>SJYT01082442.1:0-19209 GCA_006410635.1 Cephalophus harveyi
AAAGTTATGTCCAACCTAGATAGCATTTTCAAAAGCAGAGACATTACTTTGCCGACTAAGGTCCGTCTAGTCAAGGCTATGGTTTTTCCTGTGGTCATGTATGGATGTGAGAGTTGGACTGTGAAGAAGGCTGATCGCCGAAGAATTGATGCTTTTGAAGTGTGGTGTTGGAGAAGACTCTTGAGAGTCCCTTGGACTGCAAGGAGATCCAACCAGTCCATTCTGAAGGAGATCAGCCCTGGGATTTCTTTGAAAGGAATGATGCTAAAGCTGAAACTCCAGTACTTTGGCCACCTCATGCGAAGAGTTGACTCATTGGAAAAGACTCTGATGCCAGGAGGGATTGGGAGCAGGAGGAGAAGGGGACGACCGAGGATGAGATGGCTGGATGGCATCACTGACTCGATGGACGTGAGTCTGAGTGAACTCCGAGAGATGGTGATGATCAGGGAGGCTTGGCGTGCTGCGATTCATGGGGTCGCAAAGAGTCGGACACGACTGAGCGACTGAACTGATGAGCTTAAGCCACTTCCTAAAAGAGAACTAGATGAGAAATAAATGTATGAGTAGGAAAATCCCATCCTCTGATGATTAAGATACATCAGCTGGGAGTCTGCGAAGTAGTCACATCAGGCCTGATGCTTTTCCAGGAATTATCTGAGGAAATAGGACTTGTACCACTGAACCAGGTGAGTTAGTCACAACTTTGCCAAAGGGCAAGGATTAAAGCACTTATACAGATAAAGATGTTGCTTATCTTACCATAGCATTCAGTTCAGTTCAATTCAGTCGCTCAGGCGTGTCTGACTCTTTGCGACCCCATGAATCGCAGCACACCAGGCCTCCCTGTCCATCACCATCTCTCGGAGTTCACTCAGACTCACATCCATCGAGTCCGTGATGCCATCCAGACATCTCATCCTCGGTCGTCCCCTTCTCCTCTTGCCTCCAATCCCTCCCAGCATCAGAGTTTTTTCCAGTGAGTCAACTCTTCGCATGAGGTGGCCAAAGTACTGGAGTTTCAGCTTCATTATGTGTTGTGTATGGAGAAAGAATGAAATAAAAAATAGTACAAAAGTAAGAATTTGGTAAAGGATTATGGAATTTCTTCATACCAGTCATAATTTTTCTGGAAATTTGCAGTATCAAATTAAAAGTTACAAATGATGCTAAAGGTCTGCAAAATTTAATTTTTTCAGAATTTGAGAAACCATCCAAATTCAGAGCTGTTCAGGTATATTGTTTCAGAGGAATTGGCAATTTGAATTTTATATTTGCCCTAGTATTAAAAACAGGGACTATGAAACCAAAGTATAAAAGTGATAAGAGTATACTTTTATCAGTGTCTATATAAATATTCAAAGTCTTCCTTATTATTTTTAATACTGGTTCCTAATCTTGTCTCCTTATAAGTTGAGAGATAAGATCTCTATTTGGGGGACATTGTTATTGCATATTCAATGGAGGTGGGAAATCACTTGTCGAAAGTGTCTTAGAAAGACTGTATCAGACAATAATACAGGGAGCTGTGATTCTTTAAGTCTTTTATTGAATTTGCTACAATATTATTTGTTTTTTTCATGTTTTGGATTTTTAGCCAGTGGTATGTAGGATCTTAACTCCCTGACCAGGGATTGACCCCTCCACCGCCCCCACCACGGTGCACTGGGCATTGGAAGGTGAAGTCTTAACCACTGGATAACCAGGAAAGCCCGTGGGAGCTGATTCTAATTTAGATCTTAAATATTTTTAGGTAAAAATCCTAAGAAACAGTATTTGCAATACAGAGAATTTCGAACTCTCACCTCTCTCACAGATCTTGCTGTTGTTACACTAAATACGTTTTTTTCCAGGGCAATTCTGATCCTCTAAGTTACAAAATAAACCATTAGTCTGTGGATGCATTGGTCAGCATCTGATTATTTGATGATTTTAGAACACTAATTGGTTCTTGGCCCTATGCTGACCCTGACACTGTTGTTCAGAATGGGGTTTGGTACCACCAACCAACACACATCTGATTGGCTCCCAGGATGTGTGAGTGCTGGAGGGACCATTTATGATCAACCAATCCAATGCCACCCTTTTGTTTCATGGAATGCTTTCTCTTTCCATCCAAACCTGAACATGTATTGAGACAGGAGAGAGCCCCAGCTCAGCTATAAGGATTCCTTGATTCCAGGTCAAAATGGCTGCTGATGTACTATAAAAACTCCTCTCAATTTCCTTCTCCAAAATAGATAATGATGGGATGTGGAGCAGGCTTTGTCCAGGTCTGTAGAGCTGAAAGCTTGGAAAATGTCTGTCTTGTCTTTTCCCCCATTACCTACATTTCTTGGGAGCCCCCAATCCCCTCCCATCCTTTCTTTTTTCAGGATCCACCCCACTCTACTTTCAGTGCCATTATCCCAATTGAGATCTTCATCTTTTCACCTTCTAACTGGTCTTCTTTCCTCAATTGTGCTCACCACATCCAACCTCATTCCACTACTGTGCATTCTTCACAAAAAGTGCCCAAAGTGTTATTTTTCTTAAATGAAAATATGGACATGGAACAACAGACTGGTTCCAAATAGGAAAAGGAGTACATCAAGGCTGTATATTGTCACCCTGCTTATTTAACTTATATGCAGAGTACATCATGAGAAACACTGGGCTGGAGGAAGCACAAGCTGGAATCAAGATTGCTAGGAGAAATATCAATAACCTCAGATATGCAGATGACACCACCCTTCTGGCAGAAAGTGAAGAGGAACTAAAAAGCCTCTTGATGAAAGTGAAAGAGGAGAGTGGAAAAGTTGGCTTAAAGCTCAACATTCAGAAAACGAAGATCATGGCATCTGGTCCCATCATTTCATGGGAAATAGATGGGGAAACAGTGGAAGACTATTTTTTTGGGCTCCAAAATCACTGCAGATGGTGACTGCAGCCATGAAATTAAGACGCTTACTCCTTGGAAAAAAGTTATGACCAACCTAGATAGCATATTCAAAAGCAGAGACATTACTTTACCAACAAAGGTCCGTCTAGTCAAGGCTATGGTTTTTCCTGTGGTCATGTATGGATGTGAGAGTTGGACTGTGAAGAAGGCTGAGCACTGAAGAATTGATGCTTTTGAAGTGTGGTGTTGGAGAAGACTCTTGAGAGTCCCTTGGACTGCAAGGAGATCCAACCAGTCCATTCTGAAGGAGATCAGCCTTGGGATTTCTTGGAAGGAATGATGCTAAAGCTGAAACTCCAGTACTTTGGCCACCTCATGCGAAGAGTTGACTCACTGGAAAAGACTCTCATGCTGGGAGGGATTAGGGGCAGAAGGAGAAGGGGACGACCGAGGATGAGATGGCTGGATGGCATCACTGACTCGATGGACTTGAGCCTGAGTGAACTCCAGGAGTTGGTGATGGACAGGGAGGCCTGGCGTGCTGCGATTCATGGGGTTGCAAAGAGTCGGACACGACTGAGTGACTGAAATGAACTGAACCGAACCGATGACCATGTCCCCCCTTAAGTTTTCACTGGCTCCCTATTAACTTATATGCTAATAATACTATACTCCTCAGGATACACATAGACTCAGTTCCCTAATATTCCCTTTTGTTCCCTTTTTGTTCGATCTTTGGTGTTCTTTCCCTTTCTCTGTAGAATCCACATCTTACTACCTGTTTACCTCACCATTTTCCCCCACAGCAAACTCCTTGAGGGCAGAGACTTTTTTTAAAAACCAAATTCCTATGGCTAGGATCTAGCAGGGTTCCTGGTACCTGCAATACAGTCGATAAATAAACTCAGGAGACTAGTTCATTAGCACTGAATTTTAATTAAAATCGATAGTTTAGATGAAGAACAGGACTAGAATAGTGTTTACAATCAACTTCTGAAAAATCACATTTACATAAAGGAAATAAAGAGGCCAGCAGAGGTCTGAAAAAAAGGTGCAGCTTGTATTATTGCACTTGGATGAAACAAGCTGTTCAACGTCGCAAAATACTTAGGCCACACAAGGCCAGGAGGAGGAGACAAACATAGAGGAGAACCCCCGCTCCCCCAGGTAGTATTTCTTCTGGATTCTCCAAGGAGCTCAAAAATATTTAGTATTTTTAAAAGGTTCAACTAGAGCTCTTAACAAAGATGTGTCTTAACACGTTTTAGTTACGGCCATGCTCTTCAATTCAAATCATATGCAAGTCTAACATGCAGCTTCTACTGCAAATAATGAGATACCTGTTACATTAGAATGACCCAGGGCCCCAGGCCATGGAAAGCTGGAAAGGGAATGAATCTCTATACAATTTCAGGGAATAATACCGTGGCTATAGTTTATCCTTTTGAGCACTGTTGATTTTGGTCATTGATCTCAGCTCATGAGAAAAAGTGACAGTGAGTACAAGTGGACATTAAAAATAATTCCTAGGCTATTAGTAGAAAATAAAATTTTAAAAAAAAGTCCCCGGCCACGTTCACAAAGGTGGCATAACTGTATGCATAAGAAAAAGGCTGTAAACTTATAGAAAAGATAAACTCTGGCTTCTAAACAAATTACAAAATTGATTCTGCCTTTACCCTTGAGAGTTATAGAGAAAAATGTAAACCAGTAGACCCTAGTTACCAGAAAAAAAAACATCCTCCAAAGACAAGAAATGACCTTAAAGTTTGGCCTGGGCTAGTTTTAACTTCAGGTTCTCTCCGAGTTTATCCATGAACTCAAATGTATTCAAGTAGTCAGAACGCTGCACGCTAATAGAGGAAGGAAAAAAGAAAGAAATTTAGTTTGTCTCTGATCTGGTAGAGGAAAAGTCTGAGACATGTTGCTTAAAGTAGCATTCTATTTACTTCTAAAAGAAAAATGATTAATGTTAACAAGCTAGAAGTTTATGGCTGATGACTGCATTTACGGTTCAAGGGGCTGACCCAGGCTACAGGCAGTCTGAGTGGAGCCAGGCCAACATACACACTCACAGGGGCTCCTGGTCTTGTAGCTTTAAGAGTAAAACTGCCCCAGAGCTTCATTCAGACTAATGCCTGGGAGACTGAAATCATCCTACTTCTTATTTCTCATTCTTCATTAAAAGAACATATCCAGGTACAGTCATCTTTTTACTTATATCCCTACAAATTGTCACACATCCTCAAACAAACAAACAAAAAACCACTCTGGTGCTCTTATATCTACCTTTGTCTTTCTTAAAAAACAAAAGACAATGGACTGGCTCTCATAATCCTGACGACACGTGTCTATCCAAGTAGGCTTAAAAGTAACACACTGATAGGAACATTTCAGACCGTGTATTTTTGCTGAAAATTTAAAATAAGAAAGATGTAGTAATGGAATATATCCCCATGACTGAGGTATACTGACCCTAACAGAGATCTCTGAGGACCCATAAATAAGACATGGGATTGGTGTTAGATTTTAGTATCAATTCTTTTATTTTTAAATTAATTTATTTTTTAATTGAAAGATAATTGCTTTACGGAATTTTGTTGTTTTTTCGTTTCTTGACATGAGCCATAGTTGCCAGCTTTGATTGAGGGAGGAAATCCCTGATCAGCAGCTAATTCAGCTGGGATACAGGCTTCCATGTTCTCAAAAGAGTCCTGGGCAAAACGATTATCTGACTGCTGGCTACAGATACTTAAGGAAGGAAATATGAGCAACTGGACATCTTGTACCTATGCTGCTTACTTTTCTTACTAAATTGAAGATAAAGAGGTGGAATAAAATAGCCTTGGAGGTCCCTTTGTTTCAAAATGTCTGTAATTTTGTTATATTAAGCAGAACGTTGCCACCTAGTTGACTGCCAACTAGATCAGGGGTGAGCACACTAAAGCTTGGCTCATGACCTCAGTCCAGGCTGCAGCCTGGTTCCGTACACAGGGATTGATTGGAACACTGCCACTCCCATTAGCTTTTGTATCACCACTGACTGCTTTCCTGCCGTGGAGGCAAAGTTCAATACTTGCCATACGTTCCGTAAAGCCTGAAATGTTTATTATCTGACAGTTTACAGATAATGTCTCCTGACTCTTGAACCAGATGACAAATAATAATTCATGTAACTCCAGAAACCACTTGATGTTTTGAGCCCAGTTAGGATAAATGGTAGTTTGATCACAGAGCTTACAGCATCTTACACTTACTTGGGTAAACCTTTAATACATGCAGCTAAGTCCTTGGTCATGAAGCCAGCCTCAATGGTCTCAATACAGACTTCTTCCAAAGCCTTTGCAAAAAAGCTGAGCTCTTGATTGTTATCAAGCTTAGCTCTGTGGGCTAAGCCTCTGGTCCAGGCAAAAATGGAAGCTGAAAGACAGGGCGAATAAAAAAAAAGCACAATTCAATCATGCTGATAAGAAATATTCCCAAGTCTTTGTTTGACAAAATAGAATATTTCTTTTGTTTAGGTGACTGACTTCATTGGATGCTATCCACATGAACTTTAAGTTTCAGGAAATATTTTATCAAATAGAAACATAAAAAAAAAACACCTGCATTTTTGTAGAGGAAATGTTTTGGATTTTGTTAGAGCTTTAAGAAACCATATAGTCATGGTAGGGAACTTACTAATTTGGAAAAAGGTCACAACCTCTTTTATCTCGTCTGTACTGGTCTCTTCTCTTTCCAGGCTGTAATCTGTTTTTAAAGTACTGTCCTTGAGGACTGCCCTGGTGGTCCAGTGGTTAAGAATCCACCTGCCAATGCAGGGGATGTGGGTTCAATCCCCGGTCTGGGAGAATTCCACATGACATGGACACCTAAGCCTGTGTGCCACAGCTACTGAGCCCATGCTCCAGAGCCTGTGCTCTGAAACAAGAGGAGCTGCTACAATGAGAAGTCCACACACTGCAACTAGAGAGCAGCCCCCACCCTCTGCCACTAAAGAAAGACTGTGCACAGCAACAAAGACCCAGCACAGCCAAAAATAAAAAAAATTAAAAAAAAAAAAAAAAAAAGCATTGTCCTTGAAACTTAGTTAAAAGGGGACTGTCAATGTGGCTTTAGATTCTCAGCCACATGTGATGTTTCACGGCAGCAAAAGAAAAGGAAAAGGAAAATGCTTGTTGATAACATTCTTCTCTGTAATATATATTCTCCCACAAAATGGAAAAGCATATATTTGTGTATATTTTAAGAAACATATTAAAGCAGTTCTTATTGGTAGGACAAATCAGCTGTTAGGTGATGGTTTTATACACAAGGCATTGGGCAGCCGAAGGAACACATGTTGGAGTCCCTTTGGAGATTTCTATTCTGGTTGGAAATCAATGTAGCAGCCGACACTATCTTACCAATGGGATTGGTGGATGTCTCCTGTCCTTTCTGGTACATTCGGTAGTGACGGGTGACAGTCCCGTGGGCAGCCTCTGCTTCTACTGTCTTGCCATCTGGACAAACCAGCACACTGGTCATCATGCCGAGAGAGCCATAACCTGTGAGCGGCAGAACATGAAGGATGGGATTCAAGTGTAGGAAGAGCACTGGGTCTCCCCTAGAGGAAAGAAAAGGACTTCATCTCGACAGGACTCAGTGAACAAAATAAACATGAGTGCATGGAGTCAACAGTAACTCTTCCGCCTTTCAGAAAAGGCTATGTTTTTTCTCATTTATTTCAAAGGCACCTGGTCATGGTCTGACTGCCTGTATTCTGCTCTAGTTCCATGACTTCCTAGCTACTGTGGCTCAGTTTCCTTACCTGTAAAATGGGTATAGCAGGGCTTCCCTGGTGGTACAGTGGATAAGAATCCACCTGCCAGTGTGGGAGAAGCAGGTTCAATCCCTGGCCCGGGAAGATCCCACGTGCTGAGGAGTAACTAAGTTCAAGTGTGCCAACTACTGAAGCCTGCACGCCCTAGAGCTCATGCTCTGCAGCAACACAAGCCACCACAGTGACAAGCCTCCACGCTCCACAGCTAGAAAAGCCTGCGTGCAGCAATGAAGACCCAGCGTGGCCAAAAATAAAAGGCAATAAACATATCTTTAAAAAAGGAGGGGGGGAGAATAGCAAAAACACCTACTTCACAGGGCTGTGATAATTAGATGTATATGTATATATTCATGACTATATATGAAAAGAAAACACATTCTTATTCCTTAGAATACTACCCTCCAGAGAATAAGAGTTCAGTATATTACTGTTATGCTTATGTGCAGATGCTCCGCTATTCTGGGAAAATAAAGATTCGGGAGTTTTCTCCAGCCACCAAGCTGCTCATAGGCTCACGAGGGACTGGGAAGAGAAAGCTGGTTAAAAACAAAATAGGATGGATCCGAGCACCTCCCACTCGCCCCTGCTCTCTTTTACAGCCTCACCAGAACGATTCTGTTCTGTGGTTTCCTAGTCAGAGAACCAAATTACAACTTTTAAGTCCCTGTAATTGACTTTCCTTCTTTCTTTCATTTTTTCTTATACTCGAATTCAAAGAACACTTGTCGCCATTTTTGCTACTTCCCAATAGAAACTGTGGAGTTAATGCAAATTTATAATAGGCTGCTACCTTTTTTTTTGGTTTGAAAGTAAGGAAAAAAATTTTATAAACTCTTTGAGTACAATTAGCAATTTCTGTACAGAATTAGCAGCTCCTTTCTTATCACTATGTTGGTATGAGGCTTCAGTAGAGGCTCAAATATTCACTGACTGGAGATACTTGGGGCCATATCCATGGTGATAGTCTATTTATCCATGAGACACTAGTTGGTACCACTGTCAAAACTGAGGACAGAAATAAAACGTTTGGTTTGAGTCCAAAGTAGTTCATGCCTCTAGAAAAGAATGCATGTGAGGGCAGCTCTGCTGCCTTTAATCTGCTATGCTGAGGTCACCTTTATCTGCAGGCACTGCCCAGACACAGAGTCTTGGTTCCAGGTATCTTATCAGTGCATGGCTGGACCCCGCACTGCAGCATTCTTGCTCTGAAGTCCTATGAATCTCCACAGCTTGACAATAACATTTGCGACACCCCTCCAGATACCCTCTTATTGCCATGAGGACATTTAGAAACCATGAGATGATCTGGGCCCATTCTAAGAACTCTGCTCTCCTTGCTTTGTGATGGAATTATCACAAAGCAACACTCCTTTGGAGAAGGCAATGGCACTTCACTCCAGTGTTCTTGCCTGGAGANCTCCACAGCTTGACAGTAACATTTGCGACACCCCTCCAGATACCCTCTTATTGCCATGAGGACATTTAGAAACCATGAGATGATCTGGGCCCATTCTAAGAACTCTGCTCTCCTTGCTTTGTGATGGAATTATCACAAAGCAACACTCCTTTGGAGAAAGCAATGGCACTTCACTCCAGTGTTCTTGCCTGGAGAATCCCAGGGACAGCGGAGCCTGGTGGGCTGCCGTCTATGGGGTCGCACGAAGTCGGACACGACTGAAGCGACTTAGCAGCAGCAGCAGAAGCAACACTCCTTTCTCTGCTGCATTCAAGCGACTGTGATGGCTTCCCAGGTGGCACTAGTGATAAAGAATGCGCCTGCCAACGCAGGAGACATAAGAGATGTGGGTTGGATCCCTGGGTCAGGACGATCTCTGGAGGAGGGCATGGCAACCCACTCCAGAATTCTTGCCTGGAGAATCCTATGGACAGAGCAGCTTGGCAAGTTATGGTCCATAGGGTCTCAGAGTCGGACATGACTGAAGCGACAGCACGCAAGAGAAACAGAAGGAGGGTAAAGAAAGACCTGGGTAACTCATTTATCTGACATCAAAGGTATCTTTAACCAGGCAGATCTACTGATTTTCAAACTGATAGCAATGATTAACTTTTCACAAGAGAAAGAAAACGTAGTACTTCCTAGGGAAAAGCAAATGCAACTGAAGTGAACACAAATATTCATCAGGGAAATTCAGTGCACACCGCTTCACGAGTAATTGAAATTGAAGGACAGCTTAGCACTGAGGAAGGCAGGGAAGGGAGAGCTTCTGTTCCTCTGGTCCTTATCTCTGGCATGAAGCTCCTGGTTTCTGCAATTTCTGCTTCTTTGCTCGATTTCATGTGTTTAAGCTAAGCAGTAAACACGTGTGTTTTACGTGGTATGGAACAGCTGTCAAGGCTGGCAAAAGTGGTGTGTTTTGTACCAGTCGCGGGATGAACAGGCTCTTGGGAGGGAGGCCCCTTGGTTATGAGATAACCCTGGCCCCTTCTCTCCTGAGTTCCCTAGTTTTTTACATTCTTATTGGAAGGCAGGAAAAAAAGAGTGATTTTCAGATTAGGTGATTGGGCTGCTCATTGGAGGCAGTGAAACTTGAGGAGGGAAAAGGGTTGAGATATAAACTGTGTTAACATCTAAGGCTGGAGATTCAACCCCACTGAGTTACTTCCTGGGCACCCCTGAGAAAAGTCGTCTACCCAGTCTGATCTTACTTTCCTCATCAGTCAGCTGAGAAGATGGACCTGAATATCTTGCAGTGCTACCATTTCATGAGCTTTACCAAGGGCTATAGAATCCCTCTTCCCACACCTGGGCACCACCTGTTGGCCGCAGGCCAAGCCCCACCTCCACTTGTCCTCCAGCTCCTTACCTTGGGCCACAGAGTCCGACTGCACGTCCCCATCATAGTTCTTACAGGCCCAAATGAAGCCCCCCTCCGATTTCATAGCTTGGGCCACCATGTCATCAATGAGCCTGTGCTCATACCAGATATTCTGAGCTTCAAACTCAGATTTGTACTGCCTGAGAAAAGAGAAAGAGAAGAGAACAATAGACAAAGAAAACTGGTTTTGTTGGGATACCATTTGCCTCTCTGAAAGGCTGGAGGTGGGGCTGGAAGCAGCATGTTTTAGTAGAAGCAACACAGATTTGGGGATCTGACAAATAGGGCTGAAATCCCTGCCCACTCATTTTCTAGCTATGAAACTCCCATTTCCCCACCTGTAAGGGTGATTTCATCCACTTGGTAGAGATATGAGAATTAAGCAAGACAACAGTGTTCCAAGTATTAATACTACTTTTACAGTTTTCAATATACTACTCACCGGTTTCTTGGGATTGAGCTTGCCTTAAGGATTTATATTAAAAAAAGAATATAAGGGGGTAGAGAAAGACTATTTTACTGCCCAGTATCATTCAGCGAACTAGGACAGCTTCCAGGTTGGATACAGATAGGGAGTGGAAGGAGGTATTAAAATGTCTTGGCCCTGGTCTGAACGCTTGTATCTAAAGGGAGGAACGCCATCTTAAAAGTTAACAAGTACTCAAGTACTGTTGAACCTAAAATGATTATAAATGTAGACTTAAGTTCAAATGACTCCATTAAAGCAAAGTTTTATTTATTTTCTTTATTTATACTTAAATTATTGGCTGTGCCCACAGCTTGCAAGATCTTAGTTTCCTGACCAGGGATTGAACCCACACCTTTCGCAGTGAAAATGTGGAGTCCTAACCACTGGGCTGCCAGGGAATTCCCAAAAGGAGAGTTTTAAATCATAACAGTGGGCTTCAGAAAGAATGGAAATGGGGTCTTCCCTTGTGGTCCAGTGGCTAAGATTCTGAGCTCCCAGTGCAGGGGGCCCAGGTTTGATCCTTGGTTGGGGAATTAAATCCCATGTGCTGCAACTAAAGATTCTGCATGAGCAACTAAGACCTGATGAAATAAATAAATATTACAAAGAAAGAAAATGGAATAGGCCCAATTCAGAAACTTACACACATGAAAAATCAGAACTTTCTATCACTAACAGGGTACATTTACTCACACGTTAAATAATCCTGGCTCAAAAAAAATGTGGGACCTTCATCTGAGAACACATTTCCCTTCTAAAAGCAACTCAAGTGCTTTGTTTCAAAGCTTGTTAAATCTCAGTTCTGTTCTTATCTTAATGAGATAGTGATGGTTTTCACTCAATTTGTCCCAGAATCAAAGGGATAAGCATACAAATTCTATACCATAAATGCTACCATTTGTGACCAAAAAAAGGAAAAAAGAACTGTAGTTACTTGTCATATATCTCCTGAAAGATGTCTTTAAAACGTCCATCGTATTTCTTCAGAATAGTGTTTTTGGTGCTCAGATACAAAGGCCAATTCTTAGACAAAGCCATCTGGAAAGAACTGTGCGCAAAATCTTCGATTGACTTATCTTGATTGAACATCCCCATGGCCACACCACCACTCTCTGTGAGGGGAAAATAAGAAAAAAAAAGAAAGGTAAATAGGGTACAGCTGTAGCAAGTCTAAATCCACCCCCACCACCAAAATAGCCCGCTTCCAGCTCTCATGTCTGAGTTCAGGCTTCTAATTTCAGTATTCCATGAGTTTCTGAGACACATAATTGGAGGAAAGACAATTCTAGGTAAGGACATTCTAACTTGTTTTGAAAGACCAATACCCATGAGAAAAACATGGCCTTTTGGATCCTGAAATACCAAGAACTGATATGAACCAGAAACACACTGAAGAAGGGGTAAATAATTTTTAAACTCTTTTCACACTTTAAAAAATTTCAAGCATGTCTTTTAAGCTTTAAGTGTGCACTCAATCTTCAGTCACTAAGAATACATTTCAAACATGGAATGAAAATTCTTTTTATTTTTTTGGAATGAAAATTTTTATCATTTCCTGGAGGATACTGAAAGTTGGTTCTGCTTTGGCAGAAATAATCATGTGCCATGTAATCACTGGTGTTTCACAACTCTTACTGCTTGAACTCTGTTATTACTGAAAGCTAGAACTTGAATCCATGCTACTGTCCAGGGCCAGCCTGGGGCTAAGGATGAGAGAGGTGCGGAAACTGGCAGAACTAGATTCCTTTAAAATGATATGACTTAGAGGAGGCAAGAAGAACAACAGCTAGGTAAATTTTGAGATTTTGTTTGCGTGAGTTCTTTTAACAAGCTTAACAATGGGGAAAGTCCTCTGTTCTTTCAACAACTTTTGGTTGGGATTTGCCATATTGAACCTTAGAAACAGCAAGATTGAGGGAAGAGAAGAAGCAAGAAAAAAAAAAGCCAAAACAAAACCCCAACAGTCCACTTTCACAAAATAAACTCTCAGAACCAGAAAAAAACTTCAGCAAATAAATAAGAAAGCCATTTTCAAACACAAACCCTACCAGAGCCAAAGCTAGGATTACATAACAGGCAATTTGGGGCTATTAACATTTAATTTATGTAATTTGCGTGTAACAGATTCCTGTCAACCTTCCTTCCCTGTTTTGAGATGCATAATTATCTACTTGTATCTTCAAGTAAGTGAATTAAGTGGATAATTCCTTTTATGCCACCGGAAGCCAATGACTTTTTTATGTTAGGTTTTGAGTCCTGTGGAAATACTACAGATTCAGGTTGCATTTTTAGGCAGCCACACAACTTAACTTTAAAAAACTGGTGATAACGCTGTCTAAATGGCCTAAAAAAAAAATGAAAAATACAAACATACCTGTGAAGTTATGTACTAGGTATACCGTTTTGGGGGATCCATCGCTTGGTGTATAGGATATCTCTACTTTTCCAGGCCCCGGCACAACAAAATCAGTTGCTCTATACTGTATAGGGGGAAAAAAAGAAAAGAAATTGCAAAACTGTCCTAACAAGAATTACATGAAGGGAAAAAAAAAACCCATAGTATACAGAGCTGGAAGACACCTAGACAACAGTACAGTGTAGCCCAACTTTCATAATTGAGAGATTATGGAGATAAAGAGGTCCAGAGAATTCCCAAAGGTAGTTAGTAGGAGTACACATTAGAAATCAGTATTTATCAGGTGCTTACAATGTAAGGGCAGTATTCTAAGTACAGATATGAGTATGAAAGAGAGTAACAAAGTATTCCCTCTTACAAAGCCTATGACCTAACAAAGTCATACAAAAGTGAAGCAACATTAAGAGCTTTCAAATGTCAACAGCGGGCATAGATAAAAAATGCTACTGGAAGATGGAGGAAAAGAAGTGACCATAACCTGGGGGTCAAGGAAGTCTTCTCTTGGGGGCTGACAATATACTAACTGTAGCACTGAAGATGGGCTTCCCTGGTGGCTCAGACGATAAAGAATCCACCAGCAATGTGGGAGACATGGGTTTGATCCCTGGGTTGGGAAGATCCCCCAGAGGGCATGGCAACCCACTCCAGTATTCCTGCCTAGAGAATTTGCATGAACAGTGGAGTCTGGTGGCCCCTACAGTCCGTGGGGTCACAGAGTCAGACATGCCGGAGTGATTAAGTGCAGCATGGCACTGTAGATGATGTTGAGAGTGCTAATGCCTGGTCCTCACTACGAGACACACTTTAAGTGATTAACCTGTATCCCACATTATCTCATTTGATTCTTCCATCAATCTTACAAGGGAGGAACTATGATATTGTGCAAATAACCCATTTAGGGTCTGGTCCTTGGACCTTCAGGGCTTCTTCTCTTCATGAACATCATTCTACTAAGGCCCAGCCCAGGACTTGCCCATAGAAAGCAATCATTCTGGAAGCAGCTGCAGTAGGCTGATGACCCTTAAGAAAGGGCCTTCTAAGGACAGCTACCTCTGTCACAGGTAAGGAAAAATATGCCCAGACCACACGAGGCATATGTCAATCTTTGCTGCCTTGTACCTTCTTCAATGGCTTAGATTAGAATACTTTCAGAGTCAGGTACCAGCAGATGCCAGTCAAACTTATTTATCTTTGTTTATAGCAATACTAAAGACAGCTGAAAGAATAGCTGTCAGATAATGACAGACTAATATCTATTCTATGCAGAACATTTCTGATATTTATGGGTAGTAATTGATTCTCATTTCTCAAAAGGTGTCAAAGCACCATAAATGCTTTCTAGACGCTTGGAATTTTCAATCTAGTAGACTAGAATGACCATTCTTCCAGTGATTGATGCCACAATAATTTTTAAAAAAGGGAAAAGGAAAAAAAAAGATATAACTTAAAGCCATGTTCCCAGGACTAGTGAGTTTGTAGCAATCTCATCTACATTCCCTCTTCTGAGCCTCTGAGAGTTATCTGCGAAGGGAATTGCCAGGACGAACGGATAGCCTGAAATACACAGTAGAACAAAGTGAACTGCCGCTCAAGGACTGACCTGGTAACCCAGCCCCCAGGAACAGAGAGTGGTCTGCTCTGCCCATACTATTTTCAACGAGGGCGACATCAAAGCCTCTGGGTGTCAGGCACAGAGACTCTTGTTTTTAAGGCTCTTGTAAGACATGAGCTGCTTTCTATGAAAGTCTGAAACTTCAGTTTCAACACAGAATTTTTAGTTTAGTTGGTAATGTTTCTGTTTAATTTGGCAACAAGCCTACTTGTACAGAAGTATAGAAACTAGACTTCTTTTCTTCCCCCAAGGAGGAATGTTCTGAAGAGACTGCTTTCAACTACTGAGTTAGTTTGTCCTTTTATGCATGAAATGATCATGTTTAATATAATAATTTTTGGTAGTTCTCAATTCTGTCTGCACATTAAAATCACCTGGAGAGCTTTAAAACACCATGGAATTGAGATTTAGCTACTGTAGGGTGGGACAAAGGCACTGGAATTAAAACAAAAAAAGCTTTTTTAAAAATGGCAATGCAAAACAAAACAAACACCAAAAAACCTGTAAAAAGATCTTATTGGACAGCCCGGGTTTGGCTGAACCACTGATTTAGTTAAACCACAGGAAATTATACGAAAATGTTTTTATCATATGGTTTAACCTAATAAAAAGATAAAAGAAAAAAAAACGCATATAAAAAAGTCATTTATAGTGAGATAGGTACCTATAAGTGTATCTGAATTTATTTTTATCTAAATGTCTATGGGTGTGTGTATATATACACATATATATTCATTTTTCAATTCTATACCTCATTTGTGGGCTTTCCTGGTGGCTCAGTGATCAAAGATTCTGCCTGCAGTGCAGGAAATGTGGGTTTGATCCCTGGGTCGGGAAGATCCACTGAAGAGGGAAAGGCTACCCACTTCAGTATTCTGGCCTGGAGAATTCCATGGACAGAGGAGCCTGGAGGGCTATAGTCCACAGAGTCACAAAGAGTCAGACATGACTGAAGTAACTGAGCACATATCTCACTAATG
This sequence comes from Cephalophus harveyi, assembly GCA_006410635.1. NCBI lineage: Eukaryota > Metazoa > Chordata > Mammalia > Artiodactyla > Bovidae > Cephalophus > Cephalophus harveyi. The sequence goes on from SJYT01082442.1 coordinate 16,018, forward strand.
GAAGTAGACACCAAAAGAGAATAAAACACATACAAACCAGAACTGCTGGGCAATCAAAAGTCACGAGAAACGAACATGGAAAGTCAAGTCATGCCAACACGACTTACTTGATCCCCATAAGCATGACGACCTATGATAATGGGTTTTACCCATCCGCTCACGAGCCGGGGTATATTTTTGCAGATAATAGCTTCCCTGAAGACAGTGCCACCCAGGATATTTCGGATGGTGCCATTCGGAGACTTCCACATTTGTTTCAACTTGAACTCCTCCACTCTCTTCTCATCAGGAGTGATGGTGGCACACTTGACACCAACGTTGTACTTCTTTACAGCTTCTGCAGCATCCTTAGTGACCTGGTCATTGGTGGCATCTCGATTCTCTATGCTTAAATCGTAGCTGGGAGGGAAAGGTTGAAAGCGTAACTTTTCCAGACACACCTACAGGTGATTGAAGATACTCCCCTTCTATCCCCATGCACTACTCTATGCATGCTGATGGTACACAGGGCCTGCCCTGCAGAAAGTGAAGGCTCCATACACAACTAAATCTGCTGAGTTTTAGCATTAGTGTACCCTCGACACAAAGATGGCTGCCAACTAAAAAGACCTCTAAGAAGGGCTAGACCACTGGGCCACACTGTGTTGTGGGAAGCTGTTGAGAAGGAAATCAAACAAAAACCACTGTACCCTTTCCTCTCGGCCTACTCTTTACCACCACTTTCTGCAGACTTTCTTCATCTGATTAGCATAAAAATGCAAACCTAAGTATTATTTTCCCCTTAGTGCTCCAAAAATAGAGCAGCTGAGGACTTAAAGGATTTCATGCAGTTTGGCACTGAATTGGTGGGAGTTACAGCTGAGACAGTCAGTGCCAAAAAATGCTAATAACTATTAAGGCCAATTAGCTGTATGTTGAACCTTTCCCTAAATCTCAGGCAAGTCTTTCTCCTGGAAACAAGCCTGAAGTTTATAGAATAATGGAATCCAGCAATGACTTTATATAGCCCACTGATTTATAGCTTAAAATACACCAACACCCAGACTACAAGTTATTCAGAGTGTGAAAGAAAGCTGGTTGTCCAGAGCAAAGAACATTGTAAAACTTTAAAGTAGGTAATAGTTTGATAAAAGTAGGAAAAACAAAACAGTAATGTAACAGTTTATTTTGTTCTCCAAGACTTAAAAAGTTTTCCAGTTTTTTCAGCTTCTAAAATTTGCTGAATTATCAAGCCCCTCAATCTCTTGTTTCACTTCTGGTATTTTCCTTCCTTTAGATACCCCACTCCTTGTGATGGAAATGCAAAACGGCATCCAATCTGGTGATATATTTCCAAATAAAAATAATTCCAAGCTGCTTTAACCGTTTGCACCTCCTCCCTCTCCTTGAGGGTCTGTTGTCAATCTGTATTCACTGTCAACCTCCAGACCTCCTTAGGATATCCTTCCTTCTTAATCTTGTAAGGGGTCACTTTGTAAGCACAGCCGTGGATTGTGTGTAAATTTTCAACATGACCTATAACCCTTTGTCTCAAAAACTTACGTAACTGCTCTATGACCCCAAGTGGGCAGAATGGTCCTCAGAGCTTTCTGAATGACTGTCTCTTGGGCTATAATACTCAAGCTGACATGAATACAATTCTCCCTTTCTTTCTTAGATTATTATTTTTTTTTCATTGGCACTAAAAAAGGCACTCTTATCTTCTGACTTAGGAAGTGCTGAATATCTATAAAAAGTCCACTCCTAACTCAAACAGCAGTAGTCAGCATTATTCACGTTCATAGGAAACATTTTTCATCAGAAGAAGCTTACAGCACATCAGTGGATTTTTTTGCTTCTAAGCGAAAAAAAAAAAAAAAAATGACAGAATGATCTCTGTTCGTTTCCAAGGCAAACCATTCAATATCATGGTAATCCAAGTCTATGCCCTGACCAGTAACACTGAAGAGGCTGAAGTTGAACACCTTTATGAAGACCTTCTAGAACTAACACCCAAAAAGATGTTCTTTTCATTATAGGTGACTTGAATGCAAAAGTAGGAAGTCAAGAAACACCTGGAGTAACAGGCAAATTTGGCCTTGGAGTACGAAATGAAGCAGGGCTAATAGAATTTTGCCAAGAGAATGCATTGGTCATAGCAAACCCTTTTCCTACAAAACAAGAGAAGACTCTACACATGGACATCACTAGATTGTCAACATCAAAATCAGATTGATTATATTCTTTGCAGCCAAAGATGGAGAAGTTCCACACAGTCAGCAAAACAAGACCAGGAGCTCACTGTGGCTCAGATCATGAACTCTTTATTGCCAAATTCAAACTGAAATTGAAAAAAGCAGGGAAAACCACTAGACCATTCAAGTATGACCTAAATCATATTCCTTATGATTATACAGTGGAAGTGAGAAATAGATTTAAGGGACTAGATCAGATAGACAGAGTGCCTAATGAACTATGGATGAAGGTTCGTGACATTATACATGAGACAGTGATCAAGACCATCCCACGAAAAAGAAATGCAAAACAGCAAAATGGCTGTCTGAGGAGGCCTTACAAATAGCTGTGAAAAGAGAAGTGAAAAGCAAAGGAGGAAAGGAAAGATATTCCCATTTGAATGCAGAATTCCAAAGAATAGTAAGGAGAGATAAGAAAGCCTTCCTCAGCAATCAATGCAAAGAAATAGAGGAAAACAACAGAATGGGAAAGACTAGAGATCTCTTCAAGAATATTAGAGATATCAAGGGAACATTTCATGCAAAGATGGGCTTGATTAAGGACAGAAATGGTATAGACCTAACAGAAGCAGAAGACATTAAGAAGAGGTGGCAAGAATACATGGAAGAACTGTACAAAAAGATATTCACGACCAAGATAATCATGATGGTGTGACCACTCACCTAGAGCCAGACATCCTGGAATGTGAAGTCAAGTGGGCCTTAGAAAGTATCACCACAAACAAAGCTAGTGGAGGTGATGGAATTCCAGTGGAGCTGTTTCAAATCCTGAAAGATGATGCTGTGAAAGTGCTGCACTCAATATGCCAGCAAATTTGGAAAACTCAGCAGTGGCCACAGGACTGGAAAAGTCAGTTTTTGTTCCAATCCCAAAGAATGGCAATGCCAAAGAATGCTCAAACTACCACACAATTGCACTCATCTCACATGCTAGTAAAGTAATGCTCAAAATTCTCCA
>SJYT01082442.1:20106-31186 GCA_006410635.1 Cephalophus harveyi
GATAGTCCTCAGAGAAGGAATTCAAGTGCCTCTTAATCATACATTAAAAAATAAAATGCTTAATCCAAATAATAATAAGAAATATATATATATGTGAAAACTACACTAAGAATTCTGACCTAGAAGAAAATAAATTTTATAAGAGGGAGATGTAAACTTAGATAGACTTGGAAAGATTCTAAAAGGAAATGCAGATTAATCTTAAAAGCTTAAATATTCATATTTTTGTAAAATTTTACTTTTGTATCTCATCACACTTTCTTTTCCTGGATGGAAATTTCTCTTTGGAATGATTCTGAACCAACCATGAAAGGAAAGAAGAAATAAATGAAAGAGAGGATAAATAAATAAATAAGAGGGGAAAGCCTTAATATTATTGTGCAATGATTGCAGAAATAAATGAAAAGAAGGAAACATGTATGTATGTAGTTTGGACACCTGATGCAAAGAACTGACTCACTGGAAAAGACCCTGATGCTGGGAAAGATTAAGGGCAGCAGAAGGGGAGGACAGAGAATGAGATGGTCGGATGGCATCACTGACTCGATGGACATGAGTTTGAGCAACCTCCAGGAGTTGGTGATGAACAGAGAAGTCTAGTGTGCTGCAGTTCATGGGGTCGCAAAGAATTGGACATGACTGAGCGACTGAACTGAACTGGACTGATAGTTGGGATGTCAGAATATACCTCATGATTATAGAAAATTTATCAGAATATGATAGAAAGGTATGCCTGGGGCTAAACTGCCAGTGTGGAGTACAGAATAAAGAAGCTCAGCTAGCTTTAGAGTGGAGACAGGTAGGAAGCAGGGCTTCAAACCAGGCTGTGGCCAAGATGGGGCATTTCAGTCTGGGACAACTTGGTTGCTGTGTTGAAGCAGGGGGAAAATTAAAGTAGCTTCAGATAATGCTAGGTGCTACTGCACTTCTAAGTCAGGGTCCAATCCTCAAAGGGTACCATTAGCTGTAATAATATAAAATCACTTAAAATATATATTATATTTCTTTAATAATAAAACTTAACATGTGAATCAATATATATTCTAACAAGAGGGAAAAGAGAAAATCTCACCAGTCAAAACAAATCACAGATTTTAATTGCATTGCTTCACACCATGCTGACAGAGAAAAGGCAGGACGTTGCTGTCAAATTACGCCAGGAACTGCCTGATTTCTGTCATAAAAGACAGATTATTTTTTAAATGTGCGATTCAATTACTCAAAGTTCAATATACCTACTAAGCACTCAATAAATGTTGGTTGACAATCGTGGTTTTCTGTGTTTCAGGTTTGGAATGTGGTGCTATTTTAAAATAACCTTTAAAGTAAAGGATTTTTGTTTCCTTGTGATCTTTTTTCTTTTTTTGCTTCTTTATTTAATTTTAATTTAGTCATGGTTCTTTGATTTTAAGCTGAGTGATTTTGTAGGTTTTTCCTCAAGCTCCATTAACAGTTTCAGAAAATTGCATTTTATTTATTTACCTATATCAGTATTTCATATATATATATGAGCAATATATATATATTTCATATATATATATGAGCAATATATATATATATTTATATATGAATGGTATATATATACACCATTCAAAAGGTTGACAAAATCTCCAAAGATGTACTACAGACCATTGAATCAGGATTTTAAATGAAAATAAAATCATTTTAGCAGCATACAACCTTACATATATAATTACAGATCTACATTTATCCTACAATATGTTAATGGGCAACTGATTAGGTTGTAGTATCCTAGGAGTCTTCAGTATTACTTGTGTATGAATCTGCATGAATTACAACTTAGTTATTCCTCACTTTCAGCATAATGTTCTTCTATGAGGAGTTCTTATATAGGTGAAGCACATTTGGCCATTTCCTACTGTTTGTGTCTTCTGGATTTATCCCCTGTCACTCTACAATTAGGTTGTAGTAAAATTAGTATTATATGTGCAGTGTCTAAATGATGCCACATACTTTAACTGAATCAGAGATATAAATTACTCTGAACCAGCTGAAAACAGAGTCTGGTCAAAGAAAGGAAGGGTCAGATTAGCTTTGAAATTCCTCACATGCTATCTCTGACCTGTCCTATGTCAACATTTTGAAGGTACTTTCTCTGATTCCTGAAAGATAAGCAGCTCCATGAAGACAGGGTAGGTGATCTGCGGCAGATCACAGATCACAATATAGAGAGAACACTTGAAATATACTCAAGGGGGATATTTAAGCTTTAACAGTTTTCTGGGTTCTGTATGTAATAGTAATATCAAAAAAGTTTCATGTAGTAAATACTTATGTATGATGTCCCCAATATTTGAGCTTTTATAAGCATTATCTTCAATCCTTGCAATACTGAGATGTAAACAATTGACAGACAGGGAAACAGAGATTCAAAGAGTTAGATCATTTCCCCCAGAATGTCATTGTCTAAGGAGTAGCAGTGATGGAAATACAGACACTTCCTATCCCAAAGCCTGGGAGAGGGGCACTCAAATCATGTTGTATGAAAACAGAAGGTAAAAATACATTGAGTTCCAAAATTGGGGAGATGTTCATTTATTTGAAACAGCTCTGATATCCTTTGTCTCCCATCACCCCTCTCAGAACCACGCTTAGCCTAATCTAGTTCCCTTTTACCTCACTAATGAATAGTGGCGTTGTGAGACAGCCAGGCATGTAAGACACCTACCTATCAGCATTAAATATAATCTATGTTATTTTGGACAAAGTAGTTGCCCCCTTAAAGCCTCATTTCAAAGTGTGGATAAAAGCGAAATGATCAGGAAGATTAATTAAATCACAGTTGTGCATTGTAGTCCATCTTCAATAACAGCTTCCATCTTTCGTTCATCTCTACAACAGTTGTCTTGCTGGTTTCTTGGGCTCTGGCTAATCTTCTGCTCCTAGTCTCCACTCAACTTGAATCATCATACAACTAGGTTCTGTAATGGCAAAAACCCTTGTCCAGGAGTTGTAAATTGGAGTGAAACCTTTACTGAATTATCTGATATGCTCTTTCGCTTCCCTGACTATCCACCAGGGACAGAAAGCAGCAGCAAATAAAGCTGGTGGCTACTATCAGTTAGTATCATAAAGCTACCCTGGCTACTATCAGCCAGCAAGAGACCAAGAGGACCAGGGATGAGGCAAGGATGAGGGCAGTGGCAGGAACTGGGGAATGGAGATGCAGGAAGATATAGCTTCCTCTACCATTCAGAACTGTCTAGGTTGCAAGAGGCAGAAAATCCAAATCAACTGAAAAACACAAACTAATAAAAGTGGAATTTACTAGAACATGGGCTTCCCTGGTGGCTCAGAGGTTAAAGCATCTGCCTCTGATGCGGGAGACCCGGGTTCGATCCCTGGGTCGGGAAGATCCCCTGGAGAAGGAAATGGCAATCCACTCCAGTATTCTTGCCTGGAGAATCCCATGGGCGGAGAAGCCTAGTAGGTTACAGTCCATGGGGTCGCAAAGAGTCGGACACGACTGAGCGACTTCACCTCACCTTACTAGAACATTAACTAAAAGGCTGGGTATGTCTGGATAGGATCTCAAGACATCTGTATTATTCGGATCTGGCTTCTCCCAGGCCAGTTGTCTGTTGGCACAGATTTCAAACAGGTTAATCCTCATTGGTATAAAGTAGCCATAGTAGTTCTATATGTATCTTTTCAGTTCAATGGAAGTAGAACACCTGTCTCTGCCCTCCCATTCTCAGAATTCTCATTACAATAGGTTTTATATTATAGTGAGATTGAGGCTCTGATTGGGTCATATGCCCATCCTTGAATCAACTTGTGTGGCCTGGGAAATGGGATGCAGCACTCATTGGTGTCGGTCAAGATCACATGCACAGTCCTGCAACCAATTGTTGAGGCCAAGGCAACATTATATGTTAATCATCTTGCGGGAGGGATTTCCACCAAAAATCAGAGATATTAGATGCTGTCCCCAATGGTATCCACAGGTTAAAGGCTAGAGATGACTTCATGGTACCTGGCCAATTCCTAAGGTGGGAAGGGAGGTGGAAGGGGGTTCAGGATGGGGAGGTGGGGAAACATGTATACCTGAGGCCGATTCATGTTGATATATGGCAAAAATCATCACAATATTGTAAAGTAATATCCTCCAATTAAAATAAATTAATTAAAAAATAAAATAAAATATTCTATATTCAAAAAAATTTAAAAGGCCAAAAGTCCTGAGACTTCCCTGGAGGTCCAGTAGTTAAGACTCCATGTTTCCAGTGCAGGGGTCACATGTTTGATCCCTGGTTGGGGAACTAAGATCCTGCATGCTGTACAGCATAGCCATTAATAAATAAATAAACAGAAAAATTAAGTTGTTTTTTTTTTTAAAAAAAAAAAAAACAAAAGTCCTTTCTTTAAGAGAACCATACACTAAGGAAATAGTATCTGCAGAACTGACCTGAGTTGGGATAAGTGTTTGTGTATTAAAAGGACCTAAGAGAAGGTCAGTGGGCCAAAGCAGAGTTAGTAAGTTTTGGAGAGTGACTTGAAATGCTGTTGGAGAGACAAAAGCAACATGATTATGAAAAGCCTTGTAGGTTATTAAGGAGTGTTGGTTTTAAGTACAATGGTAAGTCACTGGAGAGTAAAATCATTAATCCAGGAATACATGTTTTTAAGAAGTTATTCCAGTGACTTCATAAAATTAGAGCAAAAAGGAGGAGCTTATTTCACTCAAAATTATGTCTATTAAGCTATCTAATTTCAGTTTTCCTAATGTGTGACTCTAGGTACATTGCTTTTCTTAGAACAAGAGAATAAACTTGTCTTTAAGTCATTATATTCATATTCATTCTAAAATACATATTTCTTAATTAAAATGAACATGGAAATACTTTAACATATCAATTATAATGTCTATGAATTATTTCCAATTATATTTGAGTGCCACAAATATCATACTACCTAGTGATCCCAAAATAAAGCATATTAAACCTGAAAAAAAAGTTCTTCCTATGATATCATCTCTGCTAACTAATTTCTACAGCCAGAGAAGGTATCCTGTCTGCCAGAATCTATGTCCAAGTGGTATCTACATGGAGATGACCTGGAGAAAGGCCCATAGGGATGTAGCTTTCCAACTCAGCTCAAGTGCTCGTGGTCCCCAAAGGCTATGCAAGCCTTCTGCATAGCCATTGGCAGAGATATGGTAGCAGGCAGATCTGTGCGACCCAGACATCAAGAGACATTACACAAGAGCCCTTCCTCACCAACCATTTCAGGTTGGTAGAGCCTCAGGGTAGTGAAAATGAGCCAGTACTAATGGTTTTCCTAATCAGAAACAGTGACCAAGATAAGATCCTAATTTTCTATTCCCTAGACTTTGCAGTGCTATATCATATATTTAAGAAGTAATAATCTTACAGAACTTAGAGCCACAGAAAACTGGGGCTAAATGACCCATCTTTTACCTAATGAAGAAGCAAAGGTCCAGAGAGGGGCAGATTCTTGATCAGGATCACATAGAAAGTCGAATCACTGATTCAAAACCAAAACCAATTTTAATTTAAATTAAATTCCATGTTCCCAGTCTCCTGGGATGAAAATATATGTTTACTTATATATTTTCATGATTTTTTACAGTCATAATTCCATGTATCTTTATTATTTTAGAATATTAATATACCAATCCAAGACCACTTGAACCTAATTTTTCAACTTGAGGTTTCCTGGACCGTGTAGGAAGTATAAATTTGAATCCCAAAACTGCTTCAACACTTGGTGGCTTAAAACAACAATTATCTTTTTGCTGGTAGTTGAATGCTAGGGGAGACTTTTCCTCCCCTAGAGGCTTGCCTTGCCTAGAGGCTAAGGCAAAATTAACAAGTTTCCTGGCAATAGACTCAGAGTGGGTAGTCTAAAATGGCCTCACTCATGTAACTGGCAGATGGTACTGGTTCTTTGTCTCCAGGCGACTAACCTGAGTTCCACACATGTGAGTGGGCTCCAAAAACTCAAGAGGGAGGGGCAACCACCACTGGATATGTGCTTTTTCAAGCCCTTGCTTGTACCATGTTGGCTAACGTCCCAGTTGGTCAAAACAACTCACATCACAAAGCCTAGCGTCAATGTGGGAAGGGACTTCAGAAAAACTCAGACACAGGCACACCTCAGTGATTTGCTGAGGACCATTACTATAACAGGGGACTTCCCAGGTGGCATAGTAGTATAGTATCTGCTTGCCAATGCAGGAAACACAGGAGATGCAGATTCAATCCCTGAATCAGGAAGATACCCTGGAGGAGGAAATGGCAACCCTCTCTCATATTCTTGCCTGGAAAATTCCATGGTCAGAGGAGTCTGGTGGGTTATAGTCCATGGGGTTGCAAAGAATTGGACACGACTGAGCAACTGAGCATGCATGCCTCCAAGCAGGCATGTAACATGTAGGCATGCATGTTACATTACTGTAACAGCTGACCTCAGGACCCAAGAGCTGAGCCAAGGAATAGTGGACAGCTTTGATTTGTGGAAGGACCAAAGGCTTTCATAACAGGTTTCCTGGATCCACCTGTGTGAGATCTTACATAAATGACTAACCCTCTCAGAGACTCAGTTTCATCTAGGGGAACTAATAACTACTTCATGGGAACTGTTGTAAAGTTTAAAAAATATATATGAGATCACTGAGAAACATGCTTTAGTTGGCCCCATCAAAAGTGTTTCATCTTAACCCTGCCTCTGCAGCAAGATTTACCTTGTTGCATTCTCTCTCCTTTCCTGCCTTGAAAAAATTTCATTAAAAAGCGTTCTGATCTAAAAATCATATATACCCAATGGAAGAAAAAAAAGCTGTGTATAGAACTCTATAGAGCTGGAAATAGGGGCTCCTCTTCCACCATGTAGCCCATCTTCTTCATTCTGTGCTATTCTCCTAATTGAAGCTTCAGACTTGAACTGCATCACACTGATGACTCTCAAATCTGAATGCCCAGTCCTATTTTCTCCTATTCAGACTCTTTCACCCACAACCTGAGCTGAGGTTCTCAGCTTTAACATATGCCAGAATCACCTGAAAGGGCATCTTAAACTCTGATTGCAGGGCCCCAGTGTTATGACTAAGCAGATTTGATGAGGCCCAAGAATTTGAATGTCTATCACATTCCCAGATATGACACTGATGCTGCTGGTCTGAGAACCATATATTGGAACCACTTTTAATAGAAGCTCTTCAGTTCAACTTGTATAAAAACCAACCATTCCTCTTTCAAGACCTTCCCTTCCTGAATTTCATGTAATAGGAAATGGCATTGATCCTGGTAACCAAACTAGAAACCAGTTGTAATTAAGGATTCTAAACTGTTGAATAACCTCAGATATGCAGATGAGGATTCTAAACTGTTGAATAACCTCTGATATGCAGATGATACCACCCTTATGGCAGAAAGTGAAGAAGAACTAAAGAGCCTCTTGATGAAAGTGAAAGAGGAGAGTGAAAAAGTTGGCTTAAAACTCAACATTCAGGAAACTAAGATCATGGCATCCGGTCCCATCACTTAATGGCAAATAGATGGGGAAACAGTGGCAAACTTTATTTTGAGGGGCTCTAAAATCACTGCAGATGATGACTGCAGCCAGGAAATTAAAAGACATTTATTCCTTGGAAGGAAAGTTATGACCAACCTCAGTCAGTCAGTTCAGTCACTCAGTCGTGTCCGACTCTTTGCAACCCCATGAATCACAGTATGCCAGGCCTCCCTGTCCATCACCAACTCCCGCAGTTCACTCAGACTCACGTCCATTGAGTCAGTGATGCCATCCAGCCATCTCATCCTCGGTCGTCCCCTTCTCCTCCTGCCCCCAATCCCTCCCAGCATCAGAGTCTTTGCCAATGAGTCAACTCATTGCATGAGGTGGCCAAAGTACTGGAGTTTCAGCTTTAGCATCATTCCTTCCAAAGAACACCCAGGGCTTATCTCCTTCAGAATGGACTGGTTGGATTTCCTTGCAGTCCAAGGGACTCTCAAGAGGCTTCTCCAACACCACAGTTCAAAAGCATCAATTCTTCTGTGCTCTAGGTTGGTCATAACCTAGATAGCATATTCAAAACCAGAGGTATTACTTTGCCGACTAAGGTCCATCTAGTCAAGGCTATGGTTTTTCCAGTGGTCATGTATGGATGTGAGAGTTGGACCATAAAGAAAGCAGAGTGCTGAAGAACTGATGCTTTTGAAATATTGTGTTGGAGAAGACTCTTGAGAGTCCCTTGGACTGCAAGGAGATCCCACCAGTCCATCCTAAAGGAGATCAGCTCTGGGTGTTCATTGGAAGGACTGATCTTGAAGCTGAAACTCCAATACTTTGGCCACCTGATGTGAAGAGCTGACTCATTTGAAAAGACCCTGATGCTGCGAAAGATTGAAGGCAGGAGGAGAGGGGACAACAGAGGATGAGATGGTTGGATGGCATCACTGACTCGACGGACATGAATTTGGGTGAACTCTGGGAGTTGGTGATGGACAGGGAGGCCTGGTGTGCTGCAGTTCATGGGGTCACAAAGAGTTGGACACAATTGAGCTATTGAACTGAATTGAACTGAACTGAAACTGTTGAAATATAGAACAAGTTTTTCTGGTTACTATTTCTTCCTTCCTGTTTCCCCAAATGGCTCCAGTCCTCATTAGTTTCATTATCTAAAATAAACAGAGCTGCTGCTGCTGCTGCTGCAGCTGCTGCTGCTAAATCACGTCAGTCATGTCCACTTCTGTGTGACCCTATAGATGGCAGCCCACCAGGCTTCCTGTCCCTAGGATTCTCCAGGCAAGAATACTGGAGTGGGTTGCCATTTCCTTCTCCAGTGCATGAAAGTGAAAAGTGAAAGTGAAGTTGCTCAGTCGTGTCAACTCTTTGTGACCACATGGACTGCAGCCCACCAGGCTCCTCCGTCCATGGGATTTCCAAGGCAAGAGTATTCGAGAATAAACTGAGCTACCTGATAATAAACTCAAATACCTTTTGCTTTAAAATACTTTGTATCAGACCTCCCTGGAAGTCCAGTGTTTAAGTATCTGCCTGCCAATGCAGAGGACAAGGGTTCAATCCCTGGGCCAGGAAGATTCCACATGCCACAGGGCAACTAAGTCCGTGCATTACAACTACTGAGCCTGTGCTCTGCAACAAGAGAAACCACCACAATGAGAAAGCCCTGAACTGCAACTAGAGAGTAGCCTCTGCTTGCCAAAGCTAGAGAAAGCCCGTACACGGCAACGAAGACACAGGGCAACCAAAAATAAACTAAAAATAATAAAACCCAAAATAAAATAAAGCATTTTGTCTCATTAGCCTCACATGTTTGTCATGGAAGATTATATAACTTTGTTATTTAATTGGCCTGTTGGTAAGGTAGAGTTTGGCCACTGGAATCAACTGTATGTGTGTGTGTGTTCAGTCATGTCTAACTCTCTGAGGCCCCATGGACTATAGTCTGCCACGCTCCTCTGCCCATGGAATTTTCCAGGCAAAAATACTGGCATAGGGTATCATTTCCTACTCCAGGTGACCTTCCAAACCCAGAGATCGAACTCAAGTCTCTTGCATCTCCTGCACTGGCAGGCAGATTCTTTACTACTAGCACCATCTGGGAAAGCCAGAGTTTTGCCACTGGAATCAAGATGTCTAATAAATCTGCATCCTCTGATACTTGTGGGTGAAGTATAATAGGATGTTAATATCTCACAAGAAAAAGAAGGAGCTCTTCCAAATTTAAAGGTGAAAGTCACACTATGGAAACAAATTCTCCTGTCATCCCTCACACTGTTACTCCATCTTTAACCATATTACAGGGGTTGCTATATTGTAGAAAACCATCTACACCTTGTACAAATTGGTTCAAATATATTTTGGCAAAGATTGAAGACATCCATATCTAAGTGCCCATAGTGTCCAGCCAAGAAAAATTATACAGATCTCTCAGATTTCATGAGCCAGATTTTTCTTTAAGTTTTCCAGCTATAGAAAAGAGAGTCCTGGATCTTTCTCAACTGACCTATTTTACAAGTCTCTCCTTAACTATCTCCTGTCTCTCCTTTGTCCCCTTTAAGCTATCACCCACTCTGTTCATCAGACTGTTCTGTCTAAAACCCAGGTCTGATCATGTCACTCCCATACTTTAGCAGATGTACAGATGGCTAATAAACACATGAAAAGATGCTCAACATCACTCATTATTCAGTTCAGTTCAGTTCAGTTCAGTTCAGTCGCTCAGTCGTGTCTGATTTTGCAATCCCATGAATCGCAGCACGCCAGGCCTCCCTGGCCATCACCAGCTCCCAGAGTTCACTCAAACTCACGTCCATCAAGTCGGTAATGCCATCCAGCCATCTCATCCCCTGTCGTCCCCTTCTACTCCTGCCCCCAATCCCTCCCAGCATAAGAGTCTTTGCCAATGAGTCAACTCTTCGCATGAGGTGGCCAAAGTATTGGAGTTTCAGCTTTAACATCAGTCCTTCCAATGAACACCGAGGACTGATCTCCTTTAGAATAGACTGGTGGGATCTCCTTGCAGTCCAAGGGACTCTCAAGAGTCTTCTCCAACACTACAGTTCAAAAGCATCAATTCTTCAGCGCTCAGCCTTCTTCACAGTCCAGCTCTCACCGTACATGACTACTGGAAAAACCATAGCCTTGACTAGATGGACCTTTGTTGGCAAAGTAATACCTCTGCTTTTGAATATGCTGTCTAGGTTGGTCATAACTTTCCTTCCAAGGAATAAGCGTCTTTTAATTTCATGCCTGCAATCACCATCTGCAGTGATTTTGGAGCCCCCCAAAATAAAGTCTGACACTGTTTCCCCTGTTTCCCCATCTATTTCCCATGAAGTGATGGGACCAGATGCCATGATCTTCAGTTCAGTTCAGTTCAGTTGCTCAGTCGTGTCCGACTCTTTGCGACCCCATGAATCGCAGCACGCCAGAACTCCCTGTTCATCACCATCTCCCGGAGTTCACTCAGACTCACGTCCATCGAGTCCGTGATGCCATCCAGCCATCTCATCCTCGGTCGTCCCCTTCTCCTCCTGCCCCCAATCCCTCCCAGCATCAGAGTCTTTTC
>SJYT01082442.1:31772-54775 GCA_006410635.1 Cephalophus harveyi
CAGTCACATGCACAACTGGGTATTGTTTTTGCTTTGGCTCCATCCCTTCATTCTTTCTGGACTTATTGCTCCACTGATCTCCAGTAGCATATTGGGCACCTAATGACCTGGGGAGTTCCTCTTTTGGTATCCTATCATTTTGCCTGTTCATACTGTTCATGGGGTTCTCAAGGCAAGAATACTGAAGTGGCTTGCCATTCCCTTCTCCAGTGGACCACGTTCTGTCAGCCCTCTCCACCATGACCAGCCCATCTTGGGTTGCCCTGAAGGCATGGCTTGGTTTCATTGAGTTAGATAAGGCTGTGGTCCTAGTGTAATTAGATTGACTAGTTTTCTGTGAGTGTGGTTTCAGTATGTCTGCCCTCTGATGCCCTCTTGTAACACCTACCATCTTACTTGGGTTTCTCTTACCTTGGTTGTGGGGTATCTCTTCACGGCTGCTTCAGCAAAGCACAGCCGCTGCTCCTTACCTTGGATGAGGGGTATCTCCTTACCGTCGCCGTTCCTGACCTTCAATGTGGGATAGCTCCTCTAGGCCCTCCTGCGCCTGCGCAGCCACCGATCCTTGGGTTGCTCCTCCCGGCCGCCGGCCCTGGCCTTGGGCGTGGGTGGCTCTTCCCAGCTGCTGCCCCTGGCCTCAGGGTGGCTTCTCAGGGTCACTGCCCCTGGCCTCAAGCTTGAGAGGGCCTCTCCCAACTGTCCCCAACCTCGGACGCGGGGTGTCTCCTCCATGATCTTAGTTTTCTGAATTTCACTCATTATTAGTTTTTTTTAATTTCACTCATTATTAGAGAAATGCAAATCAAAACCACAATGAGGTATCATCTCACACCAATCAGAATGGCCATCATCAAAAATTTACAAATGAAAAATGGTGAAGAGGATGTGGAGAAGAGGACACCCTCTTACACTGTTGGTGGAAATGCAAACTGGAACAGCCACTATGGAGAACAGTGTGGAGATTCCTTAAAAAACTGGGAATAGAATTGCCATATGACCCAGCAACCCCACTGCTGGGCATACACACTGAGAAAACCAGAACTGAAAGAGACACATGAAGTCCATTGTTCATTTCAGCTGCTGCTGCTAAATTGCTTCAGTCGTGTCCAACTCTGCAACCCCATAGACGGCAGTCCACCAGGCTCCCCCGTCCCTGGGATTCTCAAGGCAAGAACACTGGAGTGGGTTGCCATTTCCTTCTCCAATGCATGAAAGTGAAAAGTGAAAGTGAAGTCGCTCAGTCGTGTCTGACTCTTAGCGACCCCATGGACTGCAGCCCACCAGGCTCCTCTGTCCATGGGATTTTCCAGAGAAGAGTACTGGAGTGGGGTGCCATTGCCTTCTCCGGTTCATTGCAGCACTATTTACAATAGCTAGGACATGGAAACAACCTAGATGTCCTTTGGCAGATGAATGAATAAGGACACTGTGGTACATATACACAATGGAATATTACCTACAAAAAGGAATGCATTGAGTCAGTTCTAATGAGGTGGATGAAACTGGAGTCTATTACACAGAGTGAAGTCAAAATATGAACATATATATGCAGAATTTAGAAAGATGGTACCAACAATCCTACATGCAGGGCAGCAAAGGAAGCGCAGATATGAAGAACAGAATTTTGGACTCAGTGGGAGAAGGCAAGGGTGGGATGATTTGAGAGAATAGCATTAAAACATGTACATCACTATGTGTAAACTAGATGACGAGTGCAAGTTCAATGAATGAAGCAGGGCACCCAAAGACAGTGCTTGGGGACAACCCAGAGGGATAGGGTGGGAAGGGAAGAGGGAGAGGGTTCAGGATGTGGGGGACACATATATACCTGTGGCCAATTCATGTTGATGTATGACAAAAATCATCACCATGTTGTAAAGTAATTATTCTCCAATTAAAATAAATTAATTTTTTTAAAAAGAATTTATAAGGCTCTCCATTGCCTACAGGAAAGCACAACCAGCAATTTGTTGCTGTTTTTAAATGTAAAGGAAGCTGGGGCAAGACTATGAAGGCCCCTTAATGCCATTCAAAGAATTCTGGCTTTCATTTTGCAGGCAATAGGAGGCCATAGAAGGTTTAAAACAAAGGAATAGCACATAAGGTTTTTGTGTTATTTTTATCTGAAATTATATAGAAGGCAGACTTGGAGAAAATGAGGTAGCAGAAGACTGGAGACAAATAAACTAGTCCAGAAGCTATTTTAAGAGTGAAGTAAAGGATGAGGAGGAGAAATGGAGTAGTATCTAATCTGCAAGAAATATGTGTTTGGGTTTTGGTGGTGGTGCTGGTGAAATGAGTGATCCAGGTTACCAATTTTGAAACAGTCCCAGCTGTTAATGATGAAGATGTAATAGCCTGGGTCTTCTCTGCTCTCCTGGTGGAGGTGAGATCACTCCAGGTTGCTCACTCTATTAGCATTTCATAAGCTGTTGAAGAACTTGGGCCATGAGCTGAAGCTGAGCTTCCTAAGTCTCCCAACATCCAGGATTAAATCAAATGCATCTCAGTGATCAGCATGGCCTTTGGGCTTGTCACACTTAACAGCATTTCCTACCTCTGCATCCTGAGAATTAGATCTTCCCCATGGAGGCAATCGTATGCATTTAACACTTGGATGATAAATTCTTTCTTTTTTGGTTTTTAAACTTAAGAGAGCTGAGTAAGGCAGCAATTCCAGATTGTGTGAGAAAATGTAATACTGATTGGTCTTGTGGGCTCTGACTCATTTTCTCCAGCTCCTGACTCCCAGGGCAAAGTTCTCTCCATCATATTATGGGTGAGATGGTGAACACCCAAAATGGGTACAGCTGGGGCAGAAGAAGGTGAACTAAAAAGTCCCATAAGGCAAGATTTTTGTTTCCTGGCATTTAAGCTTTTAATGCAATTTTATAATACAAATAAATTAGATTTACTTGCAGAAGCCAAATTAAAAAAGAATAAAAAAAAAAAAAAACTTCAGCAGAGGCTACAGAGGTCTCACCTATAGTGAAGGTGAAGGTGACGTTGCTCAGTCGTGTCCGACTCTTTGCGACCCCGTGGACTGTAACCTACTAGGCTTCTCCGTCCGTGGGATTCTCCAGGCAAGAATACTGGAGTGGATGACTATTAAATATAAATAATCTAGATCAGGGATAGTAAATACATGATAAACTTCCCTGGTGGCTCAGAGGTTAAAGCGTCTGCCTCCAATGCGGGAGATCCGGGTTCGATCCCTGGGTTGGGAAGATCCCCTGGAGAAGGAAATGGCAATCCACTCCAGTAATAATTTGAAATATAATCTGAATAAAGCCCATTATCCCATGAGGTTTATTCTTTGTACTACATAAACTATTTTAAATTTTACCAGGTATCTCAAAAATTGTCAAAGAAGGATATGCAATTTACTTAAAGTAGAAAATGTTAACATTTCTCTCCCCAGGACTGCCTCTTCCAGTGTTCTTCATCTAGAGCATAACTTGTCTTCAAAAATTTCTCTTTCCCACTCTGGACACTCAACTCTTAAAAATGCTTGTTGATATTATGTGACCAATCTCTCTCTCTCTCCTCTCCCTCTTTAATTATCATTCTTACAGCTTATTATGCATTTCCTCTAGCTTCTCTGGTTTCTTTTAAAGTGTCTTCTGCTTTATTTTTTACCCAAATGCCATACAGAAAAATCAAAGGGCAGAAGGGAAGATTGCAAGAATGGATATAGTGATCATTTTTGTCCCTGTTATGTATTCGTATTTTTATACCTGTTGTAGGAGAAACTAAGAATAATATGAAATATATCACTAACTTTGAATATCATCAGAATTAGGCAGTGATTAGGAACATGAGCTTCAGAATCAGAAGAACTTGTGTTAAAGATTCTCAGACTTCTCTGGTGGTCCTTTGGCTAAGATTCCATGCTCCCAATGCAGGGCATCTGGGTTTGATCTCTGGTCAGGGAACCAGATCCCACAAGGAGCAACTAAGTGTTACCATGCTGCAACTAAGACCCAGTGCAGGGAAATAATAAATAAATATTAAAAAAAAAAAAACTCTGGCTCTGCCATTTACTCCTTCCCTTGGTTTCTCTATCTCCATATGCAAAAGGACATGTATTAGGATTGCTGGATAATTCATGTAAAATGTTCAATATAGTTCCTGGGAACTTTTATTATAATTATTGAATAAGGTATATTATGAATATTTTATTATAATTATTCATATAAATTATGAGTGTTTTCATTCAATTATTCATTTTTATCTTGAGGGAAAATAGTCTGTAGGAATTTAGCCCAGGACAATCCTTCCTATTGGCACAAGACATTAAACAATCCAGAAAACAAGTTACCTTCCATCCTCAACCCTAGAGAAGTAAATGCTATTTTCCCCATATGTCATAAAGCATTCCTGCCTTCTCATGTGGTCACATGCTCAGTAAAATTCCTGGCAACTCAACACACATCAATGGATTTATTAATGGACTGTTTAAACAATGAATATCTCAGGGACACCAGATGCAAACCAAATAGCTATGAGCCTGAAAGTCTGCCTGTGATAAAATGAAGTATGTGCACTTCTTCAGTCACTCCTGGACCTACTCTGTCAACCAACAGTTGCTTGTATGTTAGCAACCCACATGAGTCCTCTTTCCTCATCAGCTGGCAGAGTAGGTGGTTCATTGGCTCACTCATTCATTGGACATTTTTGAGCTCCCATTGTGTGCCAAGCGTTGTGTTGAGTGCAAGACACACAGAGGAAAGAATAAGAGCATGATACCAGGGAGGTTTTCTTCAGCAGGGCAGAAGTATCACGGACTAGGGAGCCTCAAACAACAGAAGGTGCATACAACTCCACTGAGAATCTTGTTAAATTGCAAGTTTTGACTCAGTACCTCTGGGATAGGCTGGAGTTTTCATTTCTAATAAGCTCCCAGGTAATATTCACACCATTCACCTTGAAGTTCACTACTCAAAGTGTAATTCTCAGACCAGGAAAATGGGTAGGTTGTCAATTTAAGGATGCCTGTTAATCCAGTTGAATTAGCTCCCTCCTGTGGTGTTTTGTTAAGATTCCCAAGCACACATAGCTATGTCCATTTGGTTAGGCAGCAGGATCAGAGGGAAGAATGTGAGATGCTTATGTGAAAATGGCTATCATTGTAAGGAGGGAAGAACCCAACGATATCAGATTTGTTTGATTTTCCTGAAAGCTGAAAGCTCAGAAATAGCACATTCCCAATTTTAAATGTTTCCCTGTCACTTCCCAGGCTGCCCTGCTGAGGAAGGCTAGAGGTGGAGGAGGACAGTGGGAAGAGGGTGAGTGCCATACCATAGCCAACTGGATGCAGAACCAGACTTCACCCCTTTCTAACTAAGTCACTCAGCTCTAATGAGGAAACCTTGTGTTTCAATCTCTAAATCTCAAAAATGGGAATGCTTATCATACCCACATCGGAGGCTTGCTATATTTCATGAGACGATTTGCAGAAACTACCTAGCACAGTGTCTAGGTGACCATTCAATGGTGTGAGTCATTATTGTTATTAATAAAACTGGGAGCCATGATAAATATTCTTTATCAGTGCTTTGTCAAGACATGCTAGAGAAAGGTAAATCGAAATTAGAGCCCATACTCCGACTCATGTGGTTTTAAATCAGACCCATAATGTGTGAACATAGGTGTTCTCTAGTTTGGTTTCTCTGCTAACATGAGAAAAAAAATGATCAAAAGGAAGAGAGAGAAAACAATCAGTATTTGAAAGTGAATGAAGGGCATCCCCCTCCTCCCCAGCCCTTTTTTTTTTCTTACTTTGACATCTCAGTGTTTTTTTTTTTTTTTTTTCTTTTAGCTGTGAGTTCTGGGATAGGTGATAACTGCCAGTAATAGGATTAGCATTGATTTCTTTAGCAAGAACAGAGATGTGGCAGTTTCAGCCATTTCCTGAACTGCCAGCTTTGAAATATCAAAAAAAAAAAAAAAGAGAGAGAGAGAGAGGGAGTAAGAGAAGAAGAAGAAGAAAGAAAAGAAAGAAATGAAAAGAAAGAAATCTGTGTGTGGGGGCGGGGTGGGGGTGGATACAGCTTTTAAAGAAAAGGGAGTGTGTGTGAATCAGACCATGCATGTCTGTGTGTGGGTGCGTGGACACACGTGTGCACACAGAGGGATTCAGGATCGCTTGGATACATGTAGTTCATGCCAATGTTTTGTTGTTCGGTGATAAAGGATCAAAAGCTCTGTTTCTGTTCTGCTTCAAAAAAAGGTTTTAACATTCATTTGGCTTTCTTTTTCTTTCACTTGTGAGCACATTTACCAGCTGATCTTTCATAGCTTCCTTGAATTCTGACTTTTGTAACCTTGAAATTCAAACAAAGGAAAGAAGTGTCTTAGAGAAAGACTGTACAGGGGACCCTGCCAGACTCATACCCCCTGGGATTCCATTTCTCTGAAACTAAGTTCACATGAAGCTAAAATACAGGATCAAGTTCTCTAAATCTCAACCGACATGTCTCCTTAAAAATAGCTGATGGACCTCCTGCAGAAGGGGACCCAAGTCTTGACATCCCAGCTAGGGAGCTGGGAGTCTGCCTCTTTCCCAAAGGTACTGAACACAAATCCAAGCAGGACTGAGGCACTACTCACCACTTTCTGATGCTAGAACTAAAGAGAAAGAAACATGGGACAAAGGGGACTTCATCCACAGCCTCTGAGTTACTTTGAAAGCAAAACTAGTGTAAAGCAAGGATGTGAGGTCAAGATACCAGGTCAATCACATAAGTCAGAACTTGAGGCTCAACAACTTAGAAACAGAGAATTTTCTAGAAGACAGAAGTAGAGGAAGGGGTAGTGACAGGTGGTTCTCTTTGATGTCTCCTTAAGTTAGATATATCCAAATCAATACAGGCGGTTTGGGGGTGAAAATCACTTTAAGGAGCAAACCCATTAAGCCAGTTAATTAAGGATTTTGCTTAGCCAATTATGTTGTCGATTATGATATCATTTGTGATGATTATCATTATTTGTAGCTATTAATTGAAAGGGAATTATATACCAGAGATAAATCCCCTGTAGGTACTTGTTAACATTTTAATCTTCATAAGAAACTAACATCCACCTTACATCTTACAGACCAGAAAACTTTAGCTCAGATAAGTTAAGTGACTTGCCCAACATCATACAGCAATGAATTAATAAAGTCTGTATTTAACCCCAAACATGGATGATTCCCATGTCCAGGGTCTCTTTCATTACATTCATTACATCAGTGTCTCAGTATAATTTAACCACCTTACCTTTAAGGGTGAGAACGCTGTGGGGTTCCCTGGTGGCTCAGAGGTTAAAGCGTCCGCTTCCAATGTGGGAAATCTGGGTTCGATCCCTGGGTCGGGAAGATCCCCTGGAGAAAGAAACGGCAACCAACTCCAGTATTCTTGCCTGGAGAATCCCATGGACAGAGGAGTTTCGTAGACTACAGTCCCTAAGGTCACAAAGAATCGGACACGACTGATGACTTCACTTTCACTTTCACTTCACCTTTAAGGGTATAACATTTTCATTTGCTGAGACACCATTTAATGGGAGCCATTCCTCCCTATTCATTTATTCATTCACTCACCATGCAATTGGCATCATTTGGGCACCTGATATATGTCATCTACAGAGATAGAACACTGAATTCAAGGATGAATCAGTCAAGGTTCCTGACACAAAGTACTTAGAGCCAGGTAGAGCAAACTGACCCAAGCATAGTGCAGAGGAGAAAAGAAGCTGGACAGTACCGTCACAAAGATGGGGTCCCATTTGAACCTGGAGGTTGAGTAAGAATTTATAGAATATACACATCAGAGTAAGTAATTTCTAAGCTGCATCTTATCAGCAGCTTCAAAACTCCCAAAGGCAAAAAAATCCTATTGAACTATGTATGCACAACATGTTAGCAACAAGTTGAAAAGATCAAATATTAACTTAAACTGTTCGGCTCAAACTGTCAAGTAATAATTTAACTTGCCGTTTATTCTCATTGAAATAAGGTTTGACAGTATATACACATTTTAAAATAGCATTTATGCTTTTCTTTCTCATTTGTAATGCTATTCTTTAAGAGAAAAAACTGGAAAATTAATATAAGTTAATATACATTAATAGATATATATATTTATGTGTTTATTTTTTTATAAGTACACATATATGAAAATTTAAATCACTCATAATCCTGCTACTCAGTTATCCAGGATTAACATCTTGGAATACGTTTCCTTCAAGTATATTTCTATACAGCTATCTATTTGGTTCACAGAATTAGATTTATAATATGTATCATGTATTTTAATATTTTTACCCACATTACTATCTTTACAATGATTATTTAACACTTTCCTGTGTGATTAAACTTTCTCTGACAGTATAATTTCTAATGGTTCCCTAGCATTCACCCTTATATGTCCCATTCCATCCCTACTCTATAGAACATGTAGATACTTTCCTTTTTGTTGTTGTTATGTTATGCATTGTACTGCTAACAATATCCTGCTGTATAGATTTTTGTGTACATCTATAATTATTTCCTAAAGATAAATTCCCAGAGGCATTATTACCTCATGAAAAGTTTAAAACCATTTTAAAGTTTTTGGTGTGTATTTCTAAATACATATTCAGAAACACAGAATCAATTTGCCCTCCCAGAAGCAGTGTAAGTGTGCCCATCTGCTGAATTTTCACCAATATTGGATATTTCCATTTAAACCACTTTAAAAGTATTTCCCAATTGAGTAGGCAGAAAATTGTATCTTGTTTTTATTTGCTTATCACTGAATACTGATGAGCTTAGCCATTTTTCATACATTTATTATCCACTTATATTTCTTTTTCTGTCATTTATTCATGTCCTTTGCCCATTTTTCAGTTTCTAGGTTTATCTTTTTCTTATTGATTGTAGGCGTTCCTTATGGATTAAGGATATTAACCCTTTGTTTGTCAAAGCTGCTGACACAGCCTTAAACACTAGTTCAAACACAACATATTTTCCAGTCTTTAAAGTTCAACTCAGATTTCCGCAAATCTAAATAAGCCACCCGTTCTCTGTGCCCTGGCTTCCAAACACGCAAAGCCTATTCTTCCTGTGGCTCTCTGAGCCTATACCTGCAGCTCTGGAGCATATTATGACTTGCATCTTAATTTGCTAAATGTTTCCTTTGCACTGAGCTTGTTCCCATCCTAACCCTCCCAAACTAGATAGCTGATTGAAAATAATATGCCATCTAAATCTTCTCTATCTTTTTGCTATCTTCATTTTTTACCAAATAGCCAATTATTTCTCTGTCTTCACACAGTTCCTCTCTATTCTAGGTACAAGAGACCATAATTTCCAAGCAGTTCTCTAGGAACATGAGTCTGATTTTTGTCTAGCCTTCAATTTTAAAGTAATGGCTTTTAAGAATAGCATCAAGGCCATAAAAATGTAAGCATGGTCAATATGAATGGAACCTAACACTTATTTCTTCATTAGCATAAATTGCACCACCTGTGACTGTTTAGTAACAATAACAAAAGAGCTTTTCTCTCTTGTAGAGAAAAGACAGGAAGATCTGGGTGACAGTGCATCCTGGAGACGGTGACATTTCATGAACTCTCTCTGACCCCTTTGTTAGAAAAGCAAATAGAAGGAATGGGAGATGATTCTATTTCTTTCTGGCCTAATTGCTCTGGATTATGGTTATCAAATAAAATACAGATCATTCTGTTAAATTTGAATTTCAGATAAAGAATGAATAATTTTAAATAGAAGCACGTTCTACACTTTTGAAATGCAAATTTAACTGAATATAAGGTATTTGGGGGGCTTCCTTGGTGGTTCAATGTTAAAGAATCCATCTGCAATGCAGGAGACACAGGTTCGATCCCTGGGTTGGAAATATCTCCTGGAGAAGGAAATGGCAACCCATTCCAGTACTCTTGCTGGAAAATCCCATGGACAGAAGAGCCTAGGGGGCTACAGTCCATGGGTTCACAAGAGTTGGATGTGACAACAACAACAAGGTAATCTGATTTGCTAAATCTGTCAACCTGACTGAATTAAAACCCTCTGGGCACTGGGAATTCAAAGAGAAGGTTTAAGAAGAGAATTTGAGTAAGCAGAGTAAGCAGAGACAAAGCCATTTGGATTTTGTGTATTCTATCTATTGGCAACACTAGATTTGAAACAATCTCCCTTTATTAAAGGAGGAAACTTTAAAAAAAAAAAGGAAAAAGAAACAAAAGCAGCATCCTGAAAATCCCAAGGAATAGAAAACTATGAAAATGATTTCCTGTAGGACCTAGAATACACTTCTAGAAAACTGTTCCGTCTTCTTAATTGGATACAGGAAGATTGAAACTCTATAGAACAGGAATAGAAACCTATGAGGTACGAGTGAATCAGGAAGAGATCAAAAGGGAGATAAATAAGGTGAGGAATTAATGAAAAGAGACAAAAAAAATTAACAGCTTTAAAATTTCATTTGACTCAATAAAAGATAGAACTACTTTTAAAACATGAAGTTTTTCATGTAGAAGAAAAACTTAGGAAGCTCTCTTAGAACATAGAGGAAAAAGACAAAAAAAAAAAAGAGAGAGAGAGAAAATCATTGCTTTGAAGTCAGAGAAATAGGATAAACAATGTTAGAATATTGGACAAGAACATTAGGACAAGATAGTATAAAAATAAGGTTGAAGGTGCTGGTTTGGGGTAAGATGAAATAAGCATACTTCTTGCTCTTGCACTGAGTGCAGCTTTAAAATTCTAACAGAGAATTCTGAAAATTGTATAGGAGCATGCAGACCAGAATTCAGAGTATCTCTGAAACAGTGATTACCCACAAATATTCCTCAATCTGATCTCAATGCAGCACCAAACCCAGAAGTTGGCACCCAGGTGCAGGGAAAGCTCCAGCAACAGCTTCCAATTTCTGGCTCCAGAATAGGGAAATGGAACTCCTAATGCTCATATAGACTATGGAAATCCTATCTTCTTTTTCTTTGCTCCATTCTTGAGCACCCCACCCTCCAAGTAGACCCACAGTGGTAGCAGCAATGAAGTCCCCAGGAGACAAAACTGTGAAGGGAGGGTAACTTTCTTCTACTAACAGACTTGTATTCCTAAAAGGATGAGGCAAATTACCCATATCTCTCTCCCCCTCTCTCCCTCTGTCTTCTTCCTGCTCTTGCTTGATTTTGGACATAGTAGCTGAGGTAGGTAGAAGGCTACTAAACTAAAACCCCAGCTTTCAGGTTTGAAAGATTTAAATAATAGATATCAATCCTTTTCAAAATGATTGATTGACTTAACAATTCCACTCAGAATATTCATAGTAGTCTTGGTAGGTAGAGACAAATTAATTCCAAAAGTGTTTATAGAAAGGCAAAGGAATTAGCAGAGGTAAACAATATTTTAAAGAATAATAAATCTTTAGGACCCATACTAGTCAATTTTAAGATTTGTTACAAATCTATAGAACTCAAGACAATACAAACTGGCAAAGGGATAGACACATAGATCAATGGAACATAATAAATAGTCCAGATATACACCCAAACAAATATGGTTAATTGCTTTAATTCCACCTAACAAATTTCAAAAATAAAAGCCTATAAGGATCAAACTGTTTACATGTAACTTAATCAAATCCCAGAACAACATTCAAGAACCTGGCACCCAACAAGGAAAAACACATGATGTCTGTCATGAGATAAAAAATTACTATGCATGTAAGGAAGCAGGAAAAGACAACCCAAATGAAGAGAAATGTCAGTCAATGTACACTAACTCAGATCAGTCACAGATACTAGAATTAGCAATTAGAAATTATCCCAAATGAATAAATAGAAAATAATCATAACAATAACAACAACAAGCAGGACATTGGTGCTCTAAATAACAAATTCAAGAGCCTGTTTATATATGTCATTGGCCTCCCTAACAGTGGGGTGTGGAAAGGAAAAAAATGTTTAAATATATAATGACCGAAATTTTCCAGATTCAATGAAAGCCATAAGTCCACAGATTCAAAAGCACAGAAACATGAAGAAACGTACACTGTTGCCTCAAAATTGATTTGCTAATGGTAATAAAGATAATCCATTTTTTAAAAAGCTCTGTACTGAAGAGTATAGATAAGAATTACAGAAGCTTTCTTTTCAGAAAGCAAGAAGATAATGGATCAATCTTTAAAGTACTAAAGAAAAAAATTAGGATTTTGAGATAAACAGATACAAAGTACTATGCATAAAATAGATAAACAAGTACCTATTGTATAGTACAGGGAACTGTTAATATAGTCAATATCTTAAAATAAGTATAATAGAGAATCTGCAAAATGCATATATAGAGAATATGTACATACATATGTAAGTTGCTTTGCTCTACACCTGAAATGAATACAACATCGTAAATCAACTACACTTCAATTAAAAAGAAAAAAAAGAAAGAAAATCAACCTAGAATTTGTACCAGCAAAAATATCTTTCAGAAACAAAGTGTATTTGAAGGGGGAAATTTTGATTTTTTGAGAAAAAGCTGAAAGAATTGATCACCAACAGATCTGCATTACCAAATAATAGTAATCAGTTAAAAGAGATTCTTTACATTGAAGGAAAATGATGTAACTTGTGAATATGGATCTAAACAAAGAAATAAAGAGAATATGTCCATTCAAATACTTGTATATCAAAGTTCATAGTAGCTTTATTTTTAATAGCTAAAAGTTAGAAACAATCCAGATATCCATTGATAGGTGAATGGATAAACAAATTCAAGATATCTATACTATTAATTCAATTCAATATAAATTTAAGATAAATACTTTTCAGTTCAGTTCAGTTCAGTCGCTCAGTCGTGTCCGACTCTTTGTGACCCCATGAATCGCAGCACGCCAGGCCTCCCTGTTCATTACCATCTCTCGGAGTTCACTCAGACTCACATCCATCAAGTCAGTGATGCCATCCAGCCATCTCATCCTCGGTCGTCCCCTTCTCCTCCTGCCCCCAATCCCTCCCAGCATCAGTCTTTTCCAATGAGTCAACTCTTCGCATGAGGTGGCCAAAGTACTGGAGTTTCAGCTTTAGCATCATTCCTTCCAAAGAAATCCCAGAGCTGATCTCCTTCAGAATGGACTGGTTGGATCTCCTTGCAGTCCAAGGGACTCTCAAGAGTCTTCTCCAACACCACAGTGCAAAAGCATCAATTCTTCGGTGCTCAGCCTTCTTCACAGTCCAAGTTGGCGCAAACATAATAGAGGTTTTGGACCATGAATTTTAAATCACTATAACTAGAGTCAAACCTTTATTAATCAAACTAGGAACCATTACAATCCACACATTTTTATCAAGGAGAAATAAGTTTATTCCTGTAGCATAAAAATCTGTTTTGGAACTCAAACTCTTGGAAAGCATTTTTGGCCTTCTGCTGGTTGTGGAAGCATTTTCTCTGCAAAAAAATTGTTGAGATACTTGAAGAAGTAGTTATCAGTTGGCAAGAGGTCAGGTGAATATGGGAGACGTGGCCAAACTTTGTAGCCAGATTAGTTCAACTTTTGAAGCATTGGCTGTGCCGTGTGCAGTCAGGCATTGTGGTGGAGAACTGAGCCCTTTCTGCTGACCGATGCCAGCTGCAGGTGTCGCAGCTTTCAGTGCATCTCATTCATTTGCTGAGCATACTTCTCAGATGTAACGGTTTCACCAGGATTCAGAAATCTGTGGTGGATCAGACGGACAGCAGACCACCAAACAGTGACCATGACCTTTTATTGGTACAAGTTTAGCTTTGGGAAGTGCTTTGGAGTGTCTTCTCAGTCCAACCACTGAGCTAGTTGTATACAATCTATTTTTAGCCACACGTCACAATCCAGTTGAGAAACAGTTGGTTGTTGTTGCACAGAATAAGAGAAGATGACACTTCAATAGGACAATTTTTTAAATTTCTGGTCAGCTCATGAGGCACCCACTTATGGAGCTTTATCACCTTTCCAATTTGCTTCAAATGCTGAACAACCACAGAATGGTCGATGTCGAGTTCTTAAGCAACTTCTTGTGTAGTTTTAAGAGGATCAGCTTCAATGATGGCTCTTGGTTGTTGTTGTCAACTCTAGTGGCTGGCCACCATGCTCCTCATCTTCTAGGCTCTTGTCTCCTTTACAAAACTTCGTGAACCACCACTGGACTGTACATTCATTAGCAGCTCCTGGGCCAAGTGCATTGTCGATGTTGCAAGTCGTCTGCTGTTTTACAACCCATTTTGAATTCAAATAAGAAAATTTCTCAAATTTGCTTTTTGTCTAATATCACTTCCATAGTCTAAAATAAATATAAAATAAACTGCAAGTAATGCTGTTAGCAAAAAAATAAATAAATAAAGCAAGGGATCCACTTGCTTTGAAAGCAATGAAAATGATATATAACAGAACCACATTTATTTAGAATGTATTCCAATA
This sequence comes from Cephalophus harveyi, assembly GCA_006410635.1. Lineage (NCBI taxonomy): Eukaryota > Metazoa > Chordata > Mammalia > Artiodactyla > Bovidae > Cephalophus > Cephalophus harveyi. The sequence continues at coordinate 46,205 of SJYT01082442.1, forward strand.
TCAAACAGCAAATTTTAACAATGCGAAACCACGATTACTTTTGCACCAACCCAATACTTTGGCAATAAATGAAATGAATTAATAACATTGATACATGCAGCAATATTGATGAATCTCAAGATCACGCTAAATGAAAGAAGGAAGATAATAAAAGAGTAAATACTTTATATTGCATTTATACAAACATCTAGATAAAACAGCTAAATCTATAGGGACAGAAAGATCAGTGGTTTACTCGAGATGGGAGGGGTGAGATGGAAGGGGAGAAATAGAGGAATTACAAAGAGTTAGAAAAACTTATGGGGGCAATGGATACATTCATTATTTTAATTGTGATGATGGTTTCATGGGTATATATATATATATATATGTCTAATTTATGAAATTGTAAACTTCAAATATGTGCAGTTTATTACATGTAAATTAAAACTTCAGTAAATATCCACTGGATCATTGAAAAAGCAAGAGAGTTCCAGAAAAACATCCACTTTTGCTTCATTGACTACGCCAAAGCTTTTGACTGTGTGGATCACAATAAACTGTGGAAAATTCTGAAAGAGATGGGAATACCAGAACACCTGACCTGCCTCTTGAGAAATCTGTATGTAGGTCAAGAAGCAACAGTCAGAAATGGACATGGAACAACAGACTGGTTCCAAATTGGGAAAGGAGTACATTAAGGCTATATATTGTCACCCTGCTTATTTAACTTCTATGCAGAGCACATCATGCAAAATGCCAGGATGGATGAAGCACAAGCTGAAATCAAGATTGTCAGAAGAAATATCAATAACCTCAGATATGCAGATGACACCACCCTTATGGCAGAAAGTGAAGAAGAACTAAAGAGCTTCTTGATGAAAGTGAAAGAAGAGAGTGAAAAAGTTGGTTTAAAACTCAACATTCAGAAAAATAAGATCTTGGCATCCAGTCCCATCACTTCACGGAAAACTGATGGGGGAACAATGCTTTTGAACTGTGGTGTTGGAGAAGATTCTTTAGAGTCCCTTGGACTGCAAGGAGATTCAACCAGTCCATTCTAAAAGAGATCAGTCCTGGGTATTCTTTGGAAGGACTGATTCTAAAGGTGAAACTCCAATACCTCATGCGAAGATTTGACTCATTGGAAAAGACTCCGATGCTGGGAGTGATTGGGAGCAGGAGGAGAAGGGGACGACAAAGGATGAGATGGCTGGATAGCACCACTGACTCGATGGACATGAGTTTGGGTGAACTCTGGGAGTTGATGTTGGACAGGGAGGCCTGGCATGCTGCAATTAATGGGGTCACAAAGAGTTGGACACGACTGAGCAACTGAACTGAACTGAAGTGAAGATCATGGCATCCAGTCCCATCACTTCATGGCAAACAGATGGGGAAACAGTGGAAACAGTAAGAGAATTTATTTTGGGGGACACCAAAATCACTGCAGATGATGACTGCAGCCATGAAATTCAAAGATGCTTACTCCTGGAAAGAAAAACTATGACCAACCTAGACAGCATATTAAAAAGCAGAGTCATTACTTTATCAACAAAGGTCCATGTAGTCAAAGCTATGGTTTTTCCAGTAGTCATGTATGGATGTGAGAGTTGAACTATAAAGAAAGCTGAGTGCAAAACAATTAATGCTTTTGAACTGTGATGTTGGAGAAGACTCTTGAGAGTTGCTTGGACTGCAAGGAGAAGATCCAACCAGTCCATCCTAAAGGAAATTAGTCCTGAATATTCATTGGAAGGACTGATGCTGAAGCTGAAACTTCAATACTTTGGCCACGTGATGCAAAAGTCTTTTCATTGGAAAAGTCCCTGATGCTGGGAAAGATTGAAGGTGGAAAGATTGAAGGTGGAAGGAGAAGGGGACGACAGAGGATGAGATAGTTGGACGGCATCACTGACACAATGGACATGAGTTTAAGTATGCTCCCGGAACTGGTGATGGACAGAGAAGTCTGGCATGCTGCAGTCCAGGGGGTTGCAAGCAGTCGGAAACAACTGAGCAACTGAACTAACTAACTAAAGTTATTTTTAAATAGAGAGAGGTCTGAAATTTCCTGTAATGGTAGTTTCTTAGTCTCTCAGAGTTAAGACTGACATTGAGATAATCAGAGTTGGCATTAAAGATGTAAAATATCACCATGAGACGACTATTTTCCAACAACTTCCTTATAATTGACCCTTTTATTGCTCTTCTCCTCATGTCCTAATTCAACCCATCAGCAAACTCTGTTGGTTTCACTTCCACTACATGCCTTGAGTTAATTCTGTTTACTATGTGCTCACAATACTACCCCAATTCAAATACCATCATCTCTTGCCTGATGAATGCCCTTTGTCTGTGATATGAGGTACATGTTTTCCCCTAATTTGTCACTTGTCTTTAAACTTGTTTATGTTTTGATGTTTTCTTTCTTTTCATACATAAGTATTTTATTTTTCTGTACTCAAATTTATTACTGTCTTCCTTTGTGATTTCTGGACTTTGAGTCATATTTGGAAATATGACTCAAACTATTGATTTCAAATAAAGAAACTCATGAGCCTGAACAGGTCTAGAAAGGGCCTTGCATCTCTCTTCCCACCCCCAGTGCATGCTGTGTGCCATCCTCAAACTTGGACTTTACACAGAGCTTTAGTCTAAGACTTCTTAATGCACATAGCTGCTCCAAAGGAATACACCTATCTTCCAATATCTCAACTTTCAAGCTAGACTTTAGAAAGCAATATTCAAATCCAGTAGACCCTATAATGTATGACACTCTTTGTACAGGTACCTGGTCAAACCTTAGGCTGCCAAAATAAATCTTTGAATTTCAGAAGTACTTTAAACAGTAAGTGCATAGGCATTTGTCTACAATATAGAGGGAAAAAAATACTAGTATTAAATGCATCAATTAAAAACACTTCCAAATCCATGAACAAAATAATTGATAGTCAATTTTACAAAGAAAAGGCTACTATAACTTGATTCAAACTGTTTAGATAATTGGAAAGATGTGAATATAAACTAAATATTTGATAATATGAAGGAATTTTTGTTAATTTGGGGATATAGTGGTAACATGGCTATATTTTCTTTTTAAATAATTCTTAACTGTTGGAGATATATACTGAAATATTTATGGATAAAATGCTATAATGTCTGGATTTGCTTTCAAATATCCAGAGATATTTTTAATGATAGGGATATATATAAAGCATATTGGCTATGAGTTAATATTTATTGAAAATGGGTAATTGGCTCATGAGGATTTATTATATCATTATCTGTACTTTTGGATATGTTTGAAACTTTCTATATCATATTTTAGAGACAATATGTTAATTATATTGATATTTTTTGGGGGGGAATAAGATTTGGGAGTGCATCCATGAGGCAAATGGACTCAGCACCTCTTTCAACCTCTTCTCCCTTGACTATATAGAAGCTGAAACGTGTTAGTGTTCATTTTCCCAGCATTCTTTGCAGCTAGGAGTGCCTTGAGTCACAACTTGGAACAATGAAGTGAAGCCAGTGTCTGATAGGATTTCTCAGAAAACTTTGCTTTTTATACTATGTGCCTGGCTTCCACCTCTCTTTTTCCCTCTTTGAATGGGGTCTAGGTTCTGACTGTGAAGCCATACTGCAACCATGAGAGAGCCAAACTGAAATATAAAAACTAAGCCTGCTTCCACTGAAACACTGAACCAAAACCTTCAGCCACCTAACTCTAGACGTCTGAGACATCTATTTATACTAAATGTAAATATGTTTCTTAAAAAATTCCCTGTATTTATATCACTATAAGTCAGATTTTTCTGTTACTTGCAACTGAACACCTCCCTAACTGATCCAATCTGTTGTATAGAATTTCTTATATAATAAAATTACTGATCTCCACTATGAAGCAATGCTAGTATTTGTTGCTAGCTGAAAAGCTTTGTTAATTTGAATTGGATAAAAAAAATGCCATTTTAAAAATTCTATTCACATTCTCTAAGCTCAGTTGGATCATCTCACCAAAGTATCTGAAAACTAATTTTAAACTATTGTAAGCATTACAAAGTGAAATAATTTATTGTTTAATTAAGTCATTCATTAATGACATATTCTTTTCCCAGCCCTAACTTCATCACTGTCAATCATACTTTTATTTAAGGCCCTGACTTCGGGGTGTCATGAGCCCCAGTCTTCCTCAGTAAAATGGCAAATGTGCATGTATTTTGGGCTCTAAGGAGTGGCCAGACACAGGACACAGTCCACAGCTCTTCTTCCCTTAAGGCCAGCCAACCTTTGTCATTAAAGTTTCATCACATTTAAAAAGTCCCGCAAACTAGGCAAGATGAAGGTTTTCACAATTGTTCCAAGTCCTACCAGTTTCAGTGTATGTTTAAACATAACCTTAACTCCAGGTCAATACTAAATATCATGCAATATTCATGGGAGTGAAGAGTTATCACCAATTCCTTGGTATTTATTTCCATTTAAAGGCTAAACATCTGTGTTTCAGGTACGATGGCTGGCTTTAATTAAAGACAACAGTGATATGATAAATGAACTCCTATCAGAGTATCTAAGGCACTAGCAGGCACTTAACAAATGTTCACTAATTAGTTTACTAAATGCGTTAATTAGCTAGTTAATAGATACTTAGGGCTCACAACAGATTGTATTTCACATCAGGAAGTCCAACTTTGCTGACACTGCTGAACAAATAAAACCTGATTTCAAAATGCAAAATATTAGGAAATGTGTATGATTATCCTTCATGAGATTAGCAATACATTATTCTCCAGTAATACCTAGAAATGATTTTACTCATTCGTTCATTCGATCATTTCCACACAATGGTGGCTACTTCTTATATTAATAATAGGGCATGTCCCACTTGCATTTAACCATCTCTTAGCAGAGCACACTGTCTCCAGTAATAGTGAGGACACCCATCAACACAAGTGAGATGAATAAACTATGTTCTATTATTTCCAGGCAACAAACTCTAGGTGAATTGTCTGGACTAGAATCCTAACTCCAACATATTCACCTGCATCACCTTAGGCAAATTTCTTAATCTCTCTCTGCCTTGATTTCTTCATCCATAAGATAGGGCTGATGATAACAGCACCCACCTTACAGGAATGTAGTGAGGACTCCAAGAGATTATAGTGAGCTGACAGGTATTACATGCCCATAGTGTTATGCACTATTACCTGACTCTGGTATTGCATCATGATCAAAGCTTTCTGTCCATCTAATCTGTTACAGTCAATCCACAGGACATCACAAGAGCAATTATTAGTCACCACAGTTCACAATTATGTCCAGGTCCTCTGGTTCTACTGGGAGTCAGCCATGACACCACAACCTGTTGTCACAGCCCTCCCAGGGGCCCAACACATGATTCATCCACACCAACAATTGTACATGTGCATCACACACAAGCCAGCTGGTACAGAGCAAAGGCAAATATGCAACAAGTTGATCTGGATTCAGTCCAGTCCGGTACATGTTTAGGGAGAAATCACTTTCCTTCACAGAGTCTCTGTTTTTCCATTTGTAAAGCTGAAATAATACCTACCTTATTGTAAAAGATTAAATAGCCAAAGTAAGAACACCTTTCAAATGCAAAGTGTGTTGCATGCTGGGTATTATTATTCATCTTGGTATCGCTAGCTTCATTAATTCAAAAAATATTCGGTTCATTTCTGATTATTGCAGGCAGTGTAATAAGCATGAAAATAAATAACTTATAGTAGCCAGAGCTGAATGCATATTTAATACACTATTTGTTGACTTATCAACTAGTATTGCTGAAAATATTTGGACTAGAGAACTTAGACCCAATTTGAAAGGGATGTAAGTTGTCATATTTCATTCTACCACAATGGACATGTGACTTCCTCTCCCCTGTGCTCTTCCAGTGATCATGGAAATCTATGACAAACTTGAATATGTTCTATTGGAATCATTAGTTGACTTCCTATAAAGGAGGCTTCCCTGGTGGCTCAGTTGGTAAAGACTCTCCCTGCAATGCAGGAGACCTGGGTTTGACCCCTGGGTCAGAAAGATCCCCTGAAGAAGGGAATGGCAACCCACTCCAGTATTCTTACCGGGAGAATTCCATGAATAGAGGAGCCTAGAGGGCTACAGTCCATAGCATTGTAAAGAGTTGGACATGGCAAGTGACTAACACACACAACACCCTAAAATGAGAGCTTCTTGAGGGTAAGTTTTGGGTTTTTTCATTTGGATCTTCAGTATTTGGCTCAGAATATTGCATAAAGTAGGTAGTTAGCAAAATGATCTTTTTTTTTTCTTTCTGGACAACAGCATCTGAGTGTGATGGAGAACCAATGTCACCATTCAGTTAAATCCTTTCAACCAGAAACCCTGTGAACACATTCTCTTTTGTACTAACACTTGGGTGTGCACCACCTCTGTGTATACAGAATACACCTGTCTGTACCTGGGCTAATGTCCCAGCCCCTGCTGGGAAGATCACATTTCAGGATATTCGGTAACCATTTAGTAAATGACAACTTCGGATGGCCTAAGCTTCCAGAAAGAGTTAATACACCTCAAAGAAATAATCAGTATAACTTTCCAACCAGTAAAATCAAGCTCCTTATATTCTATTTAATTTCCTAGGAGTTTTTATATACTTATATATGTTCAGCAAACACAGCTCCTCACACATATACCAGCACTATATTTTTTTTACAACATAAGGTTTTCTAGGATTGAGTAGTCTTAAACAACAGTATTTTATTATTTTAAGCACACCCACTGTGGAAACATTCTCAGAGCTCACTGCTTCTGCTATTGGAACATTTGTTTTTTATTCTGAATATTTCAGCACATCTATTTACCTGGCACTATATTTAGTACCACAGTGCCAAGATGGCATATATAAAGATTCAATTGCAATTCCCATCTGATGTCCCTTCCCTCTCCTTTTTACCCCCTTTTTTATGTCCACACTCTGAATTCAGCACAAAGTTGGTGTGTTTAATTTAAAAAGAAGTAAAACGCTCCAGGAGACGCCTCAGACCACTGCAAATCACCTACTTTATAGAGGCAGTAAAATTGTGTATCGGATTAGAAGTGATGCTGATCTGAAATTTATGATAACTTTTAATGGCATTATAATTTTTTTCCCTGTGCGCTCCATAACTGCGTCGTTTCAATGCACAGTGCAGTGAGATGAAATTTGTAAGAGAAGAACATTACCCAGGCAAGCCCAGGGGGAAAAAAAAGCCAGTGGAATAATGCAACAGCCCCACACAGGCGGATGGAAGCTATTCTTTCCATGCACGATGTAAAGGCACAAACTTCAAAAAGACCCTTTGAAATTAAAGGCAACCCAGGATACAGAATTTGCTGATAAAACTAGGAAATATGGTAGAAGCATCCTCTTAAGAAACCTGGTGCAGGTGGTTTCCTCATACTCCCTCACCACTTCTAGGTCTCTACACAACTCTCTGCTGATGGACACATTTGGGTGTCCTGAACTATTTTTCTAGAACAAACAGCTCTTCCTTAGGCTGGTCCAGTTTCCTCTGGGACAGCTCAACTCCTTACTGGTTCCAAAAGAGCATAATAAGGCATTCTTGATATCACAGGCTGAAAAGTCTTGTAAAGTCCTGAGAAGCAGTTAAGAAACTGATGACAAAGAAAAGAAGGAACTTAATAACAAAGGGAGAGAAAAAGATGTGGAAGAACTTCAAAAAATTTCAATAGTAATGTTCACGTTACATTCTAATTTGAGATATGGGAAAAACAAACTCTCCAGAAAACTCCACTAAAGTCAAAAGCAAAGACTTCCCCTCAATGCCAAATCCCCTCTTCAACTCTTTTCTTCAGGGGTAATTCAGCCTCTGCTTGAATACTTTCAAGGACAAGAGGCTCATTACCAATAGAGGCAGTGTATGAACTCACTTAAAAATTCAGTGAACAATGTATTGGGCATAATGCCAATCACCAACTGTTGGAATATTGTTGGAATATTTTTGAAAGCTTTTTTTAAAAAAAATAATAATAACATGTATTAGTCTTTTTTATTAGAAAAACTATATAGGTTCAGTATAGGAAATTAAATCTCCAAAATACAAAGCATGTTCTATGTGGTATTCTTGCCAAAAATGTTTATCATGAATCTCATGATGACCACGAAATCTGAAAACTATTCCAACTGGCCTAGACTAGATCAAAACAAACAAACAAACAAAAACCCGTGGGGGACTGTTCTTGTTTAAAGCATACTAATCAATAACCTCAGATATGCAGATGACACCACCCTTACGGCAGAAAGTGAAGAGGAGCTAAAAAGCCTCCTGATGAAAGTGAAAGAGAAGAGCGAAAAAGTTGGCTTAAAGCTCCACATTCAGAAAACGAAGATCATGGCATCCTGTCCCATCATTTCATGGGAAATAGATGGGGAAACAGTAGAAACAGTGCCAGACTTTATTTTTGGGGCTCCAGAATCACTGCAGATGGTTACTGCAGCCATGAAATTAAAAGACGCTTACTCCTTGGAAGAAAAGTTATGTCCAACCTAGATAGCATATTCAAAAGCAGAGACATTACTTTGCC
>SJYT01082442.1:54804-72409 GCA_006410635.1 Cephalophus harveyi
TTGTTTGGGCTCCAAAATCACTGCAGATGGTGACTGCAGCCATGAAATTAAAAGACGCTTACTCCTTGGAAGAAAAGTTATGACCAACCTAGATAGCATATTCAAAAGCAGAGACATTACTTTGCCAACAAAGGTCCGTCTAGTCAAGGCTATGGTTTTTCCTGTGGTCATGTATGGATGTGAGAGTTAGACTTTTGAACTGTGGTGTTGGAGAAGACTCTTGAGAATCCCTTGGCCTGCAAGGAGATCCAACCAGTCCATTCTAAAGGAGATCAGCCCTGGGTGTTCTTTGGAAGGACTGATGCTAAAGCTGAAACTCCAATACTTTGGCCAACTCATGTGCAGAGTTGACTCATTGGAAAAGACCTTTATGGTGGGAGGGATTGGGGGTAGGAAGAGAAGACGACAGCAAGAGATGGCTGGATGGCATCACTGACTCGATGTACATGAGTTCGAGTGAACTCCACGAGTTGGTGATGGACTGGGTGTCCTGGCATGCTGCAATTCACGGGGTCGCAAAGAGTCAGACACGACTGAGCGACTGAACTGAACTAAACTCCTATGTTGGGCTTCTCTGGTGGCTCATCAGTAAAGAAACTGCTTACAATGCAGGGGATTTAGTTTCAATTCTTGGATTCAATGTCCTGGGAAAACCCATGGACAGAGGAACCTGGTGAGCTACAGTCCATGGGGTCTCAAGATTCAGATATGACTTAGTCAATAAGCCACCACCACTACCACTCCTGTGTTGTGTCCTTTTATAATAAAGTGGCAAGCTAGTAAGAAAACCATTTTTGTGAGTTCTGTGACCCAATCTAGCAAATTACTGAACATTAGGGGGAAGTCACAGGAATCTCCAATTCACAGCAAGTTGATCAAGAGCATAGGTTACTTGTGATTGGTAGCTGAAGTAAGGGGTGGGAGGCAGTCTTGGGGACTGAGCCTTTAATTTGATTCTTGGAGAACAAGGTAAGCTACCCCCAAATGCACCATAATGGCATACTGATTATTTTGAATTAAAGTTACTTAAAATGCTTGAGGGACACTCTGACACTCCTCTCTGCGTCTTGATAGCAGGAAATAAACCTTTAATGTGAAATGTGTACTCCTGCATCTGGAGGAATAAAGATACCCTTTACTGCCAAACATAGGGAATTCAGGGAAACCTGTTTTTTCTTTAATTTACTGCCCCAAGCCCAAACTCTGTTAAGATGTTTCACGAAATTGAGCAACCAAGACCTAAATTTCTTTGTCCTGTCATTTTCTTACACATTTGTTATTTGTCTAAATGGGAAATAGATGGGGAAAAAGTGGAAACAGTGTCAGACTTTATTTTTTGGGCTCCAAAATCACTGCAGATGGTGACTGCAGCCATGAAATTAGAAGACGCTTACTCCTTGGAAGAAAAGTTATGTCCAACCTAGTTATGTCCCCTCCTGACAGCATTTTCAAAAGCAGAGACATTACTTTGCCGACTGAGGTCCATCGAGTCAAGTTCCTGTGGTCATGTATGGATGTGAGAGTTGGACTGTGAAGAAGGCTGAGCGCCAAAGAATTGATGTTTTTGGACTGTGGTGTTGGAGAAGACTCTTGAGAGTCCCTTGGACTGCAAGGAGATCCAACCAGTCCATTCTGAAGGAGATCAACCCTGGGATTTCTTTGGAAGGAATGATGCTAAAGCTGAAACTCCAGTACTTTGGCCACCTCATGCGAAGAGTTGACTCATTGGAAAAGACTCTGATGCTGGGAGGGATCGGGGGCAGGAGGAGAAGGGGACGACCAAGGAGGAGATGGCTGGATGGCATCATGGACTCAATGGACGTGAGCCTGAGTGAACTCCGGGAGATGGTGATGAACAGGGAGGCCTGGCATGCTGCGATTCATGGGGTCGCAAAGAGTCAGACGCGACTGAGTGACTGAACTGAAGTGAACTGAACTGAACTGAAAAATTGTAAAAGCTTCCTGCCTTGGCCACTTCTTAGGTCCAATTTCTAAGAGACCTCTGAACATATGAATTAAAATTGGTTTCTTTTTCTCCTGTTAATCTGTCTTGTGTTGATGTTATTCTTTGTCTAGTCTAAGAACTTATGAGGGATAGAGGGAGATATTTTCCCCTCCTGACAGTAGTGAGATCTGATGCTATCTCCAGGTAGACAGTTGTTAGAATATAGTTTAATTGTAGGATACCCAGTTGATGTCAGAGAATTGCTTGGAGTATCAGAAGATCCATTCATTTTGTCAGAAGTGAGGTGGTAAGAGTAGTAGTAGCAGTGTAAAGCAAAACAAAAACTTTCTTTTCCCCTTTCCCTCATAATATGGTTTTCATTTATTGATAAATTCAATTTGTTACAACTATGCTGAATTTTGGGAGAAAGCAATGGCACCCCACTCCAGTACTACTGCCTGGAGAATCCATGGATGGAGGAGCCTGGTAGGTTGCAGTCCATAGGATCGCTGAGGGTCGACACGACTTAGCGACTTCACTTTCACTTTTCACTTTCATGCAATGGAGAAGGAAATGGCAACCCACTCCAGTGTTCTTGCTGGAGAATCCCAGGGATGGGGGAGCTGGTGGGCTGCTGTCTCTGGGGTCACACAAAGTCGGACACGACTGAAGTGACAGCAGCAGCAGTTCAGTTCAGTTGCTCAGTCGTGTCCGACTCTTTGCGACCCCATGAATCGCAGCACGACAGGCCTCCCTGTTCATCACCATCTCTCGGATTCACTCAGACTCACGTCCATCGAGTCAGTGATGCCATCCAGCCATCTCATCCTCGGTCGTCCCCTTCTCCTCCTGCCCCCAATCCCTCCCAGCATCAGAGTCTTTTCCAATGAGTCAGCTCTTCGCATGAGATGGCCACAGTACTGGAGTTTCAGCTTTAGCATCATTCCTTCCAAACAAATCCCAGGGCTGATCTCCTTCAGAATGGACTGGTTGGATCTCCTTGAAGTCCAAGGGACTCTCAAGAGTCTTCTCCAACACCACAGTTCAAAAGCATCAATTCTTTGGCGCTCAGCCTTCTTCACAGTCCAACTCTCACATCCATACATGACCACAGGAAAAACCATAGCCTTGACTAGACGGACCTTAGTCGGCAAAGTAATGTCTCTGCTTTTGAAAATGCTATCTAGGTTGGACATAACTTTTCTTCCAAGGAATAAGCGTCTTCTAATTTCATGGCTGCAGTCACCATCAGCAGTGATTTTGGAGCCCAAAAAATAAAGTCTGACACTGTTTCCACTGTTTCCCCATCTATTTCCCATGAAGTGATGGGACCGGATGCTATGATCTTCATTTTCTGAATATTGAGCTTTAAGCCAACTTTTTCGCTCTTCTCTTTCACTTTCATCAAGAGGCTTTTTAGCTCCTCTTCACTTTCTGCCATAAGGATGGTGTCATCTGCATATCTGAGGTTATTGATATTTCTCCCGGCAATCTTGATTCCAGCTTGTGCTTCTTCCAGTCCAGCGTTTCTCATGATTCTGGTAGTACTGTGCAATCTGTGACTCAGAACAAGATAAGGCTTACTTCCTATCCCTTTTCCAGGAGTAAATAGCTTTTGATTCTATGACTTCTCAATCATTGTTTGGGCTTTGGGTCCTAGGATTAGGTTGTTTTCCTAATCCTCTGTCATAAACTTGTAAAATTCATGAGTGTTAGGTGAAACATGGGAATCTGGATGATTCAAGAACAGCCCATAAGAGAAACTGAAATAGAGAAGCTTATTATTTACAGATCCTGGAGACAGTGCCCACATACCTCAAGGAGGCACATGCCTTTATTAAGATCTGTGGGTGCAGTGCTTTGGAGTTCCTGAGCTTAGGCTACATTGGCCTACCCATGGGGGTCTTGTCTAAGTGTACATAATGGGAAAGCATTGGGAGGCAGGAGAGAATTGCAAAGGGAGGCTCACAAAGGGTAATGCGTAACTTCTAAGGAACTTACATTTATTTGTGACTCTGCCAGCTGCTATCTAAGGCATCTGCTTGTGTGAAGGGCTACTGTGAGGTTAAGGTCACTGCAGGCCATCTACCAAATAAAATGAACACAGAGGCAGTAATACCATGGAGTAACTTAGCTATAATCACAACACCCTCCTTAAGTGTGTCTTCTACTTCTGTAACAGAAAGGTCTAGGAATGGCATTGATTTTTTCCTTGTGGCTGAGCTAAGATGGTTTTGAAGAGGAGCATAATATACTACTCCAAAATATACTTCTTTGGCATAAGAATTATGTTAGGTTGATTATTTTTAAGAAACAACAGACAGGAAAAACTCTGAAAACTGAGATTAAGTTACCCTTTTGTAGGAGACATTCACATTTATAAGGGAAATCTCTATTTCTAAGGGTGTCTCCCTCTTTGTACTAGAAAGAGAAGGGTGACTCTAATCTTTAAAAACTCACCAAAGGAGAAGACATTGATTTACATTTGCATAACATCCATATCCTTGTTTATTGTGCTTTTCCTGGTAATCCCCCTAATTGGCCCTCCCTTCCCCAAATCTTCTTTAATCTTTATCTGGAGGTGGTATTAAAGGTGATGGCTTGGGCCATTTTAGGGAGCTACTGTTTTCCTGGGTCTCTCCTATGTAAAAAGGAAATGTACATGTTACAAAATTCTGTTTATTTTTCTCCTGTTAATCTGCCTTTTATTATAGAAGGGTCTCAACCAAGATCTTAGAAGGGTAGAGGAAAAATTATTTTCTCTCTCCCACCAAACCTTCTGTTATCTTGTATTAGATATTCTAATATTGCCTCACAGGCCCTTGAAGCTCAGCTGATTTTTTTCAAAAAAAACATATTTCCTCTTTCTTCTTCAAACTGGATAATTTTTATTGATATAAATTCCAGTTCACTGACTTTTCCTGATTCTCCTCAACTACTGCACAGGAAGATAGTTTGAGCAGCATAGTATATACTTTGTTTTTAAAGTGAAAACTAATTTGCAGATAGCAGGTATTTTCCTTGATATTTATTAATGACTGCTTCTTTTTCAAAAGGTAGAATGCTTATATCCTGGGTAAAGCTATCATTCTGGTATTATATGATCAAGTTGATTTTGTTTTTTGATATGTGCACTTTTGTGGAGTGTGTTTCTCCCACGACTTCTCTTCTGAGATGGCCTGTACTCTGTCTATGGAGTGTGTTGCTGCTGCTGCTGCTAAGTCGCTTCAGTCGTGTCCGACTCTGTGCGACCCCATAGACGAGGGCCCACTGTCCCTGGGATTCTCCAGGCAAGAACACTGGAGTGGGTTGCCATTTCCTTCTCCAATGCATGAAAGTGAAAAGCGAAAGCGAAGTCGCTCAGTCGTGCCCGACTCCCAGCGACCCCATGGACTGCAGCCTACCAGGCTCCCCCATCCATGGGATTTTCCAGGCAAGAGTAATGGAGTGTGTATCTTTTGCTTTCTATGATCACTCTTGAATTCTTTCCTACATGAAGCTAAGAACCCACTGTTGGAGGTCCATCCCAGGGACCCATCTGAGACCTGGAAAGTATCCTCTCTGGAAGGGTGACACATCCTTGATTCCACAAGAAGAGGGTATGAAGCTCTCCATTTCTAGACCCTCCAGACCTTGCCCATGTGTGTCTTCATTTGGATAGTTCTGATTTGTATCTTTTACAATATACTTCTAGTCATGAACTTACCACTTTCCTGAGTTCTGTGAGTTATTCTGGCAAATTATCAAACCTGAAGCGGTGGTGGAAATTCCTAAATCTGTACATGTTTTGTCAGAAATGTGGGTAGCTTTGGGACCCTCAAACTTATGGCTGGCATAGGAATTGTGGACAGTCTGTTTAGGACTGCATCCTCAATTTTGAAAGTCTGTACTAAATCCAAATGGTTGGTATCAGAATTGCATTGCAGTATTGTGATCTGTTAGGCATTTTAATACACATTAAATTTTTGTGATAAGACATGTTTCTTAGTCTACATTCTATTCCTTATATATGTGAAAGTCTTGTATTTTCACTAATTATTACTTATGAGGATTAAATGGAAAAAATATATGCACTTAAATCAGGTGCAATGTTTGGCTTCAAAAATAGATCCAATAAATGGGGAATAACTTTTTAAGTGATTAGCAAAAGTTAGGGCTTTCAAGATATCAATCCCCACATCCTTTGGAAACATGGGAGATTGACAGTATTGACAACAATATGGCAGGTTATTTCACTCACCAATTTGCAAAAGGTTGAGCTGATCTGAATTTAGAGCTTTGAATTCATTGGAGTTTTATACTCTAATGACTTGCATGCATTATAAATTTAAATGAGAAATTATGTAAGTGAATAAAATGATGTATTTTTTAGTTTGGTAAAGCTGATTAAATTGAAATATATATTATTCTTAATAAAACTTTGAGTGCAGGAAAAAAGTGAGGAAAACAGAAATCACCATTAACTAACACAGCAGTGATTGCCATGAGGTAGACCTGATGGTTGCTAAAATTAACATCCAGAAATTTAAGCAAATTCAGAATGCTTATATGTTCATAAAGATCTTTCCCATTAGATTTATTACTAGATGCAAAGTGGGATTGGAGATTAGATCCTGGAATAGAGGCTGGTATAAAAATCGATGAAGTTTCAAAATATTCTGCTACTTACTTTATATATTATGCCAAAATTAATCTCCTAGTTTTCCTTATCATTCTATGATTATTGAAGATGTTTACATGAGAGGAAGATGGATGGACGGCATGTAAGAACTTAATATTATGCTGGCAACATCATGTAACAGTAAAAGTATCTTAACTGTATTTTTTTTAAAGCATAACTTATTACTGATTGCTAGGGTCTTTTTACTGGGGGAAGAGAATTGACTCCAAAGGGAACAAAGGCAATTTTGGGAGTGATGAGACTGTTAGACCTATGTAAATCAATTGTGCTTTGGTTACAGGACTATATTTAAAGTCCATCACATTATATGTCTATTTAGGTTGAATTTTTGTATATAAATTATACCAATAAAAATTATAATATTTTTCCAGTATATGATGGACTAAAAGGTTAATATGAGTTTTTTTAAAGCTACTGTAATAAATTTGTAGTTTGCAATAGCTTATTCTATTTCTATACTGTTCAACTTGTTGAAATGCTATTTTAATTTGGTTCACTATAGCAATTCTTCTATAAATATAGTATAACTATGCATTGAGTTAATATATTACAAGCTAATTAAATATGGATTCAAAGAAAATGTCAGCCAAAGCCTATTTTTTCACATTCTGTGCCAGGAGAGTGTGTCAAACTCACAAATTAGTTTTATTTAATTCTAATATAGTAATACAATTTTATTTAATTCTAATATAGTAATAACAAAAATAGCTTTCATTCATAGCATTCTCAGATTCAATCAAACATTGCACAGTTGATATGAAAAATATTATTTAAAATGTCAGAAAAATTAACAGGGATAAATATTATCATTACTTCTGATTTAGAGATTACCAAACTAAAGTTTTTAGAATTGAGGAAATTAATGAACCAGAGATCAAATTGCTGGCATTCACTGAATCATAGAGAAAGCTAGGGAATTCCAGAAAAACATCTACTTCTGTTTCATTGACTATGCCAAAGCCTTTGACTCTGTGGATCATAATAAACTGTGGAAACCTCTTAAAGATACAGGAACATCATGTCTCCTGAGAAACCTGTATGCGGGTCAAGAAGCAACAGTTAGAACCGTATATGGAACAACTGATTGGTTCAAGATTGAGAAAGGAGTATGACAGGACTGTCTACTGTCACCCTGTTTATTTAACCTATATCCTAAACACATCATGAGAAATCCCAGGTTGCATGAGTTACAAGCTGGAATCAAGATAGGCGGGAGAAATACCAACAACCTCAGATATGTAGATGATACCACTCTAATGGCAGAAAGTGAAGAGAACTAAAGAGCCTCTTGATGAGGGTGAAGGAAGAGAGTGAAAGAGACAGCTTAAAACTCAATATTAAACATAAAAAAATAAAAATAAAAAACTAAGATCATGGCATCCAGCCCCATTACTTCCTGGAAAATAGAAGGGGGAAAAAGTGGAAGTAGTGACAGATTTCCTCTTCTTGAGTTCTAAAATCACTGCAGATGATGACTGCAGCCATGAAGTCAGAAGACGTTTGCTTCTTGACAGGAGAGCGATGACAAATCTAGACAGTGTGTTGAAAAGCAGAAACATTACTCTGTGGACAAAGGTCAGTATAGTCAGGGCTATGGTCTTCCCAGTGATTACGTTCAGTTGTGAGAGCTAAACCATAAAGAAAGCAGAACGCCAAAGAATTGATGCCTTTGAACTGTGGTGCTGGAGAAGACTCCTGAGAGTTCCTCGGACAGCAAGATCAAACCAGTCAATTTTAAGGGAAATCAACCCTGAATACTCCTTTGAAAGACTGATGTTGAAGCTGAAATTTCAGCATTTTGTTCATCTGATACAAACAACTAACTAATTGGAAAAGTCCCTGATGCTGGGGAAGATTGAGGGCAGAAGGAGAAGAGGGCATCAGAGGATGAGATTGTTGGATGGCATCACCAATGCAAAAGACATGAACTTGGGCAAACTTTAGGGGAAGGTAAGGGCTAGAGAGGCCTGGTATGCTACAGTCCATGGGGTCACAAAGAGTTGGACACAACTGGAAGACTGAACAGCGACAATAAAATTAATTAATGCACCCAACTGATGTGTGCTGGAGCCGAGATTCAAACCAGAGTCTAAGACTTCACTCTTAGGGAATATAATGATCAAAACATGGAATTCCTTTTCTACTGTAGTTTAAAATATGTGACATTTTTCAATCTGTTTCTATCAGGTTATTAACATGCTAGTCTTATCCCCACACAGTACAACATTTCAAAGTATTTTCTAAAAGAATAGGATCCAAAATCTTTCTTTTTTTTTCTGTTAAGTATTATCAAATCTAAAAATTACAACTGAAGAGAGAAGCAGTCAATTAAAGTTTAATTTACCTTGTTTTCTAGCAAACTAATCTCTAATCACAAAACTGTAACTGGCTTATTCAACCTATTATCATTTGATTAGAAAAAAACATTTGGGGTTAAGGTAGACCTCAGAATGTAAGCAGCAATGCAGCATGTTCAAATAGCCACAAGATTTGAGTTTCTTCTTCTTCTTCTTCTTTTTTTTTAAAATAATCCTGGCTTCAATAATGTCTGACCTCGTAACAACATTTATATCTCATTCTTTATGCAAAGAAATATATTTAACTAATACTGGGGAAAGGAATCAGGCTTTCTCGATGGCTCAGTGGGTAGAGTCCACCTGCAATGCAAGGAGCCACTGGAGACTGTTTCTGAATATCTTAATAATGGACTATTTATGCAAACACATTTATTTAGTATTTAAATAAAATCCATAAACAATATTAGATTAACTAAGCCTTCAAGTATTGTTCTTCTTCATTTAAAGAGCATGAGGTAAATTAGAGCAGTTAGACCCATTTCTAAATGTTATTCAAGTCATGTTTTTACCCAGGGATTATCTATACTGCTATGCACATGAGTAATGTACAATAATGAATTTGTTATATTATAGATTCTTATAATTTATTTTGATATGCTGTTCCAATCTGCAAGATAGGTTAGCATGTTAGTTAAAACCTCAAGTTCTAGCCACTTTTACCCTCAGTGATAACTTCATCTATTTTCAGCTGAGATTCCATGGTTCAGATTTATAATCACTTGCAAAAACTCTGAACCTATTATCCCTTTGCCTGCCACAGTCATCTAACAAAAGTCCAACACAATTTATACCCACTTATCTGCCTATTTCATGTCTATACTTAAAGACACTGATTGAGGCTGGAGTGAGTTTCTTAACTGATGAACTTGTCTCATGCTTCATGGTGAAAAAGCACAATCAAATATCCCTGTTGGGATGAAAAGCTAACCTATCCACAGTGCACAAAGTCCAACAGCCTTATATTTTCTCTAGAATGTTAGTTAAATAGGCATCTCTGCCCTTTGGTGTATCCAATACCCTATTTCACCTTGCTCATTTAGCAAAACTTTCCTACATTCCTTTTGTTAATTCCAATAGTCATTTCTCTCAAGAACATCTAATTTCTTCATTCACAGTTTTTTGATCTTTTTGTAAATGTTTTCCAGACCTTTTCTTCCAATACTTCTGTGTCAATGTATAGTAATGCTTCCTGTAAAAAAATATGTTCATTGACTTCCTTTTTGAAAAATCTAGGTTGACAATATTTTCCTTTCATTGATGCACTAACCTATTTACATTTAATGTAATTTCTAAATGGACCACCTTAAATTTTTTTCTATTTGTTTCATCTATTCTTTGAACTTTTATTCTTTCTTTTTTGACTTCTCTTTACTTTTACTTGTTCAATGTTTTTTTACTTCAGTTTCTCCTTTATTATAATTTTATTTATATGATTTTTATTCTGCCTCTACCTCATAGACTTACTACAATTTATATCAATTTGACCATTTACTAACCAATGCTAGAAACTATTACTTAATCCAATTTAATTCCCCTACTCTTGGGACTACAAATGTCATAAATTATATTGATATATATTGATAACCTCACAGGACGTTATTGACATTTAAATTAAGTCTATGTTCACTTATTATTACTCTAATTTTAACTTTATAATGACCTTCATTTCAAAATTGAAAAGAAATGAAAAATAGGTAGCAAGGTAACACAACTATTTTGAATCTTAGAATTCAAATCCAACTTTCTAATAAATTCCTGTTTTAAAATGTTCTTGGTATTTGTTTATCAAGCATGGTGAGATACACAGACACAGAAATCACTGTTATGAAGGAAGAAATTTTTATTCACAGTTTCTTGGAGGCAGGAAGCATGGTGCATCTTACATGGCCACATGAGGAAATACCAGGGTTTATCACAATGCAGAGGAAGGAACGGAAAATGTAGACCATAGCCTTTATGGTGGTTTCTTTGAAAGGGACAGATGAGGTAATTAGCAGGCTAAGCAGGTTTAGATTGATTGGTTTAAGTAATTTCATCAGACTCTGAAGTGTAGGACCTGTCCTGAGTTGTCTGCTATTTGTGCCTGGGTGATTAGGGGACATAATCTTTCTCCAGTTGCTGCTGCTGCTGCTGCTAAGTCGCTTCAGTCGTGTCCGACTCTGTGCGACCCCATAGACAGGAGCCCAACAGGCTCCCCTGTCCCTGGGATTCTCCAGGCAAGAACACTGGAGTGGGTTGCCATTTCCTTCTCCATTGTGTGAAAGCGAAAAGCGAAAGTGAAGTCGCTCAGTCGCATCCGACTTCCAGCGACCCCATGGACTGCAGCCTACCAGGCTCCTCCATCCATGGGATTTTCTAGGCAAGAGTACTGGAGTGGCTTGCTATTGCCTTCTCCGCTTTCTCCAGTGCTTTTTTATAATTCTTTACACAGAAATATAAGGTCAGAGGAGTGGGGATGGGAAAGCAGACAAAGGTCTTAACCTCTTTCCCTAAGGTCACTAGAGCCATTTTTAATAAACTCAGCTTATTCTCTACCCCAATTCTACGTGGTTAAATTTTCTTGACCTTCAGGGAGACTGAAGAAAGCCTCCCATTGCTCCATTGGTTGAGAAGCTAGATCAGTGCTTCTGCATTCCTTGCAGAACCCATTCTTGCTCAGTCATTGTAAAATGTTGCATTGTTCTGTATTACTCAGGGTATTGGAAGAACAATATTCTTAAGTGTGGGGTAAGTTGTCTCCAGAATACAGAGGTCTACTAAGATTGTGTTTCCTTCTTCATAGCAGTGGTTACAAGCAGTAATTGTCTCTTACTTTAGATTGGGATTTACTGGCACATTCGTGATACCTGAACCTCTGAAAACATTGCTGAAGTGCAGTCTTTGATTCTTATAGGATTTATCACCTACCCTCTAGTGTGTATCTTGCTTACCATGATCTCTAGCATACTAGGCACTCTTGATTGCCTTTCTGGGTCATGATGCTATCATTAATATATGGGATCAATGTGCTGTTCTGTAGTATGACTAAATAATTCAGATCTCTGTGCATTATTTTGGTAGAGGATGCAAGATACTGGGCAATAAGAGGAGACTGATACTCTGCAGGCTTTGTTAGCTGACTCTAACAATGACATGCTATCTGACAAGGTGGAAGATAAAGCTTCTAACGACTTGTGATAGTACATAGTCATTCTCCAAGACACATTCAGTTTCTGAGGGACAAGACTAGTAAATTTAATGGATATATAAAGAATGATCAGGACTATCTCCCTGAATCCTTTAGATCATTAAGGGTGGCTTAATCTCTACAGCTCCCCTGAAATTACACACACACACATACACACACATATATATATAAATATATATATATTTATAATAATATAAATAATATATAATATATATAATAATAATATAAATAATATATATTTTATATATATATATAAAATTTACTATCCTGGTCAGGAGTGGAGGGTTGCTAGTTTCAGATGATAAAACATGGTGAGGTAGATAGCACTATAGGCCAAGGACTCTATGGAGGGATTACTCTAGCAGCCAATTATGTGACTCTGATGACCAGGTAGTTCTATGCAGTCACTTGATTCACTGGTGAGAATTTTAAACACAAATTCATTCATACCATTGTCTCCATCTGCTGCAACTATAAACTAAAGGACTATGATGATGCAAGTATCCATGTAGCAATGTCAATTCGGACTGGGTTTTCAAAATGCTTTATTCCTCTTTCCTATACAAATGGATAAATTTTATTTCATTTCTCTATTTTTTCCATTACTGTAAAGATCTTTCACATCCTTCCCATTCCAATGGAAGTAGCCACCATTTAGTTTTTTTAACATTGGTTTAGTTAAAACTAGCCAAGCAAAATATCTTTCCATACCAAAGATTCAGTTCAGTTCAGTTCAGTTGCTCAGTCGTGTCCAACTCTTTGCGACCCCATAAATCGCAGCATGCCAGGCCTCCCTGTCCATCACCAACTCCCGGAGTTCACTCAGACTCACGTCCATCGAGTCAGTGATGCCATCCAGCCATCTCATCCTCGGTCGTCCCCTTCTCCTCCTGCCCCCAATCCCTCCCAGCATCAAAGTCTTTTCCAATGAGTCAACTCTTCGCATGAGGTGGCCAAAGTACTGGAGTTTCAGCTTCAGCATCATTCCCTTCAAAGAAATCCCAGGACTGATCTCCTTCAGAATGGACTGGTTGGATCGCCTTGCAGTCCAAGGGACTCTCAAGAAGACTTTCAAGAAGACTCTCAAGAAGACTCTCAAGAGTCTTTTAAAACACCACAGTTCAAAAGCATCAATTCTTCGGTGCTCAGCCTTTATCAGCTGGTAATTACTTGACTTGTGATAGTACATAGTCATTCTCCAATGACTTTGGTAACACATTCAGTTACCAAATTTTCTATGCCTTTCTTTTGCTCCTAATTTTTCCATCCACTTTTTTTTTGCTGATAAAACTTGCACATCTGATCTATGCTTTTTCAGATGCATATTATCTGAATCATTTTGCCCCAGTTTATATTAGTGCAGTTTACAGAAAGGTATAACTGAAGCTTACCTATTTCATTTGATGTGTTTAGTTGCTCAGTTGTGTCTGACTCTTTGTGATCCCATGGACTGTAGCCCACCTGGCTCATTTGTCCATGGGGATTCTCCAGGCAAAAATACTGGAGTGGGTTGCCATACCCTTCTCTAGGGGATCTTCCCAACCCAGGCATCGAGCCCAGGTCTCCCACATTGCAGACAGATTCTTTACTGTCTGAGCCACCAAGGAAGCCCTTTCATTTGATAGATAGATATTTTTAAAAGTGCATAGCTGACTCAATTAATTTAAGCAGTTTCTTAGTTCTCCTTTCCTCCTTTTCAGTTTTCCTTTTCCAGTTCCTGATCTAGTTTGCTAAGGAGAAAGATAAAAAAAGATACAGCTCATGAAATCATTCATTTTCCCAAGTGACTACTGGTCATCCCTATGGTTTTTTGAGCTATTAAAGCTTTGGGAAATATTTTTATCTGTTAAATGAGTATAGTGATAGATATATTTAAATATATGACAAGTGTTGATAATATATCACATTTGATTGATTTCAGTACATACAATTTTTACATTTTAACCCACAGAAACTGGAATCAATTTCACATGGTATGAGAACTTAAAATTGCTGCTAGCCAATTCAAATTTGTCATTTATTTAGTGAAAACTAAATAAACATGCTCTTGAGTTTGAGTCAATGAAATGCAGAACAAGATTCTTATAACAGTTAAGTTTTTGTTGTTGCTAATATTGTTCAAATATTGTTCAAATTCAAATAACTTAAAGCAAGAAAGAACTTTCTGACACTCAGAAGTGATAGCTCAGATGTAGAATCATTAGACACAACTTTCTCTGGTAGTTCAAATGGTATAAAAGGGCTGTTTCTCCCCATCTTTCACCTCTGCTTCCCTAACACAGCTTTACTCTTCAGAATACATGTGGCATCGCCTTG
Source organism: Cephalophus harveyi (assembly GCA_006410635.1). Taxonomy (NCBI): domain Eukaryota; kingdom Metazoa; phylum Chordata; class Mammalia; order Artiodactyla; family Bovidae; genus Cephalophus; species Cephalophus harveyi. Next base: position 69,291 of record SJYT01082442.1, read on the forward strand.
TTCCCCAACCACATATTCACAGCAATACCCAGTCCACATGGTGATTTCAAGATGTTCCCTCATTGCATAAAAAATTGTAGCAGTTCTCAAATTGTCACAACACAAGGCTGAGAGTGAGTGACACAGATGATTTTTCACAGAAATTGGAATAATGTCACCTTGCTTATCTTTTCACTTGAATGGCCTGCTTCCTCTTCCTGGATTAATTCACTATGACTAGGGGAAATGGAATGCATTGAATCGATTAAGGCAACCAGGGGCTACTAGAACCAATGCTAAGGTAAATCCCACACAACACAATTTGGTAAATTTATTAATTCATTGATTTTATCCCCATTACTCTTTTGAAAAATTCTAATGAAAATTACCAAGTACTGCTATATAGCCAAATGATAGTTAATTTATAGTCCTCATATTATTTAGCCTAATTCCTCAGAGCTTATTACTGTCTAAAATACTTGATGAATTTTCAAGACAATGCTCTCTGGTTTTTCTTCCTATCATACTAGATCCTTGTACTCATGCTCAAAGAATGTTTTGTTTTCACAAAAATAAGTCCAAATAACAAATTTTTACACATTTTTCTGTTTAGAAAGTCTTAATGCTAGGTCTGCTATCCTCTCTGCCCCCCATTTATGCTTATTCTATATGTGGCTTCATCTATTACCATGGCTTTAAATACTCTTTCAGCACTAATGAATCCCAAATGTATGTAACCACCCCTGACCTCACTCTTGAAATTCAGATTGATATATTCTATAGCTGATGTGACATTTCACTTGGAAAATAAAAATTTCAAGCTCAATGTTACAAAAATTTAACTGTTTCACTAATATCTGCCTTTAACTCCAGTATTATTCTATCAGTAAGTGACATGAACATTCACTCATTTGCTCAAGAGCAGAATCGCACAACTGACTCATCTTCAGATCCTGTTGATTCTACAATCAAAATATATTCCAAACGCAACTGTAAGTCACTGCTTGCCTAGAATCCACCTTAGTGAAAGTCATCATCTCTACTGGGATAATGTCAATTGGTCACTCCCTAAACAACTTCTAGAATATATTCTAAAAGAGGAGCCAGAGTAACCATTTTCAAGCCAGATTGTGACATTTTTCTGTTCAAAATCATCAAGTAGCTTTCTAATCACATTTAGAACAAATCTTAAGTAATCATTATAGTGTACAAGGAATTATGTGATCTCTATGCCTTGCTGAAGGCAACAGGAGAAGAAGACAGTTGAAGATGAGATGGTTAGCAATCATCATCAATTCAATGGGCATGAGAGAACCCTGGTGGGTTACAGTTCGTGGTGTCAAAAAGAGTCGGACACAACTGAGTGACTGAACAACAATAGCAAATGCTTTTCTGGTATTATCCTTAATTTCCTGTGCTCTAACCATACTGATTTCCTCAGTTTCTTGAAAATTCCCTGATTACTCCCTGAGGCTTTGCAGTTGCTGTTTCTTCTGTTTGGCCAATGTGTGCATCCCCCAACACTTTTATGATTTATTCCTTTATGACATTCAGCTTCTGCACCTCTGGAGAAAGGCTTTCCCTCATACTTCTAAACAACATACTGTTTTATTCTGCTTTATCACTCCTAACATGACCTGCCATTACACTTAGAGGTATTGCTCATTTGTTTACAAACCCACTGATATGAGATCAGGAACACTCATGGGTCAGGACACGAGGAAAGGAAACTTCTTCCTTCTGTGTAATTCTCTATCTTCAACAGTTAGATATATATATGCCACATAAGAGCCACCAAATAACTATATGTTGATTTGTCAATTGAATATATGGTACTTATTATTATATTCCAGGTTAATTAAAATGTTATTTTAATTAATTCTTTTGGTAACCTGAGATATCCATCTCTCCTGTATATTTTGAATATTTCTGGAGCTCAAGTAATTTTTTCCCCTGTGTCATTATTAAATAAGGCAGCTGTTATTATCTCTCCCATTTACAGATACACCATTACAGTATTCTGAAAGGAAAGGGGGAGAGAAGTTACACTTTTGACTACCATGTGGAAGTATGAGGCACAAGAACCATAAGAAGCTGGTATAATTATCTACAGCAGGTAAAACAATAGAAGCATGATTTAATTACAGATTTCTACAATTAATGATTCTGCTTCTTCTATCATTCCATGATTCTTTGTAAATGAACAAATTTTACTACAGCACACTGTCTTTCAAAAGTCTTTGTAACATCCATTGGAAAAAAATCATCAGTTTTGTAGAAGTATATATTCAATCCCTACTTAATATTTTGGAATATTTGGAAAGAAGAATGTAGATGTTCTCCTGAAGCTCCATCACTCTAACTAAAGCAACTTATCTAGAAACTGTGAAACAGTTTTATCTGTTTTTTTTTTTCCAGAATGTCATTTTACTTTTATATTTCATCAATTTATGAAGAAATATTAGATCCTGCACTAATATCCTATCTGTCTTATGCTTGTTTCTGATTTGAAAGGGTTAGGATGTAAGTTGAAGTGTGCATTACATTAAGGTTTTTCTTGGGTTGACTACTACAAGAATTTCATTAGTGGAAAGATAAAGTTGCAAATTTTCTTGATTAGTCCATCTGGGAATATGAATTTTTATCACAACAGCCCTACTTAACATAAAGTTCATATGGTCTTCATCACTGGTCACACATAGTCTAACCAGCTGAACTGTGTATCTACTCAGTGATTTGACTGTGAATATGTTTTTGTGTGAAAGAGGAAGGTGAGACTGGAGGGTAACTGGTAAAGAGAGATCAGATTTCCTGTGTAATGAAATATGTCATTTTAAAAAGTTAAATAGGCAAATAGTATAAGTTTACTACAATAAACATAGGCTAATATAGAGTTAAAAATGTTTTTCATATTCTTTACCCAATGAAAGTTTATGTATGTCATTAAATTTCCATATATTTGAGCATTTGCTTGTTATCTCACTTTTTACATTTCTAATTCTATTGTGGTAAAGGAACATACTCTATATTATTTCAGTATTTAAAAATTGATTTAGATGCTTTTAAGATGTTGATTGTAGCCCATCTTTGTAATTAACTGAACACTTGAAAAGCATTTTGAGGTAGAGTTCTATAAGTAT
>SJYT01082442.1:81232-118720 GCA_006410635.1 Cephalophus harveyi
ACACTGGAGTGGGTTGCCATTGCCTTCTCCAATACAAATTCAATGCAATCCCTACCAAATTATCAATGGCATTTTTCACAGAACTAGAACAAAAAAATTTCACAATTCATATGGAAACACAAAAGGCCCCAAATACTCAAAGCAGTCTTGAGAAAGAAGAATGGAGCTGGAGTAATCAACCTTCCCAACTTCAGATTATACTACAAGGCTACAGTCATCAAGACAGTATGAAACTGGCACAAAAACAGAAATATAGACTAATGGAACAAGATGGAAAGCCCAGATATAAACCCATGTACCTATGGGTACCTTATTTTTGACAAATGAGACAAGAATATACAATGGGCAAAGACAGCCTCTTCAATAAACGGTGCTGGGAAAACTGGACACCTACATGTAAAAGAATGAAATTAGAACAGTTCCTAACACCATACACAAACATAAACTCAAAATGGGTTAAAGATCTAAATGTAAGACCAGAACTATAAAATTATCAGAGGAAAACATAGGCAAAACAGTCGATGATATAAATCAAAGAAAGATCCTCTATGACCCATCTCCTAGAGTAATGGAAATAAAAACAAAAATAAACAAGTGGGACCTGATTAAACTTAAAAGTTTTTGCACAGCAAAGGAAACAATAAGCAAGATGAAAAGACAACCCTCAGAATGGGAAAAAATAATAGCAAATGAAACAACTGACAAAGGATTAATTTCCAAAATATACAAGCTGCTCATACAACTTAATGCCAAAGAAACAAACAATCCAATCAAAAAGTGAGGAAAAGACCTAAACAGACATTTCTCCAAATAAGACATATAGACGGATAACAAACACAGGAAAAGATGCTCAACTTCGCTCATTATTAGAGAAATGCAAGTAAAACCACAATGAGATATCACCTCACACCAGTCAGACTGGCCATCATCAAAAAGTCTACAAACAATAAATGCTGGAGAGAGTGTGGAGAAAAGGGACCACTCTTGCACTGTTGGTGGGAATGTAAATTGATACAACCACCATGGAAGACTGTGTAGAAATTCCTTAAAAAACTAGGAATAATACCACCATATGACCCAGCAATCCCACTCCTAGGCATATACTCTGAGGAAACCAAAACTGAAAAAGACACATGTATCACACTGCTCATTGCAGCACTCTTTACAATATCTAGAACATGGAAGCAACCTAGATGTCCATCAACAGATGAATGGATAAAGAAAGATGTGTATAAGAGACAGGTACGGGAAGGGAGGAGGGAGGGAGGTTCAGGATGGGGAACACGTGTATACCTGTGGCGGATTCATGTTGATGTATGGCAAAACCAATACAATATTGTAAAGTAATTAACCCCCAATTAAAATAAATAAACTTATATTAAAAAAAAAAAAAAAGAACTAGACCTGGAACAACAGACTGGTTCCAAATCGGGAAAGGAGTATGTCAAGTCTCTATATTATTACCCTGCTTATTTAACTTCTATGAAGAGTACATCATGAGAAATGCTGGGCTGGATGAAGCACAAGCTGGAATCAAGATTGCCAGGAGAAATATCAATAATGTCAGATAGCAGGTGACACCACCCTTATGGCAGAAAGCGAAGAAGAACTAAAGATCCTCTTGATGAAAGTGAAAGAGGAGAGTGAAAAAGTGTCTGAGTGAACTCTGAGAGATGGTAATGAACAGGAAGGCCTGGTGTGCTGCAATTCATGGGGTTGCAAAGAGTTGGACACGACTGAGCGACTCAACTGTACTGAACTGAACCATCTTGCTGGGGCTTCTCCTTTGCCCTTGAACATGAGGTATCTCCTCATAGCTGCTCCAGTGCCTTCTGTCTTACTGGGGCTTCTCTGACCTTGGACGTGGGGTATCTCTACACAGCTACTCCAGCAAAGAGCAGGCACCACTCCTGACCTTGGATGTGGGAACAGTGACAGACTTTATTTGGGGTGGGGGGTGCTCCAAAATAACTGCAGATGGTGACTGCAGCCATGAAATAAAGACACTCCTTGGAAGAAAAGTTATGACCAACCTAGACAGCATATTAAAAAGCAGAGACATTACTTTGCCAACAAAGGTCCATCTAGTCAAGGCTATGGTTTTTCCAGTGGTCATGTATGGATGTGAGAGTTGGACTATAAAGAAATCTGAGAGCTGGAGAACTGATGCTTTTGAACTGTGGTGTTGGAGAAAACTCTTGAGAGTCCCTTGGACTGCAAGGAGAGTCAACCAGTCCATCCTAAAGGAGTTCAGTCCTGAACGTTCATTGGAAAGACTGATGTTGAAGCAGAAACTTCAGTACTTTGGCCACTTGATGTGAAGGACTGACTTATTTGAAAAGACCCTGATGCTGGGAAAGATTGAAGATAGGAGGAGAAGGGGACAACAGAGGATGAGATGGTTGGATGGCATCACTTACTCAATGAATGTGAGTTTGAGTAAATTCTGGGATTTGGTGATGGACAGGGAGGCCTGGTGTGTTTGCAGCCAAAGAGTTGGCTTGCAAAGAGTTGGCCATGACTGAGCAACTGAACTGATTTGAGTTGAGAATCCTTGCTTTTATCTATATGACAAAAAAAAGAAAACTGTCAGATATTTTTTTAGAGTGTATAGAAGAATGGCCTTTTATATAAATGATTTTCTGCTGTTGTGGTTAGGTTCCAGGAAATATTAAGAGTAAAAAATAAAGTTTTATAATAAGATATAGTTAATTCAGTTGCATTCTTCACACAGAAATTTATACAACACTATGTTCTAAGCTCTGCATTTGGTACTAGAGATGCAAAGGTGAAAGGCAGATACTGAAGATCTGAAGTTTCATGGGGATATGTGCATGTGTATGCTCTGCCACTCAGTCATGTCTGACTCTTGGCAACCCATGGACAATAGCGCACCAGGATCCTCTGTCCATGGGATTCTCCAGGCAAGAATACTAGGGTGGTTTTCCATTCCCTTCTCCAGGGGATCTTCTTGATCCAGGGATTTAGCCTGGCTCTCATTATGTCTCCTGCATTGGCAGGTAAGTACTTTACCATTAGTGCCACCTGGAAGGCCCAAGTGGTAAGATAGAGCTATGCAAATGAGTCATAGGTGTGGCACCTAATCTGGACTAGGAAGAAGTGATCCATTAGCAAGGAGACTTGCTAAAGTTGGGAAAATCTGGAAGTGAAGAAACATGAGAAAGGGAGGTCAGAATATTTCAGTCGGTTAAGGGAGCCATTGACCAAAACTGTCCACCATGGCCAGACCCTATAGTGGCCATTTGCATGGGTTGTCTTGTAAGAGGAGGTCTTGGTAACGAAAGTGGAACTAACAAGTCACCACCACCTGGAAGAATTTGGGGAAAGTCAAAAGGAGAGAAGACACCAGTCCATATGCCCTACCAATCTCCCAGAATTCTTCTCCCTGGAATCCCTCTTGGCTGAGCAATGCATGTGCCACCATGAAGGATGCTGAGTCAGAATGATTGGCCAGAGATGACCCAGAAACTAACCTCATTATCATAAAACCTGAGACTGCAAGCCATGTGGCAGAACTGTTCTCCTGAGTTCCCTCATTCTAAAGTTCTCTGCCTGGACATTCCTTCCTAATAGAGTCTCTTGCTTTGTCTCCTTGGACAATTAATTTCTGAGTGTTAGGCAAGAGCTCACTCTTAGGCCCTGGAAGGGGTCCCCATTTCTGCAGCCTGACTGTATAGTTCTTATACCTGCTCCATGGAGCATGAGCAACGGCTGGTGAGAAAAGTGGCTGGAGAGACCAGTCATGATCAGTCATGGTGGTACTCTACGGCATAGCAAGAGATTGATCTAACTCCAAAGGCAGTAAGGAGCCTTGAAAAGATCTTTAAAGGACAGTGACATAATTAGTGTTGTGTTTAAAATATCAATCAATACAATGCATAGAAAACAGATTAGGAGAGAGCCAAGTTCATAGTTATTTAAATAGTCCATGAAAAGTATCAGAAGGCACAACCCACTTCAGTGGCAATAGATTCAGAATCCAGACAAGAATAAGGGGGCTCAACCCTGGGATTTCTTTGGAAGGATTGATGCTAAAGCTGAAACTCCAGTACTTTGGCCACCTCATGAGAGGAGTTGACTCATTGGAAAAAGACTCTGATGCTGGGAGGGATTGGGGCAGGAGGAGAAGGGGATGACCGAGGATGAGATGGCTGGATGGCATCACGGACTCGATGGACATGAGTCTGAGTGAACTCCGGGAGATGGTGATGAACAGGGAGGCCTGGTGTGCTGCGGTTCATGGGGTCGCAAAGAGTCGGACACGACTGAGCGACTGAACTGAACTGAACTGAGGGGCCCTTTCAACTGAACTATATTATGTTAAAAACAAAAGTTCAGTTGAATAAATTTGAAGATCTAATTGACTTTAGCAGACAGGTCACGAATCAGGCAGCATTCCATCTAACAAGTAGAAAAGCCTGCTGAGGGACTGTACAAAATGGAAGATTTTTTATAGTAAGAATGGTAGGGAATGGGAGCTAAATATTACCAAAAGGAAAAAAAAGAGAGGTTATCTTTAGGCTAGAATATCTTTTTGTGGGAGAAGGAATGGGAACAGCCAGGGTTTTATCATGCAGTTTTTCTCCTTTTCTCTGGGGGTGGAAAGGGCCCAAGTAGCAGATCACCTCATTGGTGAAAAATAAAACATTCCAGACTGGTTGGTTACAATGTTTCTGGGTAAGGTAAAAACTGCAGTTAGGTTAGGCACTAAGTCTAGGTTTGGTATCAGGGGCATGAATGTAAATGATGTCATTTGGGGCCTGCTGAGAAAAGATTTGTAAATACAAATACAAATATTTGTAAATACTCCAGCCAGGTATTTACAAGTACCAGGGGAATTGTAAATACAATAAAAAAGATACAAAAAAAGGCTGGTATTTAAAAATACCAGGGGAATTGAAGAGTAGCATAAAGGGCCAGTGAGTCCATTGAAATCTAAGAATTATAGTTTAGAGATCGCTTAACAGTATTCCTATAATAAATAGACACACAAATCCAAATATTTCCTTTCCTTCTTCCTTAAAACCATTAGGAAGAAATAACATTTGTTGAAAGCTCATGAAAGGCACCATTCTAAGTGTTATATGCATGCTAAATGTTTAATTCTCCCAACAACAATATTAATGAGAAATTAATTTTAATTTAGGTAAAGAAAATTGACACAGACAACTTGTCTAATCATACACAGTAGTGAATGGCAAATCCTAGACCTAAACTCAGGCAGTGTGGATCTTAAGCCATTCTCACCCACTGTTTATACTTTCTGGAGATATAATTTTTGATAAATAGATTAAACATATTTTGGCTAAAGTTTTGAGCAGAAAAAAAAAATGTTACTCATGTCATCAATCCACTGGTGGCAATTCAAACCACAGAAATGGAATGAGATCATAAGAAGAATATAATGTAAAAAGGCAGAAGAGGAGGTCCTTATTGAATACAGATGTTTAAGAGATGAGCAGAAGATGGGGAACCTGGAAAGAAGTTGGAAGAAGAGAGGCTTGATAAGAAAGTGTCAACAAAACAAAAGAAGGGTCAATCAAGAAGTTAACTTCACTAGTGCTTAGACCATGGCTTTTGAAATGGCAGTTTCAACTAGTGATGAAGAAACAACAACATAAAATACAATGTATTAAGTTGAAAATGGAGAGGAATAATCTGAAGAAAGTTAAAGTAGTCTTCTATTTTGAAGTTAGAATTGGAAAAAAATACAATAAATAAGTATTTAAAAGAATATGTAAAGTAAACATGGAACAGAATATGATAGAATGATTTCACAAATATTCTGAAGAGAAAGAGAAGTTGAAGGTGTAAAAAGAGGAGAAATCAAAGTGATGGATCAGTATCGGAGGTGATGAGAACAAACACAAACTAGAATGTATGTGAAAAGTGAGCATGAACGTGTTATTCACTCAGTCATGTCTGACTCTCTGCAAGCCCATGGACTGTAGCCCACCAGGCTCCTCTGTCCATGGGATTCTCCCAGCAAGAGTACTGGAGTGGGTTGCCATTTCTATTTATCTTTAATGTAGTAGGGAAGAATCAAGTCTCAACTGAAATGAGAAGGAATTAGATGAGAACAATTTGGTCACCGACTAATGAATAAAACTGTAAATCAGGGAGCAAGAAAATGCCAGCAAAGCTCTGAGGGAAATGTTTTAGAAATGCAAGAAGCTAACCAGTGATATGTACAAAGATCTCCAGGTAGTAACAACATCTTGTTGAGCTTAGAGGTCATATTTTCAAAGAAAACAAACTGCTAATTTGGATGATTTTCACCTAAATACTGAATGAATGACCCATGTGTAAGAACTGAGCATGTAAATTTATGGATTGATTACCCATAGTGTATGTATTGGATTGTGGCATGAAAAAGACAAGGGACTAAGCTGGTAATGGTATTAAGTGATGAAAGAAGTAAAGAAGAGATCGCAAGAATTAAATTTATTCACAGAAAACTGGATATGCTGATAAGGCAGGAGAAAAAAAATTGGCTGGAAACAGTGAGAGTACATTTGAAAGACAGAACATGTGGTCATGATGATGATAATGAGGGGAGAGTGATGGAAATTAGTCATTTAAGAAGTGTAGAGATAAAGAGCTACAGTATGAAAACAGAAGAAAAAAATTGTATCAGGTTTATACATGGGCCATTCACATATATGGTGAAGTCATGTGAGAAGATTCCAGAGAAGATTCTAATCATCAAGATTTAAAGGGGATAAACTAGAAGCTTGGCAGATAAAGAGGGAGAAGAGTGATACTGGATAGGATGGACAAGTACCAAGAACTTTTAAAGATAGAAGACATTTACATAGGATGAAAGCAGAAGTGGAAAGCTATGGAAAAATCAATCCTCCTTGAGCTAAGTGGAGAATGGTAGAGTGAACACTCATGATGAATGCAGGAACAGACTAATATTAGAGGAAACTTAGGTTCTAGTGAAAGACAAGAGACTGGTGGAGAATACCGCTGAGGATGTGTGGGGGTTTTTTCCCATGGAATAGAGATTCTGTAGAGAATAGTAGGGAAAATGACAGAAAGAGAAATTTGGATGGGCCTAGGAAGAGAACAAAGACACTGGAAAGCATGGAAATTAGATTAAGTCAGCCGTCAGCTACCCCAGATTTGACTTCTACTTGGCAGTCACCAAAAAACTAATTGCAAACATCCAATACATGGAATTTATCAGTCTAAATTTCTCAGTGGATACTAGAAACTTTTTTTTCAAGTGTAAGTGGAGATGTCAACCTGGAGTTTTTAAATAGCCATATAATTCACACTCTGAAAACTTTACTGAGGACAGCAAAAGAAATATTAAGAAATTGTTAGGCTCTTTCCAAGGAGACCTTGGCCCCTTTGGGCAAAGTTAGTTTCTTGTTTAGAAGTTCACCTGAGTGAGAAATAACAGCTGCTTTGGGGCTGCAGCAGATTATCAGCTTCTCCGTAGGGTGTTACCTAGAGCAAGGTTTGATTCCGCTATGTATGTAAAAGTTGCTCAGTCACATCCCAACTCCTTGCGACCCCATGGACTATAATACTAGAGTGGGTAGCCCTTGCCTTCTCCAGGGGATCTTTCCAATCCAGGGATCAAACTCAGGTGTCCCATATTGCAGGCAGATTCTTTACCAGCTGAGCCACAAAGGAAGCCTTGATTCCACTGTAAATCAGATCTAATCAGTCCATTATGAAGACCAGCAGCCTCTAATACAGAAATCAGTCCTGTAGCCCTTCCTTACATGGCCTTAAGTTTCTAGAATACCTGTGGAGTGTCAGACAAACCATTTTTTACACAAAAGCAATGAGATGGGCTAAAGGGACAGTTTGTTGGAAAATCTGAGTTAGAAATTGATGGCCAAACTGTTTTTGTTTTTGTTTTTTTCAGAAATGGCTGGTGGCTCAGACAGTAAAGCATAGCCTGCAGTGTGAGAGACCTGGGTTCACTCCCTGGGTTGGGAAGATCCTCTAGAGAAGGAAATGGCAACCCACTCCAGTATTCTTGCCTGGAGAATCCCCATGGACAGAGGAGTCTGGTGGGCTACAGTCCATAGCATCACATAGTTGGACATCACTGAGCGAGGAAGTTTGCGCACACACACACAAACAACATACCTATGGAGGGTAAAAGAGAAATAGTTTATAGTTTGCTACATTGGAAATAACAGAGACTTTGGAGCAGATCAAACCTAGATTAAAATTCACAAGTGTGACATAGTTGCTCACTGATGTAGGAAAAATATTATATAGCATCTTGAATTTTCTAGTTACACATAAAATTGTAGTAATAAAATTATTTTGAGAAAGATGCCTATCAGTCTACCTAAAAGATTAATATTATAGGACTCAGTGCAGTTTGAGTACCCTCTAAAACTGAATTGTGGAATAATCAAATAATAAATAGTTTAACATGCTACAATAACATCAACCACTAGTAAAATTCATATTATATTTTTATAGTTTCTAATTTTTCATGTGTGATAAACTAAAAGTTTGAAGAAGTACTTACATCATTAGCCTGTTCTTTAGAAGGACTTCTTCAGGATCATTTTGACAAAGTTCTTTGATGACATTTTTGAGGAACTGATGAATTGAGATGCCTATCTTTTTAACCCACTTAACAAATAATCTTGAAATAATTATAGATTCACAGGAAATTGCAAAGATAGTATAGTGAGGTTCAGTGTAAACTTTATCCTGGCTCCTCCAATGATTATACCTTACATAAATATAGTACAGTATCAAAACTAAGAAACTGACATTGGTACAATTGGCACATATGGTTCTATGCCATTTTATTATATGTGCAGATTCATGTAATCACCATAGCAATCAAGATACATAGCCACTGTATCAGCATAAGGGTCACCTCATGGTACTTATTTATCTGTCAAGTCCCACCCTTACTATCCTCAGTCCCTGGAAACCACACATATGTTTTTTATCTCTGTATTAAGATTTTAAAAATTCATGTCAATGGAATTATATAATAGTTTGCAGCCTTTTGAGATTGGCTTTTTTTGCTCAATATAATAGCCTTGAGATACATACAAGTTGTTGTATATACCAATAATTCACTTGTTTTTATTCCTGAGTAGTATTCCATGGCAATAAAAATACCACTATTTGTTAAATCTTTCACCCACTGAGGGACATTTTGGTTGTTTCTAGTTTCTGGCTATTACAAATAAGGCTGGTATTAACAACAGTCTACAAGTTTTTGTGTGGGTAAAAGTTTTTGCTTACTGGATAAATACCCGAGTGCATCTGGTGGGTTGTAAGGCAAGAGTATGCTTTATATGTGTATGCATGTATGTGTCTATGAAACCTATTTTCCAGAGTGAAAATATTTTCCAGAATGACTGTATCATTTTTACATCCTCACAAACAACATGTAAGACATCTAATTTTCCTGAAACCTTGTAAGTATTTGATATTGCAGCTATTTTATTTTTATTTTTAGCCATTCTTATAGATGTATAGTACTAACTCTTCATGTTTTTAACTTAGCCTTTCCCTGAAAGGTAATGTTATTCAATATCTTTTTATATATGCTTATTTCCCATCTATACTTCTTTGGTAAAATATTTCTTCATGTTCTTTGATAATTTTGTAATTGGATTGTTTACTTTTATTTTTCTGTTGAGTTTTCAGTGCTCTTTAAATATTTTTAAATGTGAGTCATTCAGCAGATATAGGATTGGAAAATATTTTGCCCAGTCTCTAGCTTTTTTTAAAATCTTTTCAATAAGAACTTTTATAGAGCAAAAGATTTAATTCTAATAAGTTCCAAATTAACAATATTAATTTTTTATACAGATTGTGGATTTATTACCATTCCTTTTCTGTCTTTTACTTAATAAATTGATAACAAGGTCTTTGTTGTTTGATACAGGATCAATCTCTATAAAATTTTCTAAGCAACGTTTATCACTACTTGTAAAATTACTGTTGTCTCTAAGTATTGGTAACTGGCTCTAGGACTTGCTATGGATACCCAAATCTGGGGATATTTAAGTTCCATAGCTAATCATTCATATCTGTGGATTACATATCTGCAGATTTAACCAAGTATAGATCACAAGCGTTGTACACGATCTGTAGTTGGCTGAATCTGAGAATGCAGAATTAAAAATAAACAAAGCTAACTGTTTACTAATTGTTTCAAGTTTCAATTTTCATACTGCTAATAATAAACAGAAAAGCTCATGTTTTATCACCAACCACATAGTAGGCCAGTGATTTGTAATAAGCCTTGCAGGGTAAGCAACAAGGTCCTACTAGATAGCACGGGGAACTATATTCAATAACCTGGGGTAAACCATAATGGAAAGGATACAAAAAAGAATGCATGTTTGTGTATAACTGAGTCACTTTGCTGTATACCAGAAACTAATACAATACTGCAAATTAACTCTACTTCAATGAAAAATCAATTAAAATAATAGAATAATCTATATAGTACTACATTTGGTATTTGCAGCCATTCTTTGGATTATGTACTATTATTTATTCCCAATATCAACACTGAGAGCTCAGAAGGTTTAAATAAACTAAAGGCATGTTTTAATCACAATGCTAAGATCAGATCTAGTTTTGAGCTGATTTGTGCATACATTGTCTATGACAAAGTATAGCTCTATCTACTGCCCTGTTGCTCTGTTTATTTTATTTACAACCTAAACACCTGAAAAATCCTTCAATTTGACAACAACACAGAGTTTCAGAGATTTTTGTCCCACGAATTTATCTAACTCCACTGGCGCAGTTATTCAAAACAAATGTCTTTTTTCTTTTTAAATAAATAATTGGATATAGAGCAGTTATGACTGGATTGCAATTCATTTCTCTTTGAAAAAATAAATATAATTGTTTGGCACACAGTTGAGTAGAAAGATAACTAAAAACATTCAGTTCCCTTTCTATAATATTGTGAAGACTATATTACTTTTTTTTTAGAAACAGAAAATTAAATAAAACAAATTAACTTTCTTATTACCTAATTTTCCTAAAACTGGATGCAAATAATAAAATGATTTAATATTATTTTTAATGTCTACATAAGTATACTTCAAATTCTAGTACACACTAATTAACCAATTATATGTTGATTGGACATCTGAATTTTTTTTACAGTTTTTTTTTTTTCCTACTCTACTGAAATTCCCACTGTCTAGTCACCTAGTACCAAATTCACAGTCCTGAGTGAGTTCTACAAAATTGAGGAGGCCTAGCTGAATACAAAGTCTCAATCTTCAGCATGTCTGATTTCTGACTGTATTTGACAAGGTAAAAGGAAATCTTTATATATTATTTATTGCTTTTCCTTAAAGCCTTGAAAATTACGAAAGCTCTAAGTACCTATCAATATTTCACTTGGGTCTTCTACTGGGAAATGTGCAACTGATGAAGATCAATGCAAAAGACACTTTTCAGTTTTCCACATTTTATCTTTCAGTATGCTTTTTGATGTGATATTTCACTAACAATTCTTCCCAATATGCCTTCTAATGATTGCTCATTCCTCATGTAGTCTGTACTTGCACATCTTTGTTAGATAATTTACAAATTATAAGTGATTTATAATCACTTGATTAGAAAAATCACAGAACAATATTGTGATATTGTTGTCTCCTAATGAGTTTCCCCTTCTTAAGTGTCAGCTTGACTTCATGATTCCTTTAAAAAAAAAAAAAAACAGAACATGAAAGAAGTGATAGGCCATCATTTCTAATGTGTGTGTGCTTAGTGGCTCAGTCATGTGCAATTTTTTGCAACACTATGGACTGTACCTTGCCAGGTTCCTCTGTCCATGGGATTTCCTATGCAAGAATACTGGAGTGGGTTGCCATTTCCTCCTCCAGGGGATCGTCCCAACCCAGGGATCAAATCCAAGTTTCTGGCATTGGAAGGCAGATTCTTTACCACTGAGCCATCTGGGAATTCCATCATTTATAATACTAGGTTATAAAAGAGATTGTGGCATTTGGATGCTTTCTCACTTTCAAGTCACAAGCTTCTGGAAGAAATCAGCTGTATATTCTGAGGCAGCCCAACAGAGATACAAGAATAAACTTAGAGCAGGGACATTTTGAGACTTGCCAACCAACAGACTAGTGAGTGAGCTCTGAAGCAGAACCTATCTCAGTTAAGTCGAACTGACTTCAGTACTAGCTAATATCTTGATTAACATCTCTTGAGAGACCATAAGTAAGAACCATCCAGCTAGAACCAAAGTGGCTGCCGTGAGCGCAGAGGGCGGCTAGTCGGTCGTGTCTGATTCTGTTGCAACCCCATGGACTGTTAGCCCTTCAGCCTCCTCTGTCCATGGGATTTCCCAGGTACCTTGCTTTTATGTCAAGAATGGACAGTGTAGGAGTGAAAGGATGCTACTTGCGCAGACACTGTCTGTCGAACCTTTGAAGACGGTAGAATAGTGTTTAATTCAGCAGGAAGCACCTGTGGATCAAGCTATGGTGGAAGATATTTCGTAGAGGCAAAAAGCACCACAGCAGTAGCAGTTCCCAGAGCAGTGAAATCAGTACCAAGAGCAAGTTGGCAGACTCTAACCTTGGGGAACTGTCATGGTCCAGCGCCGTGGCAAGCCTCGACACCGATTCCACCAAGAACACAGGACAAAACAACGATTCAGACACCTGTGCAGAACTCTGAATAAAGTATGTTGGTACCACTGAGAAACTGAAACTTTCGGAGGGGAAAAATTCAAAGGGCCACTCGACCTGATAAGTTATATAGTTATTGCCCAGCAAGATGGAAAGTTGTTTTTTGTTCCTCTGGAGGAAGAATTTATTATGGGAGTTTCCAAGTACGATATAAAGGTATCCACATCAGATCAGTATGGTGTTCTGCATCAGCTAGTTCTGTATTTAATCATCTGGATGGTGTGTTTCCATGACGGTCTCGAGGCAGGAAAGAGCTTTCTGGCTCTGAAGACCACAGGTGCGAGCAACCAAGAATACAGCCTGTCGGTTTACCAGTGCAACAGCCTGGAACAAGCACAAGTAATCTGCAGTTTTACCAACTGCTTTCGACTCTGTATTGACATCTGAGAAAACTTGACTTCTGCAATTAAGGGGGAAGTAGGCTTCATGTGCAAGTTCAGCTGTTTTTTCAATAGTTCTGTTTCCAATCTGCAGTGATGAACTTTTAGGAAATATGATCGATCCTTTGCTTTCAATTTTCTGAAGAAAATGCAATGTATAAAATGTCAGTCATTTGTGTTTTTTTAATTAAAATGTGTCTTATTTAACAGTGGAAACAAACAAAAAGAACCATCCAGCTAAACTATTCTCAAATACCTGACCCACTATAATTGTGAGATAAGAAATGTGCTATTTTCATTTTCAAAGTTTGAGCTTTTTAATATGGTAATAAATATAATGTGGTTTTGAACTGTGGTTTTGAACTATGGTGTTGGAGAAGACTCTTGAGAGTCCCTTGGACTGCAAGGAGATCAGAGCAGTCCATTCTAAGGGAAATCAGTCCTGAATATTCATTGGTAGGACTGATGCTGAAGCTGAAGCTCCAATACTTTGGCCATCTGATGCAAAGAACTGACTCACTGGAAAATACCTTGATGCTGGGAAAGATTGAAGGCAGGAGGAGAAGGGGACGACAGAGGATGAGATGGTTGGATGGC
This sequence comes from Cephalophus harveyi, assembly GCA_006410635.1. Classification (NCBI taxonomy): domain Eukaryota; kingdom Metazoa; phylum Chordata; class Mammalia; order Artiodactyla; family Bovidae; genus Cephalophus; species Cephalophus harveyi. Next base: position 94,911 of record SJYT01082442.1, read on the forward strand.
ATCACGATTCAATGGACATGAATTTGAGCAAGCTCCGGGAGTTGGTGATGGACAGGGAAGTCTGGCATGCTGCAGTCCATGGGATCCCAAAGAGTTGGACATGACTGAGTGACCATACTGAAAAGAATAAATATAATACTCAAAAATACATATTGAATAAATAAATGAATAAATGCATAAATAAATTAATGCCAGGACTTTGAGTTCTGTATCTATATCTGATTCTGACATCTATTACATGAGAAAAAGAATTCATTAAAGAGAACTGCAAGTAATTATGATGTCTAACATTTATGACTGAACTGTCTACAAATGTAGCAATAGTTGGGCTTCCAGGGTGGTGCTAGTGATAAAGAACCTGCCTGTCAGTGCAGGAGATGGAAGAGAGGCAGTTTCAATCCCTGGGTTGGGAAGATTCCCTAGAGAAGGTATGAATATTTCAGTATTCATGCCTAGAGAATATCATGGATAGAGGAGCCTAGTAGGCTATGATCCATAGGACTGCAAAGAGTTGGACATGACTGAAGCAATTTAGCAGGCATGGGTAGCATATGTGCTAAGTTGTAGTAATTGCCCAGAAAATTGGATAGGTTTTAAAACAAGAAAAGGTTTTAAGCAGAAATTATTTTAAATAGGTTTTTCAAGGAAGGTTTTCAAACTCAGACACCCTCTCATCTATCCAGGATGGCTTAAGCCTGATGCCTTAGGGCTGAATTAGATGAGGTGCCTCTCACTCTTTGATATTATGATAATTAGTACTTACTGAGCCCCCATGGGGTATATGTCCTATTCTGGGTGCTATTTGAAAGCTAGTTTAGTCATGATCCTTTTGATTTGATAAAGAGAATGCTTCATACATATTAATTACAAAAATCTTTCCAACTCATTAAATTTGTGACCTCTTTGCTTTTTTGAAATTATAGCACAAATTGTCTGTACAATTCATTTGACAATAACTCATGTACTGGCTTGTGACATTTCTTGAACTGTTGTTTTATTGATGTTTAATTCTTCGTGTAAGGAAACCTTTCTGACTCATTATTTCATAATGTGCATCTCTACATTTTTAACCATACCAAGCCACAAAGTCAAACTTACAGATAGTTAATTCTAAATATTTGATACAATGACCATATAGAAAATACCACCTTGTTATCACATTTCAGCTGTGATGTATGCCTGTGCAATATAATTTTGAAGCCCAGGTCTCCCATTTGTATGTACTCTGTCTTTTTCTTTCTGTTGTACTCATCTAGAGATGTCTAGGTCACTCTTTACTCCTGAAGGATTTTGAAGCATGGTTTATTGTCATGATTCTCCATGATTTTAATAACCAAGTTGTTGAGGAAACACAACAAAAGTGTTTGTTGCTTAGTCGTGTCCGAATCTTTGTGAACCCATGGACAGGCTCTTCCAGAACCCTGGGGTAGATTGCTATTTCCTTCTCCAGGGGATCTTCCTGACCTAGGGATCGAATCCGGGTCTCCTGCATTACAGGCAGACTCTTTACTGTCTGAGCCACCAGGAACTATGGGGTACAAGAGTAGTAGAAATAAAAAGATTTACTACTGAATAAGTATTAAACCAGAATGTGATATATATTACTGGCAATCTGCTAAGAGATTTCAAGGACAGAAAGACATCTCATTCTTTAAATAGCCAAACAGGTAAAGCCCATTATTTACTTGTTTTCAAGATAACCAATAACTTGTCCTCCAATATGGAAACTGAACAGCACTATTTTCAAATACAATTTATCCTAAATTCATCTGGTAATTACTATTGATGTTAACTGACTTTATCAAGAGGAAAAACAAAGTTATTATATCTTTATGACAGGATATACTTTTACAACATGGAGCAAGACATCCATTAAAGTTAGGCTTCTACCCTCCCACAGATGTTTAGGTCCTTGATAATGAGTCCTTGATCCATGAGTCATATAACTGGAAAGAGGCTTGTCCAGTTTCTAAAAAGATTTATATACAGTCCAAAGAAACAGAGAAAGAACTTAAAAGTTTTACAAAGTAACTACTCTAATATAGGGAGAGGGAAGACTTGTCTTCTCTTATTTTCAACAAGGAGACTTAAGCTTCTTATGTTTAATTATTATTTATACTTACTGTGCAGATAATCTTTTCAATGCCTAAGATTCTCTCAGTATGTCCAACGACCCCAGCTATCTACCCCTAAAGTTATTGCTTAAATCTCATACTTACCAAACTATAAGAAAGTAAAAGTGAAGTTGCTCAGTTGTATCTTACTCTTTGGGACCCATGGACTGTAGCCTACCAGGCTCCTCTGTCCATGGGATTTTCCAGGCAAGAGTGCTGGAATGGGTTGCCATTTCCTTCTCCAGGCGATCTTCCTGACCCAGGGATCAAACCCAGGTCTCCCGCATTGCAGGCAGACGCTTTACCATCTAAGCCACCATCAAACTATAAACCTTTGTTATTTCAATATGAAGCGCTCCTTTCCCCAAAAATCACATTTGATTTTCCAACCCACTCCCTCAGAGTACTTCAGTTGTAAAGCATCTTTCTGTCCACGTGGACCTACACTCCATTGATCCTATATTTCCCCATTTTCTATTCCCATTATAACCACACCTTCCTGATTATCAAGCTCTGATTCCATGGCTTTTCATTTTAATCATTCCAATACTTATATTCTTAATTCTTTAATCTCCCTCTTTCACAGAGATGGAGGTCAGCACTGCAGAAGTCCAGCTTTTTGTTCTTCTCACATACAAACAAAGCAGTCGACTGTGACAGGAGAGAAACACATGTTGACTGCTCTCACTTTAACTTTATGACTGTCCTTCACAAAGGAACCTTGATATTGCCTAGCAATTCTACTACATGTGTCTAATCCAGTCAATCTCCTTTCCTCAGCAAGCACTTCATCTTTTCTTTTCTCTCTTTCAAGCACTTTTTCAATCTTCCTTTTTTTATTTTTTTGGCTTCACTAATGAAATGGAAGTGATCAACAAAAACTGCTATATATTCCCACATCTGCCTACTAACTTGTATCTGTAAAAATGTTATCAAGGTTGCTTTGAGGTTGATGGTCATAAAATTATTTAAAAACAGAGCAATATACCCCTTCAGTTCAATTCAGTTCAGTCGCTCAGTCATGCCCGACTCTTTGCGACACCTTGAATCGCAGCACGCCAGGCCTCCCTGTCCATCACCAACTCCTGGAGTTCACTCAGACAACATTCATTGAGTCCATGATGCCATACAGCCATCTCATCCTCTGTCGTCCCCTTCTCCTCCTGCCCCCAATCCTTCCCAGCATCAGAGTCTTTTCCAATGAGTCAACTCTTCGCATGAGGTGGCCAAAGTACTGGAGTTTCAGCTTCAGCATCATTCCTTCCAAAGAAATCCCAGGGTTGATCTCCTTCAGAATGGACTGGTTGGATCCCCTTGCAGTCCAAGGGACTCTCAAGAGTCTTCTCCAAGACCACAGTTCAAAAGCATCAGTTCTTCAGGGCTCAGCCTTCTTCACAGTCCAACTCTCACATCCATACATGATCCCAGGAAAAACCATAGCCTTGACTAGATGGGGCTTAGTCGGCAAAGTAATGTCTCTGCTTTTGAATATGCTATCTAGGTTGGTCATAAATTTTCTAAACCCGTACAAAAAAACTATACACCTCTCTCTAAACCACCTTCCCTTGAGTTCCTCTCCTAATTTTTGACTACTAGTAAGTTAAATATTTTGAATTATCTATTTTTGTTTTCTCCTGTTCCTCTCATCTTTTTCATCCCCAAATAAATCACCAATATTTTTTCTTCCTATCATTCTAAACAGTTCTTGCCAAGGTTATTAATGATCTCAGATCAGTTCAGTTCAATTGTTCAGTATGTCTAACTCTTTGCGACCCCATGAACCACAGCACACCAAGCCTCCCTGTCCATCACCAACTCCCGGAGTTTACCCAAACTCATGCCCAGTGAGTCAGTAATGCCATCCAACCATCTCATCCTCCATCATCCACTTCTCCTCCTGCCTTCAATCTTTCCCAACATCAGGGTCTTTTCAAATGAGTCAGTTCTTCGCATCAGCCAAAATATGGAGTTTCAACTTCAACATCAGTCCTTTTGAACACCCAGGATTGCTTTCCTTTAGGATGGACTGGTTGGCTCTCCTTGCAGTCCAAGGGACTCTCAAGAGTCTTCTCCAACACCACAGTTCAAAAGCATCAATTCTTCTGTGCTCAGCGTTCTTTATAGTCCAACTCTCCATGTATGTCATCCATACATGACAACTGGAAAAAACATAGCCTTGACTAAATGGACCTTTGTTGACAAAGTAATGCCTCTGCTTTTTAATATTCTGTCTAGGTTGGTCATAACTCTCACTTGATCTTTATTGATAGTCTTCAGAATGATCTCCCTAGTTCTTTCTTTGATTAAAATCTACCAATATCCTGCTAGCCCATTCAAAATAAAAGCAAAAAACTTCACTATGACCTACAAGGCTTAGCATGATATAAATTATCTTGGACTCATCATTCACATACACGTTGACCAGAATCTTGACATTTTTTCCTCTGCCTTCACTCTCTGCTTTTTTCTCACTCTCTTCATTCCAGACACAGTGACTTTCTTGAATTTTTTTTTTCCCTCACATGTACTGATTAAGCTCCTGTGTCAGGATTTCTACATTTGCTATCTTTTCTGCCTAGAGTGTATATAAAAATAGATCTTATTCATTGGGCTTCCCTTGTGTTTCGGTCAGTAAGAAATCTGCCTCAAGTTCAGGAGACCCAGGTTCAGTCCATGGGTCAGGAAGATCCCCTGGAGAAGGAAATGGCACCCCACTCCAGTATTCTTGCCTGGGGAATTCCATGGGCAGAGGAGCCTGGTGGACTATAGTCCATGGTGTTGCCCAAAGTCAAACACAACTTAGCCACTAAACCACCACCACCTTATTCATTACAAATTTTTAAGAACTCTGCTTAAATTTGATCTTAGCATCTTCCTGAATATCCTAAATAAAAACAACAATCTTCTTTTCCTCTGTCCTGGTGTTCCTGCTGCCCTTTATCATGTATTAGCACCCCTGGATATACTTTCTCACAAGTCTCCTCCCGCCAGGTCCCACATGAAAATGCAAGCACTGTAGGACAGAGATGCTGCTTTTTTTGAACACTTCTTTGTCTTTCTAAAAACACTTTCTGGAATAGAATGGGTACTCAACAATTGTTTTTTGAGTTGATGATAAATAATTTATGATACTTTTTCAGTCAGTCAGTCAGTTCAGTCACTCAGTCTTGTCCAACTCTGTGACCCCATGAATCACTGAACGCCAGGCCTCCCTGTCCATCACCACCTCCTGGAGTTCACTCAGACTCGAGTCCATCGAGTCAGTGATGCCATCCAGCCATCTCATCCTCTGTCGCCCCTTCTCCTCCTGCCCCCAATCCCTCCCAGCATCAGAGTCTTCTTCAATGAGTCAGTTCTTTGCATGAGGTGGCCAAAGTATTGGAGTTTCAGCTTTAGCATCATTCCTTCCAAAGGAATCCCAGGGCTGATCTCCTTCAGAACGGCTAAATCACTGCTGATGGTGACTGCAGCCATGAAATTAAAAGACTCTTACTCCTTGGAAGAAAAGTTATGACCAACCTAGATGATACTTTTTACTCTACACTATATATTGTTTTCTTCCTTAACAATAGACTAATACATAACTATTATTTTTAGGAATATCTAGACTCCTTCATGTTAAGAGGGAAACATTTGTTTATCAACCACTCACTTAGAACACTGTTGCCAAAAACCATCCCCTAGGAAAATAAATGCAAAAAGGAAAATGGTTGTCTGAGGAGGTCTTACACATAGCTGTGAAAAGAAGAGAAGCCAAAGACAAAAGAGAAAAGGAAAGACATACCCATCTGACTGCAGAGTTTCAGAGAATAGCAAAAAGAGAAAAGAAAGTTTTAGTAAGTAAGTGAGCAATGCAAAGAAATAGTGGGGAACTATAGAATGGGAAAGACTAAAGATTAGAGATATCAAGGGAACATTTCATGTCAAGATGGGCACAATAAAGGACAAAAATGATACTGACCTCACAGAAGCAGAAGATATTGAGAAGAGATGGCAAGAATACACAGAACTATTCAAAAAAGATCTGAATGACCCAGATAACCACGGTGGTGTGATCACTCACTGAGAGCCAGACATCCTGGAATGTGAATTCAAATGGACTGTAGGAAGCATCACTATGAACAAAGCTAGTTGGGGTCAGGGAATTCTTGCTGAGCTATTTCAAATCCTAAAAGATGGTCCTCTTAAAGTGCTGCACTCAATATATCAGCAAATTTGGAAAATTTAGTGGTGTCCTTAGAACTGGAAAAGGTCAGTTTTCATTCCAATATCAGAGAACAACAATGCCAAAGAAAAGTTCAAACTACTACACAATTCCACTCATTTCACATGCTAGCAAGGTCATGCTCAAAATCCAAGCCAGGCTTCAATAGTACGTGAACCAAGAATTTTCAGATATTCAAGCTGGATTTAGAAAAGGCAGAGGACGCAGAGATCAAATTGCCTATATCAATTGGATCACAGAAAAAGTCAGAGAGTTCCAGAAAATCATCCACTTCTGCTTCATTGACTATGCTAAAGTCTTTAATTGTGTGGATCACAACAAACTGGAAAATTCTTAAAGAGATGGGAATACCAGATCACCTGACTTGCCTTTTAAGAAACCTGTATGCAGTTCAAGAAGCAACCGTTAGAACCGAACATGAACAACAGACTGGTTCCAAGTCAGGAAAAGAGTGTGTCAAGGCTGTATATTGTCACCTTTTCATTTAACTTATATGCTGAGTAGATCATGTGAAATGCTAGGCTGGATGTGTCACACGGTGGAATCAAGATTGCTGGGAAAAATATCAACAGCCTAAGATATGCAGATGACACCATCTTTAAAGCAGAAAGCAAAGAGGAACTAAGGAGCTTTTTGATAAAAGAGAAAGAAGAGAATCAAAAAGCTGGCATAAAACTCAACATTCAAAAAACTAAGATCATGGCATCTGGTCCCCTAACTTCATGGTATATAGATAGGGAAAATGTAGAAACAGTGACAGATTTTATTTTCTTGGGCTCCAAAATCACTGTGGATGGTGACAGCAGCCATGAAATTAAAAGACACTTGCTCCTTGGAAAGAAAGGTATGACAAACCTAGACAGCATATTAAAAAGCAGAGATATTACTTTACCAACAAATGTCCCTGTAATCAAAGCTATGTTTTTTCCAGTAGTCACATATGGATGTGAGAATTGGACCATAAAGAAGGTTGAGCACCAAAGAATTGATGCTTTTAAACTGTAGTGCTTGAGAAGACTCCTGAGAGTCCCATGGACAGCAAGGAGAACAAACAGGTCAATTTTAAGGGAAATCAACTCTGAATCTTCATTGGAAGGATGATGCTGAAGCTGAAGCTCCAATATTTTGGTCACCCAACACAAAGAGCCAACTCATTGGAAAAGGCCCTGATGCTGCAAAAGATTGAAGGCAGGAGAAGCAGATGACAGAGTACAGGATAGTTGGATGGCGTCACTGACTCAATGGACATGAGCTTGGGCAAGCTCCAGGAGATAGTGAAAGGCAGGGAAGCCTGGCATGCTGCAGTCCATGAGGTCACAAGGAGTTGGACATGACTAAACAGCAATATCATAAACTTTATGAGAATAAAGTTTATGAGAATACATAAACTCATTGAAGGCGATTATTACCATATATTTTTCGTATGTCTCACCTTATCTGTCACTGTTTTTACTTAGTATATGCTCAGCAGAGTACGGTCATTGTGGTTTTAATTGCCTAGTTAATTTCTTTCCTTAATTTTGTGAGAATAGACCTAGAAAATTAGCTGATTATTCCTTAAATTGTCATTTTTCTGTACTTCCTACAAGTTAAGTACTCTAATGGCTCTATCAAGTTATTTTTATGTTAATTAGTATCTCCCCTAATAGGTCTCACTCTTTCTTTCCTCTTCAAAATTATACCTCCTATTATTTTTCAATATTCTTACTGGAATTTAGTCAAGTTACTCTCCTCTATGTTCATGTGCCACTCCTGCCAACTCCACTGCTTTGATATTCCCACAGCTTCAGAATTAATCTATCCTTTATACTGGCCCAGGTTTCTCTGTATCTTTCAAGGTCTAAGCTAACTTCAAATATTTTAGTGACTATAGTAGTCTTCATCCTTTCTAATCTTCTTCAAACACTAAATTACTCTTAGCATGCCTATAGCAATAGTATTTGTCTTTGTTTTTTTTCTGTAATTGTTGAATTATATGTTTAAATAGTGACTCTCCAAATGAAGCATCACCATGTTATACTTTTTCATTTGACCTAGTATCATGCTAAGAAAAGTTATGTCCAACCTAGATAGCATTTTCAAAAGCAGAGACATTACTTTGCCGACTAAGGTCCGTTTAGTCAAGGCTATGGTTTTTCCTGTGGTCATGTATGGATGTGAGAGTTGGACTGTGAAGAAGGCTGAGCACCGAAGAATTGATGCTTTTGAAGTGTGGTGTTGGAGAAGACTCTTGAGAGTCCCTTGGACTGCAAGGAGATCCAACCAGTCCATTCTGAAGGAGATCAACCCTGGGATTTCTTTGGAAGGAATGATGCTAAAGCTGAAACTCCAGTACTTTGGCCACCTCATGCGAAGAGTTGACTCATTGGAAAAGACTCTGATGCTGGGAGTGATTGGGGGCAAGAGGAGAAGGGGACGACCGAGGATGAGATGGCTGGATGCCATCACTGACTCGATGGATGTGAGTCTGAGTGATCTCCGAGAGATGGTGATGAACAGGGAGGCCTGGTGTGCTGCGATTCATGGGGTCGCAAAGAGTCGGACACGACTGAGCGACTGAACTGAAATGAACTAGTATCATGCTAAAAACATGATGAGAGCTTAATAATTTGTCCAAGTTATCATGAAAATGCTCTAGCTAAATTATAATAATTGGATGAATGGTAAGTCAAAATGAATCATATTCCATTAATATATAAGGTAATTTCAGTTGAGACTTTGTGATTCCAAATTTTATCTAGAGGGACAAATAGGGGGAAAAGGGGGAACTAAATTTTCCTCTCTTCCAAATTAAGTCAGATACTTTCCTGAAAAGAACTGATAAACAGCATGTGACATTTACTTAGTAATCCAATCCTTTATATAAGCAAAATATATATATATATATATATATATATATATATATATACTTGGAAAAAAGTTAAGTAAGTATTACTGGGATTTAGTTTTATGAGGAATATGAAGAATTTCTCTATTTTTTTCTTATGAAGGAAAGGAAGAATGTTCCTTCCCAAACCTAGTTGTTGGAAACTTGAAGAATTTATAAAATGGAGAGACAACTATTTTGTGCAAAACTTCGTAGCACTAGCCTGGTGTGGCAGTGAGAGTAAGGCATGGTAAAAGTATCTGAAGGAGCTTAACATTGAATTCTGGGATTTGGGGATAAACATATTACTGGTGTGTACTTACCCTGAGGATTATGAACTTGAGAGATAATATAGAGCTTCTAGTGATGGCTGTTTGAGGATAAAAGATAATGGAGAAAGCATGCACTCCCATTTTTTAGCATGGCAATGTAGATGGATGAGTTTCCCACTGGCAGTCAGAGACTGCAGTCTTTACCTGGGACTGGGTCATAAAGAGGTGAGAGGAATCAGGAACCAGGCTTAAGGAGAACTACAGGAAACCAGATAAAGAGTATAGCACACATGTTGGGGATTTTTTGGGGGTGCAGAAGTCCTCATGGAAACTTTTGATGAACAATTACCTAAACCTCATTAAAAAAAAAAAGACACATTTAAATGAACATTAAAAAGATAGCATTAAGAGTCAGCCACTGATATTCGAGAGGCAGATTCATAAGGGAAGAAATTAAGGAAATATTGTTTTGAGTAAGTAGTTTTCATTTACTGTATCTGTTTTGATAATTATGATATATATATATATATATATATATATATGTACAGATTAGCCTGGTGCAAAGTAATTTTTAACATAGCTTGAAAACAATTAGAGTCAACCTTTTATTTAAGAAAAGGTTGATGCAAGACTAAGACATATATAGTTAAAAAATATTCTGTAAGTATAGAATATTAGAAAGTAGAAAATAACCTTTTATAATACATACACTCAAACAATGTTTATGTATAATCATTTAGTTTTTATTTATAAGAGGAAAGGATAGATACTAAATTCTAAAGAAAGAAAAAAAAAAGCACAAAAAGCTGATTACTGATATAACTTTGCTTTAGTAATAATGCAATTTCATGGCCACAGGACTGGAAAAGGTCAGTTTTCATCCAATCCCAAAGAAAGGCAATGCCAAAAGATGTTCAAAATAGAGGATAATTGTGCTTATTTCACATACTAGCAAGCTAATTCTCAAAATCCTTCAAGCTAGACTTACAACAACATGTGAACCAAGAATTTTTAGGTGTATAAACCAGATTTAGAAAAGACAGAGGAACCAGAGATCAAACTGCCAACATCTTTTGGATCATTAAAAAAAAGCATGAAAATTTCAGAAGAAAACATCAGGTTTTGTTTCATTAAGTAAGCTAAGACCTTAAGCTTTGACTGTGTGGATCACAACAAACTGTGGAAAATTCTTAAAGAGATGGGAACACCAGATCACGTTACCTGCCACCTGAGAAATTTGTATGTAGGACAAGAAACAAAAATTATAACTGGACATGGAACAATGGACTGGTTCAAAATTGGGAAAGGAGTGTGTCAAGGCTGCTTATTTAACTTCTACTCAGAGTACATCATGCGAAATGCTGGGCTGGATGAATCACAAGCTGGAATCAAGACTGCTGGGAGAAATATCAACAACCTCAGATATGCAGATGATACCATTCTAATGGTACAAAGCAAAGAAGAATTAAAGAGTCTCTTGATGAAGTTGAAAGAGGAGAGTGCAAAAGTTAGCTTAAACTCAACATTCAGAAAACTATGATTATGGCATCAGTCCTATCACTTCATGGAAAATAGATGGGAAAAATGTGGAAACAGTGACAGATTTTATTTTCTTGGGCTTGAAAATCACTGTGGATGATGACTGCAACCATAAAATCAAAAGATTCTTGCTTCTTGGAAGGAAAACTTTGACAAATCTAGGCAGCATATCAAAGAGCAGAGACATCACTTTGTCAACGAATGTCTATATAATCAAAGCTATGATTTTCCCAGTAGTCATGTATAGATGTGAGAGTTGAGACATAAAGAAGGCTGAGTGCCAAACAATTGATGCTGGAGAAGACTCTTGAGAGTCCCTTGGACTGCAAGAAGACCAAACCAGTCAACCCTAAAGAAAATCAACCCTGAATACCCACTGAAAGTACTGATGCTGAAGCTGGAGCTCCAGTATTTTGGTCACCTGATGCAAAATGGTTCCAAATAAGAAAAGGAGTACATCAAGGCTGTATATTGTCACCCTGCTTATTTAACTTATGTGCAGAGTACATCATGAGAAACGCTAGACTGGAATCAAGATTGCCGGGAGAAATATCAATAACCTCAGATATGCAGATGACACCACCCTTACGGCAAAAAGTGAAGAGGAGCTAAAAAGCCTCTTGATGAAAGTGAAAGAGGAAAGTGAAAAAGTTGGCTTAAAGCTCAACATTCAGAAAACGAAGATCATGGCATCTGGTCCCATCACATCATGGGAAATAGATGGGGAAACAGTGGAAACAGTGTCAGACTTTATTTTTGGGGGCTCCAAAATCATTGCAGATGACAACTGCAGCCGTGATATTAAAAGACGTTTACTACTTGGAAGAAAAGTTATGACCAACCTAGATAGCATATTCAAAAGCAGAGACATTACTTTACTAACTAAGGTCCGTCTAGTCGAGGCTATGGTTTTTCCTGTGGTCATGTATGGATGAGAGAGTTGGACTGTGAAGAAGGCTGAGCGCCGAAGAATTGATGCTTTTGAACTGTGGTGTTAGAGAAGACTCTTGAGAGTCCCTTGGACTGCAAGGAGATCCAACCAGTCCATTCTGAAGGAGATCAACCCGGGAATTTCTTTGGAAGGAAAAAAAAAGCTTAAACTCCAGTACTTTGGCCACCTCATGCAAAGACTTGACTAATTGGAAAAAACTTTGATGCAGGGAGGGATTGGGGGCAGGAGGAGAAGGGGACGACAGAGGATGAGATGGCTGGATGGCATCACTGACTCGATGGACGTGAGTCTGAGTGAGCTCCGGGAGTTGAAGATGGACAGGGAGGTCTGGTGTGCTGCGATTCATGGGGTTGCAAAGAGTCAGACACGACTGAGCGACTGAACTGAACTGAACCAATGCAAAAAACTGACTCATTGAAAAGGACCCTGATGCTGGGAAAGACTGAGGGCAGGAAGAGAAAGGGGTGACAGAGGAGGAGATGGTTAGATGGCATCATTGACTCCAAGGACATGAGTTTGAGTACTCTCTGGGAGATAGTGGAGGACAGGGAATCCTGGTGTGCTACAGTCCTTGGGGTCACAAAGATTCAAACACAACTTAGCCACTGAACGAGAACAACAACTATTTTATGGTAACTATAGTGATCCTAAAATAATCCTATAATGATTTTATAATAAAATGTAATAAAACATAAATGGTTGGTTGCATTTAAACTGAATAAATTATATTTAATTTAATAATTGGCTTATTAATCTCTCAAATATAAACTGTTTATGTGCATTTGAGTAAAGTTTGGTTAATTTCAGAGTGTTATTATTGACACTGATTAAACTGGAATATACTCTACCCAAGATTTTACCAAGAATGGAGAAAAAATAAGTTCAAAGGAGAAAATGAACAGAAACAACTCATTTTCCCTATCATCACATATGGCCTCATTAAAAAAAAAGAAAGAAAGAAAAGAAAGGTCATTAGTAAGTGACTCTTTCACCTCGACAATGAATAGTGAATCCTATCATTTACATTCTTAGCTATCCTTGAATGCTTTCACCTTGATAATTTCATTTTATTTGATGAAACTAAAATGTGTAAACCCAAGGAAACCAAATAATAACATTTTCTGTTGGTTGCCAGTCTTTCCAGACTGATTCAATCTGTAGCTGACTACTTCAGGATGAGTTTCATTATCACCTTTAAGCAATTAATTGATTTCCTGATGTCCACTCTTCTTTCACAGTACAAAGAAGATTTCACTTTTTGTCACATCCTCCCACTAAAGAGGTAATATACTTCAGAGATGTTTTGTCTGCACAAGGATGCATTGTCCCCTGGCTATTTTCCCAGTCTCAAACCATACATAAGAATGAGAATCATACTATTGCTCCTGATCTACTTTGATCCAAAATGGTATTGGCTATAATTTAGAAAGTCAGCCAAATGCAGTGCTGATATTCCTATCATGGTCTGTCATTGCCTTGTTTAAGATCAAGGGTTGCTGTAATACCTAAATTAGATTAGCTATTTTACTTCTGTCATCACAATACCACTTGGCTCCAAGCAGAGTTTTTGGAATATGGTAATTTAAATCTCTTCCTCTCTCATGTTTCAATACAGTGTGTAACTACAAAGATTCTATACATTATTACACAGGCCATTTGTATGTTCCTATGTAGTCTCTGGGCTTCCCTCATAGCTCAGTCAGTAAAGAATCTGCCTGCAATGCAGGAGACCTGGGTTCGATTCCTGTGTTGGGAAGATCCCCTGGAGAAGGAAATGGCAATCCACTCCAGTATTCTTGCCTGGAAAATCCCATGGACAGAGGAGCCTGGTGGGCTACAGTGCATGGGGTCGCAAGAGTCGGACACGACTTTGTGACTAAACCACCACTGCCATGTAGTCTCTACTGGGGTGCAAAATTAAGAGCTTTCTGTAAAAAAAATCTTATTGCCATGATTCTACATTTTCATCAGGGATGTGGGCGTCCTCACTGCCAATTCCATGTTATATATTTTCCTAAGAACTAAGCAATGTGTATCAGTTAAAGCCAAAAATAAACTGCTAGCTGATTTTTTGAAAGAATTTAAACTGACCAAATCAATTTTATTTCAGAGAAGAGCCTTATCTCTGTCTGAATGAAAAAAAAAAAAAAAGGAAGAAGAAGAAAAAATGACAGTAATGCAAGGATGACTGCACATGACCAAACGGGGCAAGAGCTGAATGGGAACACCAAACTGGAAAATGATTCTGACAAGTTTTCATCAATACTGACTCAACCCTGTGGACCCTCCAACTCTCTGAACAAGTATACCAATGTCAAAGTGTTTAAGTGCTTCAAAAAGCGAGGAGGGGCTCCTTATGATGATTTTTCCCTACTCACGTTTAGTGTTCTGTTTATTTAATGAAAACTTACTAATATATCTATAGATTTACATTTCTTTCTCAAAAGCATTGGGAAGCAAAGGTTTATCATTTGGAAAATAGATGAGGAACTTGAAATCTGTGGTTTAATTTTGAATGCAGTCTTTTAGAGGGATTAGTGCATGAGAGGACCTGCAATAGGCTGTGAGTAGGAAAACATTAGAATCATTATTCCCCAGCACAGAAGCTCTAGACAGAATGCCTATAAGCTTGATTAAATTAGATACTGTTAGGTAAAATGGACAGAATATCATACCTATCTTTCTGATCTGAAGTTTATAGCAGGCTAGGACCTCCAGACCCCAGTAGTAAGCAAGGAGCAGAATAAGTTAAGTCGCAGCCTAGATTCTTCAAAAGGTGTAATCTTTCAGTACTTGAGAGTGTGGTCTAAGGTACAGGTGATAGGAAATCACATCTGACTCACTTTTGCTTCCTGGGGCTTAGCACAAAGCAGAAATATATATATATATTTCCAGCTCTGATTTGTTATTAACAACTTTAGTAAGACTCATTCTCTCTATCATGGAGACTAAAAATACTAATGGTCATATTTTATTGGTCATTTCAAGAGCTAACAGGGATAATAAATATCAGTGCACTTAAATTCTAAGGCTTAGAAGATGCATAAAGATTTATATATCTGAAAGATTTCTTCAGCAAATATATTGAAGGTTAATAATGACTTTTTATATCAATAACAGAAAAAAATGTAAAAAAAAAAAGCACAAATATATGGGTGTTAAACAATACCTTTCTAAATAAACAACCAGTTACTGAAGAAATAACAAGGGAAATCAAAAATACCTAGAAACAAATGACAATGAGAAATGATGACTGAAAACTTATGTGATGCAGCAAAAGCAGTTCTAAAGTGGAAGTTTATAGCAATACAATT
This sequence comes from Cephalophus harveyi, assembly GCA_006410635.1. Classification (NCBI taxonomy): domain Eukaryota; kingdom Metazoa; phylum Chordata; class Mammalia; order Artiodactyla; family Bovidae; genus Cephalophus; species Cephalophus harveyi. The sequence goes on from SJYT01082442.1 coordinate 110,193, forward strand.
TTACCTCAAAGAACAAGAAAAGTATTGAATAGACAAACTAAGCTTACACCTAAAGAAACTGCAAAAAGAAGAATGAAAAAAAAAATTGGTAGAAGGAAAAAAATAATAAAGATCAGAGCAGAAATAAATGAAAAAGAAATGAAGGAAGCAACGAAAGTGAAAGTTTCTCAGTCGTGTCTGACTCTATGTGACCCCATGGTCTATACAGTCCATGGAATTGTCCAGGCCAGAATACTGCAGTGGTTAGCCTTTCTCTTCTCCAGGGAATCTTCCCAACTCAAGGATCAAGCCCAGGTCTCCTGCATTGCAGGTGGATTCTTTACCAGCTGAACCATAAGGGAAGCCCAAGAGTAGTGGAGTGGGTAGGCTATCCCTTCTCCAGCAGATCTTCCTGACCCAGGAATTGAACCGGAGTCACCTGCATTGCAGGCAGATTATTTACCAACTGAGCTATCAGCAAAGGTCAATAAAACTAAAACTTGATTCTTTGAGAAGATAAACAAAATAGACAAACCATTAGCCAGACTCATCAACAGAAAAAAGGAGAAGACTCAAATTAATAAAATTAGAAATGAAAAAAGAAAGGTTATACCAGACAATATAAAAATACAAAGTATCATAAGAGACTATTATGAACAACTATATGCCAATAAAATAGACAACCTGGAAGAAATAGACAGATTCTTAGAAAAGTTCATCCATCCAAGACTGAACCAGAAAGAAATGGAAATTATGAACAATTATAAGCACTGAAATAAAAACTGTGATGAAAGATGTCCCATAAAACAAAAGCCCAGGGCCAGATGGCTTCACAGGTGAATTCTATCAGACATTTAGAGAAGAGCTAATGCATATCCTTCTCAAACTCTTCCAAACAATTTCAGAGGAAGGAATACTTCTAAATATGTTCTACAAGACCCACATACCAAAGCCAAACAGAGACATCACCAAAAAAGCAAGTTATTGGCCAATATCACTGATGAACATAGATGCAAGAATCCTCAACAAAACCCTAGCAAACAGAATCAACAACACATTAAAATAATCATATACCATAATCAAGTCTGGTTCATCCAAAGGATGCAGGGATTCTTCTCTGTAGAATCAATCAGTGTGATATACTATATTAACACATTAAAAGATTAAAAAAATGATAATCTCAATGGATGCAGAATAAGCTTTTGACTCATTTATGATAAAACCTCTTCAGAAACTGAGCATGGAAGGATCATATCTCAACATAATAAAGGCCATATATGAAAAACCTATAGCAATCATTATTCTCAATGGAGGAAAAACTGAAAGCTCTAAGATCAGGAACAAGATAAAGGTACCCACTCTCATCACTATTGTTCAATAATTTTGAAAGTCCTAGCCATGGCAATCAGAGAAGGAAAAGAAATAAAAGGAATCTAGATTGGGTTTGCAAACAACATGATATTAGACATAGAAAACCATAAAGATGCTATCAGAAAATTATTAGAGCTAATCAGTGAATTTAATACAGTCATAGGATACAAATTCATTACATAGAAATCACTTATACTCCTATACATTATGAAAAATCAGAAAGAGAAATTAAGGATTCAATCCCATTCACCACTGCAACAACAAGAATAAAATATTTAGGAATAAACCTACCTAAAGGAATATTAGAGCTGTATATAGAAAACTATGAAATACTAATGAAAAAAATGCAAGATGACACAAACAGATGTTCTTGGATTGGAATAATCAATATTGTGAAAATGATTGTACTAACCAAAGGAATATATAGATTCAACGTAATCCCTATCAAAATACCAATGGCATTTTTCACACAACTAGAACAAAACATTTCACAATTTGTATGGAAACACAAAAGTCCCTGAGTCATCAAAGTAATCTTGAGAAAGAAGAATGGAGCTGGAGGAATCAAGCTTCATGACTTCAGAGTATACTACAAAGTTACAGTCATCAAGACAGTATGGTACTGGCACAATACCAAACATATAGACCAATGGAACAAGATAGAAAGTCCAGAAATGAACCCACACACCTATGGGCACCTTATCTTTGACAAAGAAGGCAAGAATATACAATGGAGAAAAGTCTCTTCAATAAATGGTGCTAGGAAACTGAACAGCTATGTGTAACAGAATGAAATTATAACACTTCCTGCTACCATACACAAAAATAAACTCAAAATGGATCAAAGATCTAAATGTAAAACCAGAAACTATAAAACTCTTAATGAAAAAAAATAGGCAGAACATTCTATGACATAAATCACAGCAAGATTATCTATGATCTACCTCCTGAAGTGATGGAAATAAAAACAAAAATAAACAAATGGGACCTAAATAAACCTAAAAGCTTGCACAACAAAGGAGACCACAAACAAGATGAATAGTCAACCCTCAGAATGGGAGAAAATAACTGCAAATGAAGCAACTGACAAAGGATTAATCTAAAAAAAAATACAAGGAGTTCAATAGCAGAAAACCAAACAATCCAATAAAAAACAAAAATGGGCAGAAGACCTAGACAAACATTTCTTCAAAAAAGACGTACAGATGGTTAACAAATACAAGAAAAAAAATGCTCAACGTTGTTTATTATTATAGAAATACAAATCAAAACTGAAGTGCCGTATCACCTTATATAGGTCAGATTGGTTATCATCAAAAAATCTACAAACAATAAATGCTGGAGACGGTGTAGAGAAAGGGAACCCTTTTGCAATGTTAGTGGGAATGTAAATTGATACAGCTACTATAGAGAAGACCAGTATGGAGATTTCTTAAAAAAATAAAAACTAGGAATAAAACTATCATATGACCAGGAATCTCACTACTGGGCATATACTCTTTGAAAATCACAATTCTAAAAGAAACATGTGCCCCAATGTTCAGTCAGTTCAGTCACTCAGTCATGTCCGACTCTTTGTGACCCCATGAACTGCAGCATGCCAGGCCTCTCTGTCCATCACCAGCTCCAAGAGTTTACCCATACTCATGTCCATTGAGTCAGTGATGCCATCCAACCATTTCATTCTCTGTCGTCTCCTTCTCCTCTTGCCCTCAATCGTTCCCAGCATCAGGGTCTTTTCAAATGAGTCAGTTCCTCATATCAGGTGGCCAAAGTATTGGAGTTTCAGCTTCAACACCAGTCTTTCCAATGAACACTCAGGACTGACCTCCTTTAGGATGGATTGGTTGGATCTCCTTGCAGTCCAAGGGACTTTCAAGAGTCTTCTCCAACACCACAGTTCAAAAGCACCAGTTCTTCAGTGTTCAGCTTTCTTTATAGTCCAACTCTCACATTGATACATGCCTACTGGAAAACCATAGCCTTCCTACTGGAAAACCATGGACCTTTGTTGACAAAGTAATGTCTCTGCTTTTGAATATGCCATTTAGGTTGGTCATAACTTTTCTTCCAAGGAGTAAGCATTTTTTAATATCATGGCTGCAATCACCATCTGCAGTGACTTTGGAGCCCCCCAAAATAAAGTCGACCATTGTTTCTAATGTTTCTCCATCTATTTGCCATGAAGTGATGGGACCAAAGTCCATGATCTTAGCTTTCTGAATGTTGAGCTTTAAGCCAACTTTTTCACTCTCCTCTTTCACTTTCATCAAGAGGCTTTTTAGTTCCTCTTCAATTTCTGCCATAAGGGTGGTGTCATCTGCATATCTTCAGTTCAGTTCAGTCGCTCAGTCGTGTCCGACTCTTTGCGACCCCATGAATCGCAGCACGCCAGGCCTCCCTGTTCATTACCATCTCTTGGAGTTCACTCAGACTCACATCCATCGAGTCAGTGATGCCATCCAGCCATCTCATTCTCGGTCGTCCCCTTCTCCTCCTGCCCCCAATTCCTCCCAGCATCAGAGTCTTTTCCAATGAGTCAACTCTTCACATGAGGTGGCCAAAGTACTGGAGTTTCAGCTTTAGCATCATTCCTTCCAAAGAAATCCCAGGGTTGATCTCCTTCAGAATGGACTGGTTGGATCTCCTTGCAGTCCAAGGGACTCTCAAGAGTCTTCTCCAACACCACAGTTCAAAAGCATCAATTCTTCAGCGCTCAGCCTTCTTCACAGTCCAACTCTCACATCCATACATGTATATCTTAGGTTATTGATATTACTCCCAGCAATCTTGATTTCTGCTTGTGCTTCTTCCAGCCCAGCATTTCACATGATGTACTCTGCATATAACTTAAATAAGCAGGGTGAGCATATACAGCCTTGCTGTGCTCTTTTCCCAATTTAGAACCAGTCCATTGTTCCAGGTCTGCTTCTAACTGTTGCTTCCTGACCTGCATACAGATTTCTTAAAAGGCAGGTCAGGTGGTCTGGTATTCCCATCTCTTTCAGAATTTTCCATAGTTTATTGTGATCCACACAGTCAAAGGCTTTGGCATAGTCAATAAAGCAGAAGTTCCAGATAGTTTTCTGGAACACTCTTGCTTTTTTGATGATCCAACAGATGTTGGCAATTTGATCTCTTGTTCCTCTGCCTTATCTAAAACCAGCTGGAACATCTAGAAATTCACAGTTTGCATATTGCTGAAGCATGGCTTAGAGAATTTTGAGCATTACTTTACTAGTGTGCGAGATGAGTGCAATTGTGCGGTAGTTTGAGCATTCTTTGGAATTGCCTTTCTTTGGGATTGGAATGAAAACTGACCTTTTCCAGTCCTGTGGCCACTGCAGAATTTCCAAATTTGCTGGCATATTGAGTGCAGCACTTTCACAGCATCAGCTTTCAGGATTTGAAATAGTTCCTCTGGAATTCCATCACCTCCACTAGCTTTGTTCATAGTGATGCTTTCTAAGGCCCACTTGACTTCACATTCCAGGATGTCTGGCTCTAGATGAGTGATCATACCATCGTGATTATCCAGGTCATGAAGATCTTTTTTTGTACAGTTCCTAGGTGTATTCTTGCCACCTCTTCTTAATATCTTCTGCTTCTGTTAGGTCCATACCATTTCTGTCCTTTATCAAGCCCATCTTTGCATGAAATGTTCCCTTGGTATCTCTAATTTTCTTGAAGAGATCTCTACTTTATCCCATTTTTTTGTTTTCCTCTATTTGTTTGCATTGATTGCTGAGGAAGGCTTTTTTTATCTCTCATTGCTATTCTTTGGAACTTTGCATTCAAATGGGTATATGTTTCCTTTTCTCCTTTGTTTTTGGCTTCTCTTCTTTTCACAGCTATTTGTAAGTCCTCCTCAGACAGCCATTTTGCTTTTTTTGTATTTCTTTTGCTTGGGAATGGTCTTACTCCCTGTCTCCTGTACAATGTCACGAACCTCCATCCATAGTTCATCAGGCACTCTATCTATCAGACCTAGTCCCTTAAATCTATTTCTCACTTTCACTGTACAGTCATAAGGGATTTGATTTTGGTCATGCCTGAACAGTCTAGTGCTTTTCCCCACTTTCTTCAATTTACATCTGAATTTGGCAATAAGGAGTTCATGATCTGAAAGATGAACTCCCCAGGTCTTTAGGTGCCCAATATTCTACTGGAGATCAGTAGAGAAATAATTCCAGGAAGAATGAAGGGATGGGGCCAAAGCAAAAACAACACACAGTTGTGGATGTGACTGTTGATAGAAGCAAGGTCCAATGCTGTAAAAGCAATATTGCATAGGAACCTGGAATGTTAGGTCCATGAATCAAGGTAAATTGAATATAGTCAAAGAGGAGATGGCAGGAGTGAATCTGTGAAGATGGACTGCAATGGGTGAATTTAACTCAGATGACCATTATATCTACTACTGTGGGTCGGAATCCCTTAGAAGAAATGGAATAACCATCATAGTCAACAAAAGAGTCTGAAATGCAGTACTTGGATGCAATCTCAAAAACGACAGAATGATCTTTGTTCTTTTCCAAGGCAAACCATTCAATACTGTGGTAATCCAAGGCTATGCCCTGACTGGTAATGCTGAAGAAGCTGAAGTTGAGTGATTCTATGAAGACCCACAAGACCTTTTAGAACTAACACCCAAAAAAGATGTCCTTTTTATTATAGGGGGCTGGAATGCAAAAGTATGAAGTCAAGAAACACCTGAAATAACAGGCAAATTTGGCCTTAGAGTACAGAATGAAGCAGGGTGAAAGCTAATAGAGTTTTGCCAAGAGAACACACTGGTCATAGCAAACATCTTCCAACAACACAAGAGAGACTCTACACATAGACATCACCAGATAGTCAACACTGAAATCAGATTGATTATATTCTTTGCAGTCAAAGATGCAGAAGCTCTGTACAGTCAGCAAAAACAAGACCAGGAGCTGACTGTGGCCCCAGTGTTCACTACAGCACTATTTACAATAGTCAGGACATGGAAGCAACCTAGGCGTCCATCAACAGATGAATAGATAAAGAAGTTATTGTACATATATACAATAGAATATTATTGAACCATAAAAAGGAAAAATTTGAGTCAGTTCTAGTGGGATGGATGAACCTAGAGCCTGTTATACAGAGTTAGAATGAGGAAAACAAATATTTTATTTAACTCATATATAAGGAATCTAAAAAAAAAAGGTTACTGATTAACCTATTTGTAGGGCAGCAATAGAGACACATACATAGAGAACAGACTTGTGTACACAACATTGAAAGAGAGGGTAGGATGAATTGAGAAAGTAGAATTGAAAGACACACATTAGCATATGTAAAATAGATAGCTAATGGAAATTTCCTGTATGATGTAGGGAGTTCAACACAGTGTTCTGTGACAACCTAGAGGGGTTGTTTGAGGGATTGGATGAGGAGCTGGGAGAGATATTCAAGATGTAGGGGGCATATGTCTACCTTTAGCTGATTCATGCTGATGCATGGCAGAAACCAATACAACATTGGAAAGCAATTTTCCTCCAATTAAAAATAAATTAATTAAAAGATATTGTCTATGTCATGATTTCTCCCTTCTTGGTCAACACCTTAGTCTCTATAATTTTTTTTCTGCTCATAAACACCCTTTCTAAAATATGAAAAGCTTAGTTCATTCATGAATAGAAAGAAGCCCAACTTAAGAAATATTGAAAAAAAAAATAGCATTCTTAAAGTATTACTTACCTATACATGAAACTGAAACTAGGGACAAAATCTGGTGAAGTATTATTCTCAAAAAATGCTTACTGAATTGAATTAAGTAATACCTGATACACATTTTAGAATAAAATACATTTTAAAAAATCTTTTGTGGTTAATATCACAGTTCAGTCATATGCTGCACTCTTTAAATTTATTAAATAAAAGTGACTATAGAAGTTTCTATAGCAAGTATGGATTTTGTTTTCTAAATAATAAAGCCAGTAAGCAACTCATAAAACTTTAGAGTATAAATTACTACTGCTGAAGGCTACCATTGCCTAATATTTTTCCTGTAAGGAAGATTTAATTCTATCTACTGAGCATAAATATTTCATGCACAAGAGCTTGGAATGTTCTTTCCCTAAACCTTTGCATAATCTGAATATCATTTGTTTACAATGATTCATTCCTGTTTGTGAAAAATAAAAACGCAAATAAGCAGAGATGAACATATAAAGATTTTTTGCATTAATTATATCACAGAATGTGAGCTATCTTAGAGCTATCTTATATTTTCTAACTTTCATTTAGAATTTAAAGTTATTTTCAAAAATCACCAAAGTGTTCATATGAACAAATGTATGAATGAGCATATTTACAGTAATCAATTCCTCATTTCACCTTAAAACTATTGTTCCACTTAATGCATTTACTTTCCCAGGGCTGTTATAACAAAGTGCCAGCAGTTCATTGTCTCATAGTTCTGGAGGTTAGGAGTTCACATTTGATGTGTTGGCAGATTTGGGATTTGTTTCACATCTGTCCTTGGCTTGTAAAAGGCATCGTCTCTCTGTGTCTATTTACACTGTATTCCTTCTACTATTTCTGTGTTCAAATGTCTCCTTTTTATATGGATGCCAGTAATATTGGACAATGTCTTATCTTAATGACCTAATTTTTAACTAATTAAGGCTTCAGTTAATCTATTTTCAAATAAAGTCACTTTCTGAGAAACTGGAGGTTAAAATATCAGCAAATGAACTTGGGTGGCACCCCCAAAATGTATTATGTTCAACCCATAACACAGCTTTCAGTGGGAGAGCTCAATTCCTCTATGGTTGTTGGCAGGAGAGATCAATTCCTTACCACATGTGTCTCTCCATAGAGCTAGTTAACAGCTCATCATAGCATTTTTTTAAAACATTTTAAAAATGGCATTTACAAATGAAAAATCTATATTCAAATAATATCATGTTATTCAGAACATTTCACAAAATTCTCATGCAATGCTTCTAGAATTTATAAACTCTTTTCATGGAACTGATTTAACTTAAGTGGCATTACTAAGTATTGCATTCTTTATGCATAATAACAAAAGTATAAAAATAATTTAAATTATTTAAGCATGATGATTAATGTTATCCAGGTCCAAATTTGTGGGCAAAAGGAAGAAAAAAGATATAAGTAAAATTCAAGAATATTTGACAATA
>SJYT01082442.1:118913-337935 GCA_006410635.1 Cephalophus harveyi
TTCAAGAATATTTGACAATAAAGTTTTAACTATCTTAATTTTTTTCAACAAAAATAATCGTTGTAAAAAAGTAAAAGCAGATTCCATAAGATTTTCTCAAGATAGTAACTAATTATGTGGTCTCAGTATTTTGCTTTTAGTTTAAAAAGTCCCATTATTAGTTTTGAGTTAGAACAGAATCACTTCACGTAACTGCTGTAGATTTGATAAAGTTCAGAATATTCTAGAATCAGGTATAAGTGAATTATTTGTAAATCCTCTCTCATAAGGGAAAATTGCAGTCACTAGCTGGAGAAGACTCTTAAGAGTTCCTTGGACTGTGAGGATATCAAACCAGTTAATCCTAAAGGAAATCAACCCTGAATATTCATTCAAAATATTGATGCTAAAGTTGAAGCTTCAGTACTTTGATCACATGATGTGAAGAGTGGAAACGACCCTGATGCTGGGAAAGATGGAGGGCAGGAGGAGAAGGGGATGACAGAGGATGAGACGGTTGGATGGCATCACCGACTTGATGGATATGAGTTGGTGATGGACAGGGATGCCTGGCGTGCTGCAGTCCATAGAGTTGCAAAGAGTCTAACACGACCGAGTTACTGAAAAACAAACCTGCTCCAATGATAAGAAGGTTAAATAGACACCTCTCGTAACTTCCCACCACATAGCAAAATGCCTTCCTTCTCTCTAAGACTAAAACCTGGGAACACAATAAAGTATTAAGGGCTTAATAAAAGAATACCATGGATTATGTAATTATGCATTTGTTACTGTTTCACAATGTATCTTGCAAGGCTTCCCCAGTGGCTCAGAGGTAAAGAATCCACCTGCCATGCAGGAGATGCAGGAGACATGGATTTGATCCCTGGGTCAGGAAGATCCCCTGGAGGAGGGCATGGCAACCCACTTCAGTATTCTTGCCTGGGGAACTGCATGGACAGAGAAACCTGGCAGGTTGTAGTCCATGGGGCCTTCAAAGAGTCAGACACGACTGAGAATGCAGTTACACATTTTGAAATATAAGCTTTAACTTCATATCCTTCTGCAAGAAATACACATATTTGCAGATATCGACCTACTCTCATTTGACATTAAACCAAATTAAACCAAAACAAATCAACTAGACTCAAGATAATTTTTTAAAATTGCGAATAAAATATGACAATATATTTATAAAGAATTTTACAAATATATGTTTACATTTTGAGTTGAAAAAACTCTTATTTAAAATTTTAATGTTAAACTGAGCGTCAATCAATAGTTTTGGTTTCAGTTCAGTTCAGTTCAGTTGCTCAATCGTGTCCAACTCTTTGTGACCCCATGAATCACAGCACGCCAGGCCTCCCTGTCCATCATCAACTCCCGGAGTTCACTCAGACTCACGTCCATCGAGTCTGTGATCCCATGCAGCCATCTCATCCTCTGTCGTCCCCTTCTCCTNTCACAGCATCATCTTTCAGGATTTGAAATAGCTCCACTGGAATTCCATCACTTCCACTAGCTTTGTCGATAGTGATGCTTCCTAAGGCCCACTTGACTTCACATTCCAGGATGTCTGACTCTAGATGAGTGATCACACCATTGTGATTATCCAGGTCATGAAGATCTTTTTTTGTACAGTTCTTTTGTGTATTCTTGCCACCTCTTCTTAATATCTTCTGCTTCTGTTAGGTCCATACCATTTCTGTCCTTTATCGAGCCCATCTTTGCATGAAATATTCCCTTGGTATGTCTAATTTTCTTGAAGAGATCTCTAGTCTTTCCCATTCTGTTCTTTTCCTCTATTTCTTTTCATTGATCACTGAAGAAGGCTTACTTATCTCTTCTTGCTATTCTTTGGAACTCTACATTCAAATGCTTATATCTTTCCTTTTCTCCTTTGCTTTTCGCTTCTCTTTTTTTCACAGCTATTTGTAAGGCCTCCCCAGACAGCCATTTTGCTTTTTTGCATTTCTTTTCCATGGGGATAGTCTTGATCCCTGTCTCCCATACAATGTCATGAACCTCCGTCCATAGTTCATCAGGCACTCTATCTATCAGATCTAGGCCCTTAAATCTATTTCTCACTTCCACTGTGTAATCATAAGGGATTTGATTTAGGTCATACCTGAATGGTCTAGCGGTTTTACAATGGTGTAAATAGTAAAAAATAAAGAGATACATATACAATATTGAACATCCATATGATATTCTAATGTTACCTAATAATTTTCTGATATTAATACAGTTGATATTTTCTCCTTGAAGAAAGAATTGAACTTTCTGTGAAGATTAACACAGCACTCAAAAGAATTGAACTTTCTGTGAAGATTAACACAGCACTCACTTCACTGCACATTAATGTGTAAGACATTATTACTTTGAGCTCCAGGAATTCCCAGTGGCAAAGGGCATTAAATCATAATATCCACACACTGCCTTTTAGTTTTCCTGACATGATAGCCTTACAGATTCCTTAAATTCAGCAGTGACATTATGATGTGACTTTGTGTCCTAAATTTAATTGGAATAGCAGCATATTTGTATTTAAAGAAAAATGTATCATAACCACTACATCAAAATCATTGCAATTTTATTATCTTTAATATTTCACTTTAAGACTTTCATCGGAGCAGGTGTTTCATTTTGAAAGTCAAGATTAAACACATGTAACTTTACATTTCCTATTTTTCTCTATCCTTAATATTGTTTTATTTCTTTTGTTTATTCCCACCTTATAGAATTGTTTAACAATTATATATGCTAATCTGTTCTTAATTAAAGATAAATTTAATCTTTATAAGTGAATACAATTAGCTCCTCTGTTCATGGGATTCTCCAGGCAAGAATACTGGAGTGGGTTGCCATTTCCTTCTCCAGGGGATCTTCCCAACCCAGGGATCGAACCCGGGTCTCCTGCATTGCAGGCAGACGCTTTATTGTACTAAATCTGCAGATTGCTTTGGGTAGTATAACAACTGTCTCTTATACACATCTTTTGTTTATTCCCACCTTATAGAATTGGTTAACAATTATATAGGCTAATCTGTTCTTAATTAAAGATAAATTTAATCTTTATAAGTGAATACAATTGAACCTTAATTCTTAATAGCTCATCTGGTTTATTTGCATAAAATGTATATTGTTTATACATACTTATATCTTTTATTCAAAGTAGTTATCAAAGTGGTAACTCATAACCTTTGGCTCTACTTTAACTGACAACACTACTCATCAAGTGAAAGAAAAATTTTCTCTCCAAAGATCCCAAATATTTACTCTTGCAAGTTGTGTGTTGTTTTGTTTTCTTTCTTCTTCAGTTTTCTGTAAGGTCAAGCAGAGAACAAAGTATAGGTGTGAAGAATAGAAAAGGGTGGGGGACTTGTTATGCTACAGGGAAAAAGCTTAGATTCTCAGTATGTTCAGAGGTTGGAGAGAACCTGCAAAGGCAGGACAATTTAGGGTCTGATTTTAAGTTTATAATTATTATCACATTTATTGCTGCTGTTGCTGCCCTGTCACTTAGTCATGTCTGACTCTTTGTGACCCTATGGACCATGGCCTGCCAGCCTCCTCTGTTCATGGGATTTTTTCCAAGCAAGAATCCTGGAGTGTGTTACCATTTCCTCCTCCAGGGGATTTTCCCAAACCAAGGATCAAGCCCACATTTCCTGTGTCTCCTGCATTGCAGGTGGATTCTTTACAATTAAGCCCCTACAGAATTATCACTTTTATATTTGAGCTTTTTGGTTTATAATAAGAAACCTCATAATGGTCCTGAACGATTTAGAAATAGGTGCTCTACTCAAAAATGCACTTTACACCAAAAGTGTAGGAAAAATATTTGAAAAAGATTTAAATGAACAAAAAAGATCAAGGATATCATATCTAGGTGCCCCATGGCTTATCTCAGACCTTCAGTACTTTTGAGATCTTTGACAACTCTGTAAGTGTAGAAACTTATAACAAAGCAAATGATCCTTCTCTATAGAAGTTAATTTTATCAGAGACATCTAATTGACTCTTGCCCTAGAGATAAATTCATTTTGCATGTATTTATAAATTTATTCCAGCTTACATTATTTGCCTATGTATGTGTGTGTATTTCCTTTAATTTTCCTTTGAACCAGCTATAATGTCTTATCAGTCTTTTTTATTACTTTATAAACTAAGTAAAATCTTTGACATGCCTTTATTTAAAAAAAAAATACTGTGTATCACTTCTGAATTCATCCATCAAGATACCTAATTAATTCACTTGATAAGAACAGGTAAATATGTTGTCAGACAAGGATTTTTCAGGAGCAGTTTGAGCTCAAGTATAAATTTTCTCGGTTCTCTGGGGTAAAATCCAAATAGTAAAAGAACTTTGATATTTCTCTAGATTTTGTTTTCATTTCTTTCTTTTTTCCCTCTCCACTGATATTGCGTTTTCTTTTAGATTTTGGTTTGTTTCACACATCTGATTTTTTTACCCCATTGGTAGCAACATTGATTGGACATTTCATTTTATGATCTGACCATTTAATGGTCAACAACAGATGTACAGAAGGTCCCTGACTTAACAATAGTTCAACTTAACACATTTTCAACTTAATAATTTTATGAAAACAATATACTTTCATTAAAAAATTTCAAATTTTGATTTTTTTCCTGAGCTAGCAATATGCAGTAGAATACTTTCATGGTGATGGGCAGGGGCAGTAAGCCACATCTTACAAACATGCATGCAAGCATGAGGGTAAGCAACCAATACAGTTACCATAGTTCTGTACCTATACAACAATTCTGTTTTTATTTTCAGTATAGCTTTCAATAAGTTACATGAGACATTCTACACTTTACTATAAAATAGGCTTTGTGTTAGGATTTAGCTCAACTGTAGGCTACTGTGAGTGTTCTGAACACGTTTAAGGTGGGCTAGGCTCACCTTATTATGTTTGGTCACATATGTATATTAAAGGCATTTTCAAATTAATAGTATTTTCAATTTAATATAACTTATTGATATGTTAGCCCATTATAATTTGAAAAAGATCTGAAATGAACTATAAAAATTTATGAGCTATTGAGTGAGACTCAAAGAAGAAATTTGGTTTGTTAGTCTGTTGTTTGCATGATTGATTAATTTAAGGTCAAACCAATTAAGAATTTCATTCATAAAATGAAGGAAAGATCTTTTTGATAAATGGTGAATTTTTGTCTTCTGTGTTTCTTGAATTATAGAATTAAAACTGCATCTCTAGGTCTATATGTCCATAAATCACAAGAGCCTTTACCTCTTGTGTATGAATATGAAATACTTTCCCATCTCTGCAAAGTATTATTAGATCCATAAAGTCTTTTAAACTAAAAGAAAGCAATTTGATTGGCTTATAGCCTCTTATCCTTCTCCATCAGAGGGCAGAAAGACTGAAAGCCACAATCACAGAAAACAAACTAATCTGATCACATGGACCACAGCCTTGTCTAACTCAGTGAAACTATGAGCCATGCCATGCAGGGCCACCCAAATGGACGTGTCATGGGGAGTTCTGACAAAACACAGTCCACTGGAAAAGGGAATGGCAAACCACTTCAGTATTCTTGCCTTGAGAACCCCATGAACAGTATGAAAAGGCAAAATCATAGAGCATTGAAAGATGAATTCCCCAGGTTGGTAGGTCCCCAGTACACTACTGGAGATCAGTGGAGAAATAACTCCAGAAAGAATTAAAGGGATGGAGCCAAAGAAAAAACAAAACCCAGTTTTGGATGTGACTGGTTATAGAAGTAAAGTCTGATGATGTAAAGAGCAATATTACATAGGAAGCTGGAATTTTAGGTCCATGAATCCAGGCCAATTGGAAGTGGCCAAACAAGAGATGGCAAGAGTGAACATTGACATCTTAGGAATCAGCCAACTAAAATGGAATGGAATGGGTGAAATTAACTCTGATGACCATTACATCTATTACTGTAGCAAGAATCCATTAGAAGAAATGGAGTAGCCATCATAGTCAATAAATGAATCTGAAATGCAGTACTTGGATGCAATCTCAAAAACAACAGAATGATCTGTGTTCCTTTCCAAGGCAAACCATTCAATATCACAGTAATCCAAGACTATGCCCCAACCAGCAATGTGAAAGAAGCTGAAGTTGAATGGTTCTATGAAGATCTCCAATACCTAGAACTAACACCCAAAAAGATGTCCATTTCATTATAAGGACTGGAATGCAAAAGTAGGAAGTCAAGAAACACCGGGAGTAACAGGCAAATTTCGCCTTGGAGTACAGAAAGAAGCAGGGCAAAGGCTAATAAAGTTTTGCCAAGAGAACACACTGATCATAACAAACACCTTCTTCCAACAACACAAGAGAAGACTACACATGGACCAAATGGTCAATACCCAAATCAGACTGACTATATTCTTTGCAGCCAAAGATAGAGAAGGTCTATACAGTTAGAAAAAACAAGACCAGGAAATGACTGTGGCTTAGATCATGAACTCCTTATTACCAAATTCAGACTTAAATTGAAGAAAGCAGGGAAAACCACTAGACCATTCAGGTATGACTTAAATCAAACCCCTTACAAGTATAGAGTGAAAGTGAGAAATAGATTCAAGAGATTAGATGGGTTATACAGAGTGCCTGAAGAACTATGGATAATGGTTCATGACATTGTACAGGAGGCAGGGATCAAGACCATCCCCAAGAAAAAGAAATGTAAAAGGCAAAATGGTTGTCTGAAGGGGCCTTACAAATAGCTGAGAAAAGAAGAGAGCAAAAGGCAAATGAGGAAAGGAAAGATATAGCCATTTGAATGAAGAGCACCAAAGAATAACACGGAGAGATAATAAAGCTTTCCTCAGTGATCAGTGCAAAGGAATTGAACAAAACAGTAGACGGGGAAAGACTAGAGATCTAGTCAAGAAAATTGGAGATACTAAGGGAACATTTCATGGAAAGATGGGCTCAATAAAGGACAGAAATGGTATGGACCTAACAGAAGCAGAAGATATTAAGAATAGTTGACAAGAATACACAGACCTATACAAAAAAAAGATCTTCATGACCCAAATAATCACGATGGTGTGATCACTTATCTAGAGCCAGACATCCTGGAATGTGAAGTTAAGTGAGCCTTAGGAAGCATCACTACAAACAAAGCTAGTGGAGGTGATGGAAGTCCAGGTGAACTATTTCAGTTCCTAAAAGATGATGTTGTGAAAGTGCTGCACTCAATATGTCAGCAAATTTGGAAAACTCAGCAGTGGCCACAGGACTGGAAAAGGTCAGTTTTCATTCCAATCCCAAAGAAAGACAATGCATAAGAATGCTCAAACTATGGCACAACCACGCTCTTCTCACAGGCTAGCAAAATAGTGCTCAAAATTCTCCAGGATGGGCTTCAACAGTATTTGAACCATGAACTTCAAGATGGTCAAGCTGGATATATAAAAGGCAGAGGAACAGAGATCAAATTCCCAACATACTTTGGATCATTGAAAAGGCAAGAGAGTTCCAGAAAAACATCCACTTCTACTTTATTGACTATGCCAAAACCTTTGACTGTATGGACCACAATAAACTGTGAAAAATTCTTCAAGAGATGGAATACCAGATCACCTGACCTGCCTCCTAGGAAATCTGTATGCAAGTCAGGAAGCAACAGTTTGAACTGGACATGGAACAACAGACTGGTTCCAAATTGGGATATGGGCTGTATATTGTCACCCTGCTTTTTTAACAAATATGCAGAGTACATCATGAGAAATACTGTGATGTATGTAGCACAAGCTGGAATCAACATTGCTGGGAGAAATATCAACAACCTCAGATAGGCAGATGGCACCACCCTTATGACAGAAAGTGAAGATGAACTAAAAAGCCTCTTGATGAAAGTGAAAGAGGAGAGTGAAAAAGTTGGCTTAAAGCTCAACATTCAGAAAACTAAGAACATGGCATCTGGTTCCATCACTTAATGGCAAATAGAGAAGCAATGGAAACAGTGACAGATTTAATTTTGGGGGGGCTCCAAAATTACTGCAGATGGTGACTGCAGCCATGAAATTAAAAGACGCTTATTCTTGGAAGAAAAGTCGTGACCAACATGGACAGCAATTAAAAAGCAGAGACATTACTTTGCCAACAAAAGTCCGTCTAGTCAAAGCTCTAGTTTTTCCCAGTAGTCAGGTATGGATGTGAGAGTTGGACTCTAAAGAAAGCTGAGTGCCAAGGAATTGATGCTTTTAAACTGTGATGTTGGAAAAGATTCTGGCGAGTCCCTTGGACTGCAAGGAGATCCAACCAGTCAATCCTGAAGGCAATCAGTCCAGAATATTCATTGGAAGGACTGATGCTGAAGCTGAAACTCCAATACTTTGGCCACGTTATGTGAGGAACTGACTCAGTTGAAAGACCCTGATTCTGGGAAAGATTGAATGCGGGAAGAGAAAGGAACAACAGTGGATGAGATGGTTGGATGGCATCTCCGTTTCAATGGACATGAGTTTGAATAAATTCTGGGAGTTGGTGATAGGCAGCAAGGCCTCCTGTGCTGCAGTCCATGGGATTGCAAAGAGTTGGATATGCCTGAGCGACTGAACTGAACTGAATAGAAATAAGTACCTTATGTAATTGAAATATTGTTTAAAGTTCCCAGAAATTATGAAATATTAAATTTTTTTTATATTTTGATAGTGCCAGACTAAAAGAAATTCTTATAGAAGCTAAATGAAACATTTTAAGAATCTAAAATATATAATTAATCAAAACTTTGGCAAGAATAAGGATAATTTTGGTTTAAGAGACAGCTATGCTTTTCGTTATGAGTCTTAAATGTAATATAGTTATACATTTATTTTAGTTAGCTTTTTCATAAATATTCATGAGTAAGATGTGTATAAGAGACAGATAATATCCACACACTGCCTTTTAGTTTTCCTGACATGATAGCCTTACAGATTCCTTAAATTCAGCAGTGACATTATGATGTGACTTTGTGTCCTAAATTTAATTGGAATAGCAGCATATTTGTATTTAAAGAAAAATGTATCATAACCACTACATCAAAATCATTGCAATTTTATTATCTTTAATATTTCACTTTAAGACTTTCATCGGAGCAGGTGTTTCATTTTGAAAGTCAAGATTAAACACATGTAACTTTACATTTCCTATTTTTCTCTATCCTTAATATTGTTTTATTTCTTTTGTTTAAGAAGCAGATGTGTATAAGAGACAGTTATAAACTTCCTAATTTATCAATATATTGTTCTTCAAACTTATTTTGGTAGCATTAACTTTAGTTTCAAGATCCTTCTTAGATCTTTATGCAACTTAGAGTCAAAATATGAAATGTAATTCAGTTGTAATGACAAGTTGAAAATTAATTGATAATTATTGGCTATGCAAATAAGTTTAAGAATACGAAAGCATTGATTACTAGGTGTGATTTTATTTAATAATTTTTTTTTGAATGTGTTATAGAGAGTCCATTGTTTTGAGCTGTTATAATAAAGATGTTCAATTTGTCATTGTGTTAGGTCATATAAGGAATATGTGTGATTGTGGAAAGTTGTACTGTGTATATGAATAAACTCCACTAATGTGCTAAAATGCTCATATGTGAAAGTTCTCAATTATATTCCTCCCACTTTTTGGCTAAGAAATAGAATATGTTACTTTGGTTAGAAGTTATTACTTTTATAGGTGGTTGAGACTATACTCAGAACAATATTCTGAGTATGATATATACAAATGCATGTGCTTTTTTTTTTTTCAAGTTAAAGAGTACTTTTGTCCTAAAGCAGTGGTTCTTGTGCTTTTTAATCTCCACGCTACTTTACACTCTTAGGATTTACCAATGACACTAAGAGTTCACCATGTGTAGATTGTAACTTTTTGTACTTACATATTGAAATCTGGAACCGAAAATTTTCTTTAAATTTTTATCACATAATTTTAAGATAGCAACCATAAGGGCTTCACATAATAGCAGAAATAACATTTTAATATTAGTATGAAATTAGTTTTGACCACAAAGATCTACTGTAAGCTCTACTAAAGAAAAGGGGGCATTTTTTTCCCCAGAAAATGAAAGAATACTATGAAGGACAAAATGTGGAAAAGGAATTAATTTGCATAAATTTACAATATAAGGGTCTGCTAAAAAATTATGAAATGTGTTAAGATCTTGGCAAAGTTTTCTAAATTTTGATAAGCTTGTTTGCCTGGTTTACTGATTAATGCCTTTGACTACGATTGAAATATTTTGTAAAATGTGAGTGTAATCTGCCAAGATAACAGAGATTTTATATTCTTCTAAAACATTTTTTGTGCCTTATATCAACATCATTATATCTTTGATTGTTTAAGAGGAAAAAATACAGAAATGATCCTCCTTTATGAAGGAAATGATTCTTTACAACTGTTATAACTTCTCTGTTAATATTTTTCCTACTTTGCTTTAATATGTAATTAATTATTATTTCTTAGCCATCCATGGTGCCTATATGTTGTGTTGTGTGCATGCTCAGTCATGTCCAACTCTTTGGAAGCCCATGGACTGTAGCTTGCCGGGCTCCTCTGTCGTTGGGATTCTCCAGGCAAGAATACAGGAGCAGGTTGTCATTTCCAACTTGCATTTCCTGTGTCTCCTGCATTGGCAAGTGGATTCTTTACCACTGTGCCTCCATTGCTATTTTAATCAATTGCCCAAAATTTCCTCTGATAATTGTTTGATTTTTTTTGTCTTTCTAAATTAATATTGAAACACTGGAAAAAATACAACTTTTGCAATATCATTTACAGATAAAACTACCCAGTTTGGGATTTACCTCTCCTGGACACTGGAAATTACAATTTTTTTTTTTATCTTTTTTAAAAACAAAAACAAAAAAGGAGGTGTTCAATAAAAGATCATATTTTGTGAGCCTTTCAAAATGGTTAATGTCTCACCCCCATCATGCTTTAACATAAGGGAAACAGCAATAAGTATTTTTTATGAAGTATTACTCTTATAGTTTTCTTACATTTATCAGAGTTCCAGGAGTCATTCTCCTGGGGATACTTGATAAAATCAAGAGTTATTGATTATAATTTGTTGTCATTGAAAGTGCTTAATTTGTCAAAAGCTTAATGCTTTACTTTGAATCTAGTAACATTGAGGCTATTAGTTTCTTTCTGGGACACTTACAGATGAAGTTTAATAAAAATAGAAATGTCTGAGCTCTGCTCTAGACTTAGTAAATCACTTTACTTGATATTTACAGTATATAAAATATATATCTTCAAATAACTATATTGTGATATTTTTCCTCTATAATAATCTTGGCTTCTGAACTGCCATTTTATGAAAAATGTTCAGGCTGCAATAGTGGATTAATTCTAGAGAACCAGGATTCCTGTTAATTAAGAAGCAGAGAGCTTCACACACTGCTTACCCCAAATCCAGGAGAGCAGGTATTGATTATATAGAGGTGAAACAACTGATGGGAAAAATTTTATTGTAGTTTTATGTTTGGAATATTTATTAACATTAATTTTATATTTCAGATATACAAGAAAACTCATTTTCTCAAGCTATTGAACCTACAACTATTTATTAAACTTTATATTTGTAAAATATTTAAAAGTGAAGTCAGATTGTCAATGACCCCCTGCTGGTTATAAAATTCTTACTAAATATTTTTATTTTTTATGGCAAAATATTTATTTACTTTAAAACTCAAAATCAATCTCTCCTCCCTTTTGCCAGAATATAATTGGACAAATTGATTGCACAACCAAGACCTCACTGGAGTTCCATATTTGAGGATAATTTGCATTGAATCGTGTATGAGCAACCACTCTTAAGTATATAAGGCTTCAACATGGTTTTCTAGACTTGAGAAACCAAATAATGGAGCTTTTTAAAAAAGTCCAATCAAATATTCTTTATGAAAACTTCAAGACAAAATTAAATTTTGTTAATTAAAAATTAAATTAAAGTCCCAAAATAACCTTTATGGTTAATTAGCACATCTGTTGAATAAATAAAATTAATCAGATCAAAACATTTTGGAATAATGTTCAATAATATTAAGATAAAAGGACGTGAGGGTGGACACCATAAGGAAAAACTGTGAAAAATTTAGGAATAAATGAAAAGAGATTATGGGCTTCCTGTCTAGCACACTCCTTCAGGTAATCTAAGCCTTTCATTGTCTTTGAGCTCTTGCAAAAATCTGTAGATTGTAGAAAATTAATAATAATGTAAATTATTCTGATTCATACAAACATGACTAATTTCATCCCACAAAACACAACTGGATTTTGTCTCTGGATACACCTGTTTTATGTCTATTTTAAATTCATTTTTCAACATTTCTTAATTGCCTATCTATATTTGGTTCTTCAATTTACTTTTGAACCTGTTGCAATATCTTTCTGGTTCTTTCACTAATTACCAAATTAAATGAAAGATTTGACAGTCATTTATTCTATTTTGTATGAGAGCATAAGTTATTAATTTACCTTACTGAAATATTTTCTCTGAGAAGGTTTTTATATTGTTGTCATTTGTTTGCCTGTTTTTCCTTTGTGTGTGTGTGTCTGTGTGTATGAGTTTTGTTGAAAGCCAATTAAAGTCTGAGCTTCATATCTGAGTCTATAAGAAAAGTCATATATGAGTCAAGAAGCAGAAGGAAATGTACCACTGGAAATGTACTATCTCACACATTATAATTTCAGGGACTAGTTGTTCAGTTGCTGTCATGTCTGACTCTCTGTGACCCCATGGATGGTAGCACACCAGGCCCCTCTGTCCTCCACTATGTCCCGGAGTTTGCTCAAATTCATGTCCATCGAGTCAGTGTTGCCATCCAACCATCTCATCCTCTGTCACCCATTACACCTCCTGCCCTCAGTCTTTCCAAGCATCAGGGTCTTTTCCAATGAGTTGGCTCTTTGCATCAGGTGACTAAATCTGTGATTCAGATCAGCTCCTTATTGCAAAATTTTAGGGACACATTTAGATTATCTAGACTTTAGGATTAGGAAATCTAAGATGAATGCTTCTAGATGTCAAAGGTCTATGTGACTAAAAATAACATGTTGGTAGCACAGTTCTATTTTATTACTATTGTGGCTATAACTATTATTGTGATAATTATTATAAAATAAGCAGAGCACTGACAAATTCCAGGACATTATATAATGCAAACTGCAAGTTAATTGAAAACTGCTTTCCTGTTTAAAACAGTTTTATTGAACCTTTTAATTTTAGGTTCTATCAAATTTAAAATTTCCTACAATGTTACCTGAAATCAAGTCAACTTCAATCTACAAATATTAAATTAAGGAAATACAAAGTACACCTAATTTATTTTAATATCTAGTTAGAGAACTATTTGACATACAATATTACTGATGGAATATTTCATCAGACCAAGAGAATTTAAAATTTAGTAGAAGAAAAATATAGATAAATCATGGTTTTGGTGAAAACAACTTGTAGAACCAATTTAAAAAAGGAAAAGCAAATGCTGAAAACTAATCAGCATCATTAATTAACATTAGATAGTATGCAAGAGAGCAATGTTAATGGTTAATAAGCTTCACCCTCTACAGAACTTTAAAAATATACAATTATAAATGATAAAAGCTCTATTTCTGTGAAAACTGCCATTGTAATTTTGATAATGATAAAGTGAAGTCACTCAGTTGTGTTCGACTCTTTGCGACCCTGTGGACTGTAGCCCACCAGGCTCCTCTGTTCATGGGATTCTCCAGGCAAGAATACTGGAGTGGGTTGCCATTTCCTTCTCCAGGGGATCTTCCCAACCCAGGGATCGAACCCGGGTCTCCTGCATTGCAGGCAGACGCTTTATTGTACTAAATCTGCAGATTGCTTTGGGTAGTATAACAAGTTTAACAATATTAAGTCTTTCAGTACATGAGCATGGAATACTTTCCATTGATTTGTGTCTTCTTTAATTTCTTTCATTAATATACAGTTTTTAGACTATGGGCTTTTTTTTTTAATTCCTTGGCAGCTTATTCTTTTTGATGCAATTATAAATGGGATTTTTTTTCTTACATTCTCTTTCTGGCAGTTTGTTATCAGCATATAGAAACAAACTGATTTTTTGTGCATTGATTTTGTATCCTGCAAGTTTATTGAACTTATTTGCTATATGGTGACAGTTCACTTCTTCCTTTTTAATTTGAATGCTTTTTATTTCTTTTTCTTGCTTATTTTTCTGGTTAGGATTTCTAATATGTTGAATAAAAGTGGCAATAGAGAGTATCTATGTAGTTTTTCTGATCTTAGAGGAAAAGTTTTCAGTTTTTCACTGTTGAGCATTGTGTCAGCTGTGGGACTAACATACATGGCCTTTATCATGTTGAAGTATGTTGCCTCTATACTCACTTTGTTTAGAGTTTTTTTTAATGAAAAATTGATGTTGAATTGTGTCAAAAGTTTTCCTACATTATGATAGAATTATGATAGGATTTTCATTCTTCATTTTGTAAATGTGATGATCACATTGCTTTGTTTGTGAATGTTGTGGATATTGAGTGCTTACCTGATAGCTCAGTTGATAAAGAATCCAGCTGTAATGCAGGAGACTCTGGTTTAGTTCCTGGGTAGGGATGATCTGCTGGAAAAGGGATAGGCTACCCACCCCAGTATTCTTTGGCTTCCCTTGTGGCTCAGCTGGTAAATAATCCGCATGCAATGCAGGAGACCTGGGTTCAATCTCTGTGTGTTGAAACATCCTTGAATCTCTGGAATAAATACTACTTGACTATAATAAGCATTCCTAAAATCTGTATAGAACTGCAAAAGAACCTGAATAGACAAAACTGTCATGAGTAAGAAGAACAAAGCTTAAAACATCACTTTAAAATTATATTAAAACTATAAACATAAATCTATAGATTTAAAACTTTATTAATTTATAAATATGAAATTTATAGACTTTAAGACTTAATGTATTTATTTTAAATATTTATAATTTTCTAAATCTATAAAATATATAAATCTATAGATTTAAAACTATATTAAAAAGCTATAATAATCAAAACAGTATGGTTTTGCAAAAAAATAGACACAGATCAATGGAACAGAATAGAAAACACAGAAATAAACTCAAGTATATATGATCAATCAATTCACAAGAAAAGAGCCAAGAATCTACAATGGAAGAAGAGTAGTCCCATCAAATGGTATTGAAAAGATCAGAGATCAGATAGCCACATTTAAAATAATGAAACTGGGCCAATATCTTACACTATATACATTAAAGTTTTAAATGCTAGTTATACATTTAGATTTCATTATTTTTTTTTCAAATGAGGAAAAATTTGTGAGGTGAACTTAAGTAATTTGTTCAAATTTGTCAGGCAATTAGAAGCTGAGCTGGTGGTTTATCTGAGTAAACTGAATCTAGTAATTCATTTAATTTTACTGAGAAACTACCATGCATCTGCAAAGTAACCAATAAAGAACATTACTTATAAATAAGAAAAATGTATAGCCTCCCTCAAAATATATATAAATTGTAAAAGGCAACCGCTGACAGATAAACAAACATTGTATTTTCCAATTGAACCCCTCTCTTATCTATGACTATGATAACACATGCACACACACACACACACACACACACACACACAAACACATGCATACATGCATTGCTACTCCCTCCCTGGCCCTGGATATAATACACAGATCATAATGGTCTGGATAGTTTAGCCACAGAGATAGTATTAACATACAAAAATGTTAAGAGTGTCAAAATGTGGTAGAGATCTTCCAGTCATTCACTGATCTTACAAATGCAGACAAAAGTATTAATTCCATACAGAAAGCATTTTTTTCAGTTATGTATTTGAATACACAATAAGAACCAAGCCCATCCATATTCACAGAGAAATGTACATTAACAGGGCTTTACTATTCCATTGCTTTCATCAATTAGCTTATTATTCTTGGAAATAACTGCTGAGAATGATAAAACTCCTAGGAATTTTCTGAGAGAGTTAGCAACTGTACAACATCAAAATGTGATGTGTTTTTTCAAAAGACAATTGTCTTTGAACCCCTCACTCTAAAATATTCTCCTTGCTATGTTTGCTACTCTTAAATTATTTTATTATGACCTTTATCCAATCCTCCATCCATGGTTCTTCAGGCACTCTATCAGATTTAATCCCTTGAATCTATTTGTCACTTCCACTGTGTGATCATAGGGGATTTGATTTAGGTCATACCTGAATCGTCTCGTGGTTTTCCCTACTTTCTACAATTTAAGTCTGAATTTGACAATAAGGAGTTCATAATCTGTGCCACAGTCAGCTCTCGGTCTTGTTTTTGCTGACTGTATAGAGCTTCTCCATCTCTGGCTGCAAATAATATAATCAATCTGATTTTTGTATTGGCCATCTGGTGATGTCCATGTGTAGAGTGTTCTCTTGTGTTGTTGGGAGAGGGTGTTTGCTATGGCCTATGCATTCTCTTGGCAAAACTCTATTAGCCTTTGACCTGTTTCATTCCAAACTCCAAGGCCAAATTTGCCTTATGCAAATGTGTCGCCCTTATGGCAGAAAGTGAAGAAGAACTAAAGAACCTCTTGATGAAAGTGAAAGAGGAGAGTGAAAAAGTTGGCTTAAAATTCAGCATTCAGAGAACTAAGATCATAGCATCTGGTCCCATCACTTCATGGCAAATAGATGGGGAAACAGTGGTTGACTTTATTTTCTGGGGCTTCACAGCACTGCAGATGATGGCTGAAGCCATGAAATTAAAAGATATTTTCTCCTTGGAAGAAAAGTTATGCCCAACCTAGATGACATATTAAAAAGCAGGTCCATCTAGTCAAAGCTCCTGTTTTTCCAGTAGTCATGTATGGATGTGAGAGTTGGACTGTAAAGAAAGCTGAGCAATGAAGAATTGATGCTTTTGAACTGTGATATTGGAGAAGACTCTTGAGAGTCTCTTGGACTGCAAGGAGATTCAACCAATGCATCCTAAAGGCAATCAGTCTTGAATATTCATTGGAAGGACTGATACTGAAGCTGAAATGCCAATACTTTGGCCACCTGATGCAAAGAACTGACTCTTTTGAAAAGACCCTGATGCTGGGAAAGATTGAAGGTGAGAGAAGAAGGGGACAATAGAGGATGAGATGGTTGGATGGCATCACTGACTCGATGGACATGAGTTTGAGCAAACTCCAGGAGTTGGTGATGGACAGGGAGGCTTGGCATGCTGCAGAACATGGGGTCGCAAAGAGTCAAACACAACTGAGCAACTGAACTGAGAGTGAACTTTATAACTCCTCGGAATGAGAACACCTTTTAAATTTTATTTGAAGATTCACTGATTAATCACATGTTAGAGAGAGAAGCTTATTGTATATTTACCTTATGCTTAGGCAAGTATTTAAAAAAAAGTCTAGGTACTTCATTAATTTAACTACCGTAACTGATAGAAAACCTGCTATACAAATTATACTCCAATTTTCAGAGGCAATGTTCTCACCATTGGGAAATTATTGGGCAGAAAAATCACTTGAAATATAATACCCAATAGAAATTCCTTCAGGGTAAGTGAGTGAGGTACATAAATGGCCTCTTCATTAAGAAGCTTTCTATTTTTAAGCTATTTCCTGGTTATAAATTAGGAGCCTCTGAAAACTCTGTGAACTACTTCAGAATACCACTAAATAGTGCTTGAGAGTCTAACCAAAATTGATTTCACTATTCGACATTATGTTTTCACAAGATTATAAATGTTAAATACTCTTTTAAATGTTTATGCTGTCCAACACTGGGTCCTTCTATGTTAATCCCAAAATAAACTCTGCTGACCTATATGAAACAACCCAAATTTAGAAGAAAGTAACAACAAAATGAAATACAACAAAAATATACATATTTACATATATATGTATTAATATGAGGGAAGAAACTCTGAAATGAATTTTGCTTTATATATTGGAGTATGCCTTTTAGGATATAATAAGATCTGTTGGAAAATATTTTGTATACTTAAACAGTCCTGGATAAGAAAATGAATTAAAGGCTCACATTGCAAACATGAAGCAATTGGAAGAGAAAAAAAAAAAAAAAGAACTTGAATTGATGGCATTAAAAAGTAAATGAATGAAATACTTATTTTAACCAATTTCCTGAACATTTTTGCCATCATATAATAAGCTGCATTTCAAATGTGCGAAATTTGGTTTTAAATGTCATTAGAAAAGAAAGAAGTATTTGAAAGTGTGGTTAAAATAGAATGTCCAACTCAGTTCAGTTCAGTTCAGTTGCTCAGTCACGTCCGACTCTTTGCTACTCCGTGGACTGAAACACACCTGGCTTCTCTGATCATCACCAGCTCCCAGAGCTTGCAAACTCATGTCCATTGAGTTGGTGATGCCATCCAACAACCATCTCATCCTCTGTCATCTCCGTCTCCTCCCACCTTTAATCTTTTCCAGCATCAGGATCTTTTCCAGTGAGTCAGTTCTTTGCATCAGGTGGCCAAAGTATTGGAGTTTCAGCTTCAGCATCAGTACTTCCAATGAATATTCAGGACTGATTTCCTTTAGGATTGACTGGTTTGATCTCCTTGCAGTCCAAGGGATTCTCAAGAGTCTTCTCTAACAACATAGTTCAAAAGCATCAATTCTTAAGGTGCTCAGCTTTCTTTATAGTCCAACTCTCACATTCATACATGACTACTGGAAAAACCATAGCTTTGATTAGCTATGTCCAATTCAAGAGCAAAGTAATTTAGTATTTCATCATCCAGGAAATAAAATTTACTCTCTGAGGTCATTAATTTGTAAATTACTATAGGTGACAGGCATTTGTCATCTGAATTGGGGAAAATGCATTTTATATGACAGTCTCCTAGGTTAATCATCCAAAAATACTATTAACTTTATAGCAAATATATATTAATTTTCTAGCAATGTAATTAGAATGTAACAGAAGATAAATTTTATTCTCATCAATGTATTTTTCATGACAGTAGAAAACACAAAAATAGAAGAATAGTTTGTTCAAAACAGCAATACTTAAATACTTTTTATTTGCTTTCAAATTATATAAACACTGTTGCTTAAGATGTATTTAAATAAGATTTTAGAAAATTCAGTATTGCTTACTGATAAATACTTTAGAATGCTGAGCTTCTGATCCCAAATTTAAACGGATCCTGAGCTAAAATTTTTCATTTCACAGAGTGATAAGTAGGGTTTGTTTTGTTTTGCTTTGCTAAAGGAAAGGACAAAAATAAAATTTAAAAAAAAAATACTAGATTTCTGAATTTTCCATGTAGTTTTAAAATCCCAACTGATGTAAAAAAGAAATATCCAATATGAGTGTTTGAAACCCTGTCTGTTTTAAGCAGACAAATCTATTTTAAACTTGAAACTCTTTGCTTCCTTCACTGCAGACCTGTCTGTGACTAACAGACTTGCCAGGCTTATCTTCACCAGTCCCTGAATGAACTACTGGGCTCATCAGAATACACAAGTCAAGGGATATTTTTCAACAGTTTATATCAACAAATTACTGAGACTCCAGGAAACTTGCTCTCTACAAAACTAACTGAAATTAAGAGTTATCAGAGGCATGAAATAATCAGAGCTAAGCCATGGTTTAACAAATGTTAGACTTCTAAAAGTCAGGTAACTATCAAAGTGAAAGATAGAAAGCTACTAATTTTTTCTCCCTGTCAAAGTGAAAATGAAAAGAATTGTTAGACTGACATAAAGAGTCAGAAGACTGAGCAGAAAAGAATTAGAAAATAACCTTTAATGATGTGTGAGTGTCTGTGTGAGAGTCTCAGAGCTGTGTTAGGCATTACTGACAGAATGGAGGCACAGCCCCAACCCCCTCTCTTCATCCCACAGTCCCGGGATGAAGGAGTTAGGCCTTGTGATCTGACTTGTCCTTTCCTTTCTTTGGTTGAGTTGACTGGAAAGAATGTTAAGGTGCTTATTGTTCTTGAGAGACACATGAGAAAGCACAAAGCCTTTTGCAGTTGTGCCCAGAAAATAATCTGTTCAACGGTCCTTACAAAGAATGTTCCAGGATGATCATGTAGGCCGCAGCTTGAGGCCATGTAAAGGATTATTATCTGAGGCCTGTTTGTGAAGGGAATGTTTATGGCAAAAGAAGTTTGCTAAGTTTAGGGTTTCAGTTCAGTTCAGTTGCTCAGTCGTGTCCGACTCTTTGTGACCCCATGAATCGCAGCACGCCAGGCCTCCCTGTCCATCACCAACTCCCGGAGTTCACTCAGACTCACATCCATTGAGTCAGTGATGCCATCCAGCCATCTCATCCTTTGTCGTCCCCTTCTCCTGCTGCCCCCAATCCCTTCCAGCATCAAAGTCTTTTCCAATGAGTCAACTCTTCTCGTGAGGTGGCCAAAGTACTGGAGTTTCAGCTTCAGCATCATTTCTGCCAAANTCGAGTCAGTGATGCCGTCCAGCCATCTCATCCTCGGTCGTCCCCTTCTCCTCCTGCCCCCAATCCCTCCCAGCATCAGAGTCTTTTCCAATGAGTCAACTCTTCGCATGAGGTGGCCAAAGTACTGGAGTTTCAGCTTCAGCATCATTTCTTCCAAAGAAATCCCAGGGCTGATCTCCTTCAGAATGGACTGGTTGGATCTCCTTGCAGTCCAAGGGACTCTCAAGAGTCTTCTCCAACACCACAGTTCAAAAGCATCAATTCTTCGGCGCTCAGCTTTCTTCACAGTCCAACTCTCACATCCATAAACGACCACAGGAAAAACCATAGCCTTGACTAGACGGACTTTAGTTGGCAAAGTAATGTCTCTGCTTTTGAATATGCTATCTAGGTTGGTCATAACTTTTCTTCCAAGGAGTAAGCATCTTTTAATTTCATGGCTGCAATCACCATCTGCAGTGATTTTGGAGCCTGTCCATCACTAATTCCCAAAGCTTACTCAAACTCATGTCCATTAAGTCAGTGATGCCATCCAACCATTTCATCCTCTGTCATCCCCTTCTCCTCCTGCCCTCAATCTTTACCCAGCACAGAGTCTTTTCGAACGAGTCAGTTCTTCGCATCAGGTGGCCAAACTATTGGAGTTTCAGCTTCAGCATCAGTCCTTCCAATGAATATTCAGGACTGATTTGCTTTAGGATTGACTAGTTGGATCTCCTTTCAGTCCAAGAGAGGAGACTTGGACTGAAAGAGTCCAATAGTCTTCTCCAACAACACAGTTCAAAAGCGTCAATTCTTACGCGCTCAGCTTTCTTTATAGTCCAACTCTCACATCCATACATAACTACTGGAAAAACCATAGCTTTGACTAGACAAACCTTTGTTGGCAAAATAATGTCTCTGCTTTTTAATATGCTATCTAGGCTGATCATAGCTTTTCTTCCAAGGAGCAAGCACCTTTTAATATACTGTCTCAAGAAAACTAATAAATCAATGAAAAAAACACAAGATATCAAAGAACTGTATGCAAAAATAAATAAATAAAATAGGGTGATGTAAAAAAGTGACTGAGGGGCTAATAAGATTGACTATTCAGAAGGTCTCTTGAAGGACACAGCTATGAAATGATCTAGTGATTCTCAACACAGAGCAAGAGCTAAGGCCCTATTATTGTAAGAGCAAGCTTGGGCTGATTTAGGTATAGAAAAGGCAATAGGACTGGAACCTAGTAAAGAAGGGGTAAAATGGCAAAAGCTGAGGTTACAGACACAGGATCTTTTACATCATATCCTTGGATTCTAAGAGGCTGTCTCATGCCACGCTTTTTGTAAAATAGTTGTTGGGGATACAATCTAGCACACCAAAGAAAATATTCTTCATGAAGATCTGAAGGAAGAACTTCTCTCAAATCTCCTGTTGAGTAAAAACTGATCTTTTTCTGAGGAACTGGTATAAATTTACCTTATGAATTAATTCTGAAATTAATCATGCTCACCTCTACCTTCTGAACTCCAGCAAAGTCAGGGTTGAACTTATAATTAGCTTCTGGCAACTGTATAAATCTTATAGCATCTTTTTATTTTTTTAAATAAACTCTTCATTTTAGAATAGCTTTATATTTACAAAAAAGTTACAAAAGTTGTACAGAGGGTTCCATTTACTCCCCCCCACACACTCTCTAGTTTCCCCTGTTATTAACATCTTACATGATGAGTATGGTACATTTGCCAGAATTAATGAGCCAATAATGATACATTATTAACTAAAGTCATAATTTTACCTGATGTTCTTTTCCTTCCAAGATCTTTATGGTATCTATTGTATGTATTAAATTTACTGCAGGACTTCCCTGGTGGTTCAGGGAGATACAGGTGGTTAAGAAACTCCCTGCCAATGCAGGGGGCATGGGTTCAATCCCTGGTCCAGGAAGCTTCCACATGCCGCAGGGCAACTAAGCCTGTGAACCACAGCTACTGAGCCAGGGCTCTAGAGACCATAGCCTCAACCACTGAAGCCCTTGGCTTTAGAGTCTGTGCTCTACAACAAGAGAAGCCACCATAAAGAGAAGCACATTTTCTCAAACTAGAGAGTAGCCTCCACTTGCCACTCGAGAAAGCCTGCATACAGCAACGAAGACCCAGCTCAGCCATAAATAAATAAATAAAAATTTACTGGAGCTTTCTCTTACAATTCTATCTTTATTTCTCCCTTATTCTAACCTTTATAACTACTGCTATCTAATGATTTTATCTAATTTTATACACCTTTCCCAATACTTCTAGGAATTATTTGGAGTAATAAAAAACTTAGTACAGATTTCTGGAAAGACAATTAGTTTCTGCCCAATAAGTCAAACAGTTCAGTGTTATTCTAAGTAGATAATGCTTCTTTTAAAAATAGAGACTCAAGGAAATGCTTGATTAAAAATGTTTGAATTCAAAGATACCATTTGGATAAAAATATAAAGTCAATATAAAAAAGTATTTTTATATTTCAATACAAGTTTAATCTCTTGAATTCTCCTTTGGTTGTCACCTATAGCATTAGTAATCCCGATTGTTCTTCCTGAGTCATGCAAACTTAACATGGTCTCAGATCGCATAAATCTAAAATGATGATGAAGCAAAATGATCTTTTAAAGTCCCTTTCAATTAGAAATGTCAATTTTTAATTCTGTGACATAGCCTGACTGTCAGATTCTCATATTTTTCCATCACAAGAATGGAAAACATTAATGCTTCTAAACAAAGATACTATATTTTAAAAAGATGATGGCAAAATACAGTTTGAAGCATTACTTGAAAGTAACTCAGTATAAACCAAAACAAATTTAGTATACAAATATACGAAGTGTGTAAGTCACGTGTATCAAAATTATCCTGAAGGAGGAAATTTCCCCGAAACAGGTGTGACTATTTACCCAAGAACTGGGTGACCAAAAATTTTGTGGCCAACCCAAAAAATTTGACAAAATTTGATTATGTCAAATGGGTACCACAATTAGAAGTTCTGTTGTCATATCCCTAATAAACTGCCTTGCCTCAAAACAATCCTGATTATTAAGATACTACTGATGTTGAGACTTTCTGTTTGCAGCTTAATTTAATCTGTCCCAAATACCTCATTGACAGCAGGAATTATAAAAAGCACAATATAGTTTAAAGGGTTTTAGCATCTATTTCTGAAAGTTCCTCAAAACATTACTTCATTGAAGGTTGAATTTAAAGGTACTAAGTGCGTGTCTGCCCCTCCACATAAAATAAATCCTCATTCTATTGTCACATATGTTCTACAATTCTTCCTGCAGAAAAAAAGATAAAATAAACAGTAAAATTCTTAATTATGTCCTTATTTTAAAATCACTACACTGTGTAAGTTTTAACAAAGAATTTTAAGCCATCTTCTTGGTCACATATTTCCAAATGTGAATGCCTACCAAAACTAACAAATTACACTGATGAGTAGGCAATGATATTAATACATATCAAAGGAGATTAGATGTGAATTGATAAGGAATACCTGAGAATAAGTCTTTTAGCATTTTAAATATTTCCTTCAGAATATGAGAATCTCTTAGTTACAATCACAAAACATTTATTTGTTGTTTTTTTGTAACACATTTGTTAAAAGTAGAGACACTTTATTTTTCACGAATCAACGTATAATGATTCATGAAATTAACTCTCAAAGGATGAATAAAGCAAAATAGCCAAGAAAAATAATCTGAATGCTTATTTATTTAAATAATAAAAGCAACTTTAAGTAAACATGCTTTGATTTCTTTTTTTTTTTAATACATTAAAAATATTTTTTTTGATTGTTTTATTTCTCTTGAGAGTCCCTTGGACCTGTCTCTTATACACATCTCAACTTTAAGTAAACATGCTTTGATTTCTTTTTTTTTTTAATACACTGAAATTATTTTGTTTGGTTGACTTACTTTTAAATGGGAAAAAAGCCACCTTACCTGTGATATTAGAATAAAAGCACTATCTAAAAATTAGAAGAAAATGATCCACTAGCATAAAAAATAGTGATCAAATTCTTATCAACAAAAGCTTTCATATACTGTGCTTTTTATCTAATATACTTCTATCAAATAAACCACTTCACTCTTTAAGAATCCATTTCAAGTTATTTTTCTTTCACTATAATTAGAAACCCATTCCATCTTAAACAAAATTACTTTGAAAACATGAATACACCACTTATTGCACTATGACTCATCTTAAGTAATAACAATATTAAGTTATAACTATTTAATATATGTAAATAATCAGTACAGCTATTACTTATACTCAATTCAATGCAATAAACATTTAAAAAATAAACATCCTACAGATGCTAATAGAATAATCAAACTATCAATGAATTTAAGAAATCGATTAACCTACTGGCTAGTTATTACCTAAAAAAACTTAGCATTAACAATAGTGATCTAAAAGTCTTTAAGATTATTTATGGCAAGCGTTCTTGACTTTGGCTATATATTAGAATTACCTAGAGAGACAGTAAAACTATCAGTGCCTGAGTTCTACTCCCCATATCCTATTTTATTTGGTCTGAGAAAAATGTTAGAAGTTGAAAGCCCTATCTTGGACTCTGTGATAAATCTGTTGATGATGCATTACTTTACAGATAACTGCTAAATAAAAATCTAGAAATATGATCTCAGTAGCAAGAATAAATGAATAACAGAAATGATTATAATTTAAACACTGTATAAAAGAGAATAAATTAATACAGTATCACTATGCAAATGAGAGACAAAATTGAGTCCCTTTAATAACATTTTCTAACCTCAATACTATATAAGATAATGTTTCCTTAAACGACTTTCCAATACCTTCAGTTCTTCAGTGTGTCTAAAGAGAAAAATTCCTGTTAAGAAAATAAAAACTACATGACTTTAGTCTTTATCTGAGAACTGAAAGAATGAATAAGTTCAAAATATTTCCCTTAGAAGACAGCACATACATATGCATAATCAGCCTACAATACTCCCTTTGTAACAGGGTCCAGCGAAGTTCATATCTCTGGTCAGTAAGATAAAAAGCTATTAACTATGAATATTTGTCATTTTAGTATACTTTGACAGAATTTAGTGTTTCCTCCAAAAACAGCTGACAGTGTATGAGATTTACTAGCAACATGACCTAGCATGGAGGGATGAATAAAGAACATTATAACTTTCAACACACTTTAGAATATCTTTGTTACAAACCAGATGGTAAAACTTAAAAAAAAAAAAAAATTAAGGAGAAGTAGCCCAATTAGAATAAAGTTAAAAGAACCACTATTAAAGCAAGTTACACAGGGTGAGGAAATCAGCTTAACTTCCACATAATTTCATTTTTCTCACATTCTTAAAATCTTTTGAGGTGGTACTCTTCAAGACACATAAGAGATAATAGCCCAATAAGAATAAATATTTGTCTTCAGTTAAATATTAGAGAACACATTAACTATATTAAATGTATTAAATATAATCCAAAATTTATGACATATTATAAAAATAACACCCAGGTGCCAATATCCTGGTAAAGATTTTGAGATTCTGAAGGAAGCACACTTTGAATCCAGAATGGTTAGAAAGATATACATGTCTATGTCATTAAAGACAATGAGATTTTTAATTACAGATCTATAGTTTTAATAAACAAGTTTATATTCATCTCTCATGGAAATATGATACAAAATTTTAAAAGAATATCTGGCCTCAGAAGGAACACTCCCTCAAATAGTTGGTGAATTAGCTCCTAGTTATTTACTGACATAAGAACTACAACTTTAACTTACAACTCCTCAAACCTATCAATCGTTAAACCCATAAAGAGTGAACTGGTGAGCAGAAGCTGAGGTAACAGAAAAGGAAGGATCAATAAAGATAATTAGAAAGATAACCATTTTGCTTAGGTCAGTCACTTTACGACTGCCAAGCTGTGCACATGCATACATATACATGCTTATATCCATGTACACACACACACACACAGAGTAGATACATCTTGTTTCACTAGTCTCAGTCTAAAGACATGACATAAATAGAAACAAAAAGCTTTGTTGCCCAGACTAGTTATGAACTAAGGATTCACTGAATAACGGATGGATGGATGAATAGATAAGAGAAACAGATATAAGAACACATTGCTGGCGGGAGGGAGCATGGCACTTAAGAACTTTAAACCAGTATCTATGATTCACAATGCTAAGGTGATGTACAGACATAAGAGATCCATCATAAAGTAAATGTGAGCTAAACAATAAAAATTTCACTGAAACTTCAATAAAGTAATCATAATATATACTATAAAAGCCAAAAAAGATCTGAAGAGTAGGGTAAGCTATATTAGTTTTATACTATTCAGTTTAAAATATCTCTTCTTAAAAAGAAGTTTTATGTGGTTAAATGTAGGGATTAACACATCTTACCTTCCACAGAAGGTGCCTGGTCCTGAGCTGAATACAGCATATCCTTAAAAGCCTATTAGAAAGTAAGAAAAGAAATACATAAAATCATGAGTAATCTTCACAGTAAAAGCATTTTCAGCTGAATAATTACTTCTTTTTCAATATCCGAACAACGACTACAAAGGGTTCCCAAGTCGAGAATTTAGTGAAATACTCTGATTAACTTTAATAAGCTAAAACCCAAATACTATCCTTTCATATCCAGTACTGTCCCATCTTTAAGATGAGGGCTAATAGATATATACTTTAAAAATTAAGGGGAATTTGGAAAAGAATGAAAAATCATAAACACTCTAGACAAAAAAAAAAAATCACCACTGGTGAGTCACAAATTGGCCTCCAGTGTCCCTCGACCCCTGTAAAATTGACATTTGGGGCTAGATAATTATTTGTTTTTTGTATCTAGAGGGTTTCTCCCCCCACTTCTGTACCTAGAGATTCACAGCAACAACTGACCAAAAATGTCTCCAGACACTACCAAACGCCCCAGCAGACAAAAATCACCCCTCCCCAGAATCACTAGCCTACAGCATTCAAGCATATAAAAACCAAAAAAAGAAGAAATAAACCTCCAAGGTAGCCTACTCCAGTTAAATCACATTCTTGCCAAATGGATTTACCATTATTTTAAGTTAGTGGCCAATATGTCAGTTCCATGACTAACCCCTAACCAAGTCTGACAATATACAAAAACCCTAAGTGAATATAACAAAGATCTAGAACTTCTTTTAAGAAAACTGTACATATAATCACTTTTTTTGAATAATTTCAGATGTCCCAGGAACTACTAATTTCCAGCTAAAAAAGATATTAGCTCAGAAGATTTTATCAAACATCAGAAAGTATTTCAGGTCACAGACTGGAATTATATATTAAAAGTCCTATACAACTTTACAGGTACTTATGCTATAGTTCTTTCATGGAATATTTTAAGAGTGTAAATGAGTACATTGCTTAGAGTAGAATAAATTTCCAGAAGTAGAAAAATACAAGAGGAAAGAAACAAACAAACAAAAAATCCAGCCAGAGAAACTTCAGAAAATAAAACTACCATCAGTTCTGTTCAGTTGCTCAGTCATGTCCAACTCTGAGACCCCATGGACTGCGGCACACCAGGCTTCCCTGTCCATCACCAACTCCCAGAGCTTGCTCAAATCCATGTACTACCATGGAACCAGATAATATCAGAGACTCAAACACCTGACTGAAGTTTTTCCACTTCGTAAGTATGATAGGCATAGGTACCTAAATCAGATGATGTTATCAGTAATTAAATGAACCACCAATGACTAGCAGAAAAGCTTGTATGCAGTCGGAACTCAAGACATAGCTCTTGATTCAAAAAGGTTTCTTATTAGCAGACTGAAAAAGCACAGTAAGTAAAATCTCTCATATGTAATGCAAGTGAATTAAATTTGCAAAAGGAAAGTTTACCAAATCAAGGTTTAAAAAGATTAAATTTTATAAAGAGAAAGATTATGATAGTCTTCATTTTGATTATAAACTAAATCATAGTTTCATTTAAATCAAGACAACTCTCAGTAAAATCAAGGACAATTCTTTTTGCTTCTTACTACTTCAGTTTTCTTCTGAATAAGAGACCCTCTATGTTTCTGACAGTAATAGACTTTAGAGGACTCTATAAATAGGACACCATCCCCTGACTGTGACTAGAGAATAGACCCCAATTGGGAAACCACCCGGGTAAAATCCTACAGAGTATTGTCTATATTAGTACCTATGACTGTCTATTACATGACTCAGCTGAGTTAGAAGTGCATCCAAATACACAAAACAACAAAACTGAGTTTCCTCATTCATGCTGTTTTAGTTTAAGGAAATCCAATACATTATATAAAATTCTGAATCTGTATAATAACTAAAATCAATATGTATTCATTTGCATCACAAAAGATCTCTCTGATCACTGAGAAGGACACGGGTGTGATTCCTGGTTGGGGAACTAAGATCCCACAAGCTGTGTGGTGCAGCCAAAAGAAAAAGATCCAAAGCAATCTTTACATAAGCATCTCTACTGTAATCTCTGAGTATGAAGTTATTTTTGTTATGCTGTTCAGCCATTCAGTCGTGTCCGACTCTTTGCGACCCCAAGGACTGCAGCACACCAGGCTTTTCCTGTCCTTCACCATCTCCCAGAGCTTGCTCAAATTCATGTCCATTGAGTCAGTGATGCCATCCAACTATCTCATCCTCTGCCATCCCCTTCTCCCCTTGCCTTCAATCTTTCCCAGCATCAAGGTCTTTTCCAGTGAGTCGGTTCTTTGCATCAGGTGGCTAAAGTATTGGCACTTCAGCATCAGTCTTTCTTTCTAATTAATATCCAGGATTGATTTCCTTTAGGATTGAATGGTTTGATCTCCTTGCAGTCCAAGGGACTCTCAAGAGTTTTCTCCAACACCACAGCTCAAAAGCATCAATTTTGCAGTGTTCAGCCTTCTTTATGTTATAATGTTATTGAAATTTTTGTTATAACGTTATTATCTTTGTTATAATGTTATTGAAATATATACAAACTAGGACAAAACTCTAAGTGTTTGTAACAATACATATGACAGTAAAATCTTACAAATTAAATTCAAACACAATCACAAAACCAGTATTATTAAACCAACAACATTAACATGACAGGAAACAAGATGTTTGCTGAATTAAAATCTGAATTGGTAACATGAATACAATGCCATTTTGCCTATTCTGAGTTTGGAATCCCCAGATGACTGTGTCAGAAGGGATCTACCATGAGGCAGTATAGGCAGCTATCCATCAGGAGGCAGTACAGGCAGTGGCTAGAGGCTGTGGAGTCAGGTAATATGTATGAAAACCAATTCTACCACTTATTAGCTATATAACCATAAAAATTAACTTCTCTACACTTCAGTACCCTCATCTGTAAAACAGGACTAGTAATTTCACATACCTCACAGGTCTACTGTACAAATTAAAAACTTAAAACACAAATCCTTACGTTAATTATGATTCATTATTATTACTGAATAATATCATATATATTATTGTACATGAGGAGTATTTTGATCAGTGCCTGGAACACAGAAGATGCTCAAAGAATGTTAGCTAACAGAATGTAAACTACCACAAAACTTATGTTATACAGTGGGCTATCACACCATTTAGCCATCCATCTGCTGGACATGACTACATCATTTACATATTAGAAATGCCTCAGTTTTTAATTAACTCTTCACAAAGTAGTGTAACACTACTTGGAGCCAACATGACCAAACAAGCATAAACAGAGACCCTGCCGTCTCCTGGCATCTAGGTTGTAAGATGGTCAACTAGATGATTTAGAATATGCTCCTATTATATTTTCTGATGATTGCTGACATGAATACACAGAGTTTTTAATTCTTATAAGAAACCTACAGATTCCTAAGAAAACATATGCAGTCTCAATCTACATACACGGTATTTTTTCCTGCACATATTTTATTTTTATTTTGTTTTACTGGAGTATAATTGTTTTACAACGTTGTTAGTTTCTGCTGTACTGAAGTGAATCAGCTATATGTATACCTATCTCCCCTCCCTCAAGGACCTCCCTCCCACCCCACCATCCCATCCCTCCCATTTACATCATCACAGAACACCAAGGTGAGCTTCCGGTACCATACAGCAGGTTCTCACTAGCTACCCATCTTACACACAGTAGTATATATGAGAACAGACATATGGACACGGGGTGAGGGGCGTGAGGAGGAGAAGGGGAGGGCCAGACAAATTGGGAGATTAGGATTGACATATGTACACTTTAAACAACAAGGACTCCTAATTTTATTGCTTAAACCTTCCACAATATATCTATTGTACAAAATAGGGTATAGTTTAATAATACTGCTAATACAAGCTTCTTATGCTGTTAATTTTTTATAACCCACAGTAGATCATCACTGGACTTCCCTGGTGGCTTAGTGGTAAAGAATCTACTTGCCAATGCAGGAGACATGGGTTTGATCCCTGAGTTGGGAATATTCCCTGGAGAAGGAAATGGCAACCCACTCCAATATTCTTATCTGGGAAATCCCATGGAAAGAGGAGCCTGGTAGGCTACAGTCCATGGGGTCGCAAAAGAGTTGGACATGACTTAGCAACTAAACAACAAAGATCACCTCTGATCTCCTTTCCAAACACATGGGTTTCACAGACCATTTCATAGAACAAGGATTAGAAGCTAGAAAGACTCCTTGTTGTTGCTGTTCAGTCTCCAGTCGTGTCCGACTCTTTGCAACACCATGGACTGCAGCACGCCAGGTTTCCCTGTCCCTCACCATCTCCCGGAGTTTGCCCAAGTTCAGGTCCATTGAATCGGTGATGCCATCCAACCATCTCTTCCTCTTTTCTCCTCCTGCCTTCAATCCTTCCCAGCATAGGGTCTTTTCTAATAAGCTGGCTCTTCCCATCAGGTGGCCAAAGTATTGGAGTATCAGCTTCAGCATCAGTCCTTTCAATGAGTATTCAGGGTAGAAAGACTCCTACTGTGTCAACTTGCTATTAGCCTCGCACATGACATGCCATAAATATTATCATCTTCATTAACAAAATATCTAATTTATATTTTTCTCATATGCTTCAATATCCAAAGCAAGCACACTGCAATCCAATTACTGGATTAATGAACAATAAAATAAACAATAAAATAAACACAATAAAATTAATGAACAATAAAATATTCTCTTCAAATAAACATTTGAAGAGAAAGGGCAAGGAATATTTGTTATAAACCTTTAAAGGAAGCATTATCCCTGTTAACAGAGCTTAACAATTCAATAAAATTTACCTAAGATTTTTTTCAAATAGCACTGACTATAATTTTGATATATACTTAAAAATATGTACACTATGCCTGATCTACACACCCCAGAAACACTCTCCAATTATCTCTTCTCTTCTTTTTGTATTCCCTTTCTTTTTATCACTTATTTACGGCCACAGGGCCTCTTCATTGCAGCGTGTAGGCTTAGTTGCCCAGTGGCATATGAGATTTTAGTTCTCCGACCAGGGACTGAACCCATGTCCCCTGCACTGGAAGGTGGATTCTTAACCACTCAACTACCAGGAAATCCCCTATATTCCCCTTTTAATTTTTTCACCAGAAATACTGAGTAGTCTGTGAATAATATGCAAGTCAGTTACATTTGACCTGGTTTGTCTCACTATCCAGAAATCAGTCATATTTTCCTGATACTAAAGTGCTAAGAACAGTTCTATAAATCAAATTATAAACCTTAGAAGAGGGCACTGGGCATTCTCAAGAGTCCTGTACAAAGAATGGTATCTAATTTACCTTTATTTCTATCCCCAAATAGAAAAAAACTAACCTAGATCTGTGTTTGATGATAGAAACAATCTGTAAAGTTAAAAAAAATACAAGTCTTTATAATCTAATATAATAAAATTTTAAATTAATGTATTCTCATATATGCTTAACAATTCTATAGTATATTAATCACCTAGAGTATATTAGAAGCATTACGCATGACTCAATTTTCATGGAATTTAAATGTATCCCATCAGCAAACTGGAGAAGAAAATGGCAACCGCTCCAGTACTCTTGCCTGGAAAATCCCATCTATGGGGTTGCAAAGAGTTAGACATGACTTAACAACTGAGCACCATCGGTAAAAGGCAATTCAATATACAAAAGTGGTCACAACATTAAATTATTAATGAATTTGTTAAATTATAAAATATATGTAATTTATAATAGGAAGAAACAACTTGGAGTATGTCCTGTTATATCTGTATTTATACATTTCCTCCCTAACATACTGCAATATCCACTGACATGGTTTTTACTACTTCTATGTGGGTATCTCCCTAATCTAAATCCTCAGCCACACGTCTGCTAACACATATACAAAATATCTAAAATTCATTTTCTTCCCAAAGCCTACACTTTTCATGTCTCTATTTCTGTTAATGTCACTGCCAGTAACCACATCACACAGATTAACAATCTTAGTTATTGTCTCACTCCTTCAGTAAATACTTGTGTCTCTGCTACGTGCCAGGCCTGTTTTAGGCACCTGGGATACACCATGAGGAAAACAAAAATCCCTGTCCTAGGGGGTTAACATTTTTTTATTCTCCTCCTTTGCACTCCTAAGTTCAGTGAGCTGATTCAGTCAATGCCACCACCCCAACCTCTTTTACTTCATTCTCTCCCATCCTCTCACCTAAACTATTTCAATGGACTCTTACTGCTCATTCTTTAATCCATGTTTCTTTGAGAAAAAGACATGTTACCCATTATTTGGAGTGAAATGTTATTTACCTCTAATTTTGGCCTCTCAATTTTCTGATACTCTTCTTTTTATTTCCAACACTTTTCTAAATCATTAGATTTTTATGTCAGATGCAGTAACTAGCCTCTGTAATAGCCTCCAATGATTCCTAACTCCTGGTAGTAACACTCCTGTGCAATCCCCTTCCATACTAAATAGGACTGACCTGTACAGCCAATGGGGCTTCTCCATTGGCTCAGCGGTAAAGAACCTGCCTGCAATGCAGGAGCCACAGGAGCTGCAAGTTTGATCCCTAGGTCGGAAGATCCCCTGGAGAAGGGCATGGCTACCCACTCCAGTATTCTTGCCTGGAGACTGGACACGACTGACATGACTGAGCATGCATGCACGCACATACAGCCAATAGAATACTGTGTAAGACAGAATACTACTTCCAAGGTTAGGTCATAAAAGGCACTGCGGCATTCATCTTGCTCCTTCTTCGATTCCCCACTCGAGAAAAAGTCAGTCATGAAGAAACTGAAGCATCCCTATGGAGAGATCCAAGTGGTAAGGAACTGAGGCCTCCTAAAAAAAAAAGTCAGCACAAATTTGTGAACCATTTGAGTGAGCTATTCTAGAATCGGATCCAGTCCCCGGCAAGCCTTGAGGTGACTGCAGCCCTGACTGACATCTTGACCACAACCTCACAAAATATCCTGAGCCAGAATCACC
Source organism: Cephalophus harveyi (assembly GCA_006410635.1). NCBI lineage: Eukaryota > Metazoa > Chordata > Mammalia > Artiodactyla > Bovidae > Cephalophus > Cephalophus harveyi. The sequence continues at coordinate 152,818 of SJYT01082442.1, forward strand.
CAGTTAAGCTGCTTCCAAACTCTTTACACACAGAAAGATAATAAATGTTTCTTATTGTTTCAGTAGTTTTAGGTAGTTTGTTACAGAGCAACAGGTAATTAATACATGAGGCTATATTTGAAAAATATTTTTATATCACAGAATGTAACGTTATTAGATCATAACCAACATCTTTGGCTTGTCTTGATCAAAGTACCTAAAATTTATATTTCCATAAAGATACAAAAACTATGGAAAGGAAGACTATGACAATTTCAAGAAGTGATTTATTTAGCAATAACAAGCAAAACTGCATTCCCGTAAGTCACAGCCACCAATACTGTAATTTAACTTACACTGAATGCCCTTGAGAAATCATACAGCTGCATTTCTGGGCTGGGACAGAATAAATCTGACAGATTAAATCAGTATCTTCCTTACCTAAGGATCCTGTTCTGACAATAACATGCAGCTGATAACAAATGTTCTTTTATAACTAATTAAACCTATATGGCTCATTCTTACATTTACTGTGGTAACAGTTGTAAATTGTCTAAGGGCAGAGAGTAATCTCACTTCAGTTCTTATGGGCCATAGCATCTAGCACAGTAAAAGTCAAAGTATGTAAACTGCACAGACTTTGTAACATAAAGCCTAAATATCCAAAATCAGCACATTAGTTAATTTTTAAAGTGTTAACTATGTTATTTTTATTTAATTATTTTATAGCATTTCTAGTTTCATGAAATACCAAAATGCAAAGTCATTTCTTTTGTCCAAATTTTCATTATTTTTGTTAATTTTCACACGAAATTCAAACCTCTTTCATTTACTAGCCACAAGAAAAGTTCCTAGTGTTTGACTTCCAGCCCTCTTTAATATATAAGGTTTACACAGGTTGATAAAACATATTGAATTTTGTCCAAATATAATAGTATGGCAACATAAAATTCCCACTCTGTTCTTAGTAACAGTTTGCTAGTTTATCTCAAAGAAAACAAAAAAGGAACCCAAAGGTTCTGCAATACACCTATGCTGCTGCTGCTGCTGCTTAGTCGCTTCAGTCGTGTCCGACTCTGTGCGACCCCATTGACGGCAGCCCACCAGGCTCCCCCGTCCCTGGGATTCTCCAGGCAAGAGCACTGGAGTGGGTTGCCATTTCCTTCTCCAATGCATGAAAGTGAAAAGTGAAAGTGAAGTCGCTCAGTCGTGTCCGACTCTTAGCAACCCCATGGACTGAAGCCCACCAGGCTCCCCCGTCCATGGGATTTTCCAGGCAAGATACTGGAGTGGGGTGCCATTGCCTTCTCCGCAATACACCTATACACTTCATAAAAATGGTTTCTAATCCATGAGTCTCAGACCAGTTCACAGCTCCAATTTCAATACTACCAGCTATCATCATTTAGTTTCCAAGAAATTTCATGACATTGAAAGAGGGTATTGGTATACTAAAAGACTGAGTACCAACACCCTAAAATAAATATCTGCTAAATAAATGAATAAAAAGTTACTCCTATGGCTTATTTTTAATGATGATAGAAATTAACAGCTATACATTATTGAAAAGTATCTTCTATAGGTCAGGCCCTTGCTGGCACTTTCATATACTGTTGCTATTTAGTCACTAAGTCATGTCTGACTCTGCAATCTCATGGACTGCAGCCTACCAGGCTCTTCTGTCTATGGGATTGCCCTGCCAAGGATACCTCAGTGGGCTGCCATTTTCTTCTCCAGGGGATCCTCCTGACCCAAGGATTAAACCCACGTCTCCTGCTTGGTAGGCAAATTCTTTACCACTATGCCACCTGGGAAGCCCTTTCATGTATTATTATATCTAATTCTCATAATAATCTTGAAAGGTAAATATTATTCTCATTTTGCACCAAGAAAATTGAGGTTCAGAGAAATAAAATAACTGTTTAAAAGTCCACAGCCAATAAATGAGGGAAATGCAATTAAAGCAAAAAATTTAGATTAAATTAAAGCTATCTACTCTATTACCTTCAAGATGAATGGACCCCACACATCTTTCAAAGAATTTTTTACTTTATCCTACTCACTCCTAAAGGTTCCACCCCATTTTCATCACTCTTGTTAACAGACAAATTTCTCAAACGAAAAGTACAGATATGTTGTCTAAATGACTTTTAACTTTTTCAAACTTGGAATAAAGTTAGCAGAAGAAAATCTGTGTTCAGAATTTTGTCATATCCAAAGGCCTACCTTAATCCTCATTCTCATTAACCTGTCTACAAAGCATGTCACCGCTGATAGTCCATTTATCCTTCAGACCCTTAACTCCTATGACAACTTATTTTCCAAGATTTCCTCTGTCTCTATTTTTCTGTGTTACATATTTTCCACTAGTGATTTAATTCTTTAACTACTATCTCAACTATAATGTCTTATCTTTTGATATAATTTTTCAAATTCCAGCTAGTAGTTATCTCTACATATAGATATTTCACAAATGAAATCAGCATGAATTTACCACCTCCTAAAGTAGCTAGTCTCTACCACTTTCCTTTCCCTGGTGGCTCAGACAGTAAAGCGTCTGCCTGGAATGCGGGAGACCCGGGTTTGATTCCTGGGTCGGGAAGATCCCCTGGAAAAGGAAATGGCAATCCACTCCAGCACTCTTGCCTGGAAAATCCCATGGACGGAGGAGCCTGATAGGCTACAGTCCGTGGGGTCGCAAAGAGTCGGACACGACTGAGCGACTTCACTTTTCACTTTCAAAGCATTGTATTAAATTCTTACCACTTTCCTTACGTTTAAACCACTGTATTAAATTGTTCCCTCCTTCAACCTCTATATCTGGCTAGCCATCCAACTTCTGTTATTTAAAGCATAAATATTAATCCACCTACATAAATCACTGTGCTAAGCAAAAGAAAAGTGATACGTTTAAAAATGTCTAATAGGAACTTCCCTAGCAGTCCAGTGGTTAAGACTCTGTATTCCCAAGGCAGGAGGCACGGGTTTGATCCCTGAATGGGGAACTAAGGTCCCGCATGCCGCGTGGTATGGCCAAAACAAAAGTTTAATAGTATTATTTTATCTTTACCAATAATATTTTAATTTCAAATACTAATGAGAAAAAAGATCTAACTACTAAAATATTGTGTAGGTTTGCAATTAAGCAACTTGGAAGGAGGATGATACTTTAGTAGGATATTCTGTGTTTAACAAGGCAAGTTCACAAAATAAGCACTTAATTATTATTGTTGATTGTTGATTTCATGTTGTTTAAATTTTTTAAACATAAAGTTGGTTAAACAATGGTCTCATAAATTTTCCTAACATAAAACCTATCATATTAAATAACACTGTCTCTAAATTAGAAGAAAGGTCAAGAAGGAATGCCAAAATTCTGCCCTTGATAGTAATTTCCTTCCCTAAAACACTTTCTTCTCTAATACATTATGCTTACAAATGAATTCAGAAATTTTAATAAGGTTTACAACAAAAATCCAAAAGAAAAAGGAATAAGTGACCAATTTTCTTCCCAGTTTTTCATCTCTACCAAAAACCAAAGAATCTTTCAAAAATGTATAATCTTTTTTTCTTTCATCAATAACCATCAGCAAGTAGTAACAAACTTTATGTTCTATGAAATACTCAGTTCAGTTCAGTCGTTCAGTCACGTCCAACTCTTTTCGACCCCATGAACTGCAGCACGCCAGGCCTCCCTATCCATCACCAACTCCTGGAGTCCACCCAAACTCATGTCCATGGAGTCGGTGATGCCATCTAACCATCTCACCCTCTGTCGTCCCCTTCTGCCCTCAATCTTTCCCAGCATCAGGGTCTTTTCAAATGAGTCAGTTCTTTGCATCAGGCAACAAAAGTATTGGAGTTTCAGCTTCAGCATCAGTCCTTCCAATGAATGTTCAGGACTGATTCCCTTTAGGATGGACTGGTTGGATCTCCTTGCAGTCCAAGGGACTCTCAAGAGTCTTCTCCAACACCACAGTTCAAAAGCATCAATTCTTCGGTGCTCAGCTTTCTTTATAGTCCAACATCTATACATGACTACTGGAAAAATCATAGCCTTGACTAGACGGACCTTTGTTGGCAAAGTAATGTCTCTCTGCTTTTGAATATGCTATCTAGGTTGATCATAACTTTCCTTCCAAGGAGTAAGCGTCTTTTAATTTCATGGCTGCAGTCACCATCTGCAGTGATTTTGGAGCCCAGAAAAATAAAGTCAGCCAGTTTCCCCATCTATTTGCCATGAAGTGATGGGACCAGATGCCATGATCTTCGTTTTCTGAATGTTGAGCTTTAAGCCTACTTTTTCACTCTCCTCTTTCACTTTCATCAAGAGGCTCTTTAGTTCCTCTTTACTTTCTGCCATAAGGGTGGTGTCATCTGCATATCTGAGGTTATTGATATTTCTCCCAGCAATCTTGATTCTAGCTTGTGCTTCATCCAGCCCAGTGTATCTCACGATGTACTCTGCATATAAGTTAAATAAGCAGGGTGACAATATACAGCCTTGACGGACTCCTTTTCCTATTTGGAACCAGTCTGTTGTTCCATGTCCAGTTCTAACGGTTGCTTCCTGACCTGCATACAGATTTCTCAAGAGGCAGGTCAGGTGGTCTGATACTCCCATAGCCTTTTTTAAAAATTCTTTCAACTTTCATTTGTTCAATAATTGAATAAACAGTCTAAGTTGTCTTTTCCTAGTTACAGTTTCACTGACCCCTTCCCCCAATTGTGTCAACAGTAAACGAATCAAGATGCTGCTCAACTGTTAGACTTAAACCACTAAGTATAGATATGTAATAATGGCTAATACTTACTATGTGTAGTAACTATTATTAAACCTCCTGTCCTGTTTTCCAATTATTGATTCATTTCATTCCACATGATCCTCCAAAAGTAAAACATATTATTTCCAGTTTAAGGATAGAGAATTGTGGCACAGAAAGGCTACATGACTTGCCCAACACAATTATTATGATTACAATTACAATTACAATAACAGGGTTTTTACAATTTCAATTTCGGTGATCTCTAAATCAATTCACTTTCTAATTTCTGAATCTATCAAGAATTGAATTTTTCAAAGTCCATGATACTAAGCAAACAAATCCTAGGAAAAAAAATCTTGCAGTCCTCTTTAGGAAATAACTAATGGCAGCATAATTTGAAATACTAATATTTCAAGTAAGCTTATTCTACTCAAAAAGAAAGATTTAATCAAAAGATGTTTGAACTATGTGATTAGAGGTGGTGACTCACCTGCTTATCAACACTTTTGTTACCTATTATACAAATATTTGAAAAACAGGAGAAAGACTATCATCTCAATTTTGTCATCAATGATCATATTTCACTGAATAAACAAAACTAAAAGAATAAGACCAACTTCTCCTAATTGATACCAAAGTAACTCATGTCCAGAGCTCTAGTCACGCTCTGTAGGGGATAAACATGAGCTTTTCCTGTTTTCTCCACTGACTGCCTTCAATGATGCTCTCCTAAATCTCTCTTTCTTATTCCTAAATGATGGCTGGATGGCATCACTGACTTGATGGACGCAAGTCTGAGTGAACTCCGGGAGTTGGTGATGGACAGGGAGGCCTGGCGTGCTGCGATTCATGGAGTCGCAAAGAATCGGACATGACTGAGCGATTGAACTGAACTGAATGACATCTCAGGCAGATCCCACAGTCTTTCAGTTACATTCTACTTTGTTGTTATTTTTAAGTTTCTTAATATGCCAGATACTACCAGATGCTGGATGCTAACATGTATCTACGACTCTGCCTGACACACAGCCGGCTTTCAGTAAATATTATATATTATTACTATCACTATTTCATCAAATCTAAGATCCCATTAGTAGTAATATACGCCATTATTTTATGTGCGTCTAAGACTGAAAAAAAGTCTGCAAATTAATCTATGACAATTAACTACGAGATATATCTTGATTTTAGATGTTAAAGTGTGGGAAAACTGATTAAATGAGGTAGTAAATTCAAGCTCTCGCTATTTTTGGCTATACTATTTGGTTTTCCTGTCTTTGGTCTTGGTCTCCCCACTGCATCTCCAGGTTCTAAACTACATTCTCCCTTTGCACTGATCCCTCTCCCCAAGTTTCTTTAAAATCCTTAGTGGTTCATAACCCGGAAACATTGAAAGTCCTCAACATGGTATTCAAAGCTCAGTACAAATCACACTATCAGCCCTCCAACGTACCTACTAAACCAGATTTCACTAACATGCTTGCGTACTTCCACCTATCTGTGCCTTCGTTCAATATTACTCAATCTGCCTAGAATGCCCTCAGTGTCCTGTCCCCTCTTCACCATGGCAACAAACCCTACTGAATCTCTAGTACTTCTGTGAAAGCTTTCAAGATAAATACCTTTGATTCTCCAGAGCAAATCAATCAGCCATTCCTCTGTAACATAATCACAATATACTACGATCAGAAGGCCAACCAAGTTATAAGCTCCTTTAGGACAGGCGCATACCTATTTTTACATCACCAGCCCCTTGCGAGATCCTGACCATGTATCCTCATGTTAAGAATCCAGGCTGTAAAATAAGACAAACCTGTGTTTGAACTCTGGTTTTGCCATTCACCAGCTATGTGACCTTGGGCAATCTACTCAATCTAAGATTCAGTGACTTCTTAAAACAGGATAACAAAATCTACCTTAGAGGGTACGGATTAAACATAAAACACCCAACACAACAGAAACTCAATGAACATTAGCCGTTGTCATTATCATCGTTGTCACTTTATTATTTTTTCAAAAAAGGAAGGGGACATCATGAATAGTTAATAGATTAATATTGTATATTCTAATCTTCTCTAGTCAGATATGCCCTGACTTCAGCTTGGCAGTATGTTATAAGAGATAGGGGGTAGAGAGGGAGGTGCTGTTCATGCAGAGGTAACATGTAACCTGTGTTAACATTCAGGCATGCTACAGAGAAATGCTCAAATGATTCTACAACTTTCCTGAGTCCTCCTCTCATCTCTACCTAACTCCTCAAGCCTTAACCATAATTCCTCAGTCCTATCTCCTCACCTAAAATAGGTTTCTACCTAAATGGGGCAATGGTTGTAATTGAGTAAACAATATTTTTAAATTTGAGCCTCTTATTTATCTAGTCTTTTAACTGACACATACAAGAACGATTTGAGGTTGTTAATGTGAACTAAAGGATCAGATTCACATAAATGTATTAATGCTGAGTAAGTAATAATTAACAAGAACATTTAAATTCATATGGTCTCTTACAAAGAAAATGAATTTTTAAAAGTAAAGAAATGTTTACATAGCAGTGATAAGCCTCAGAAAGGTATACCAGTGAGCAAGAGGTCAGTATTTTAATTCCAGGCTCTGCTATCAGCTAGTTGTGAGGCTGACCATACATATATCTTGGCCTTTCTGCCCTCTATTTATTCATCTGTGAAACAGAGGACTTGAGAAGGTCTTTTTCAACTCTAAAACCAATTCTAGTGTTTAAAAATTAAATTTTCATTAGAAAACGGAAACAAACTACAATTAGATAGCCACTAAAAATTCAAAGGATTCACTTAAGCTATTCAGACATACTTAGGAGCGCACATGTAAATGTCACCCCAATTGAAAAAAAAAGAATATGCAGGCACAGTCTATAACCAAAATGAATACAAGTTACAAGTAACCAAGGAGAACTAATTCATTTCAAAACCATATGACTGCTCCCACCTGAATTTCTTACTGTATATAAAAAGGACAATTTATTAATGTAAGTATCACAGGTAAAAGGAATAATATCTAAAATCAATAGAGACGTTTTCCAAAAACCTGAACTGAACAAGCCCAGAGGGACAAAATTTGAGGCTCAGTTTTCCTCACAAAGATACTGCTAACCTAGCCTTAACTAATATCGCTGAACTCTGTAGTACAAATAATTTTAATAGCAAATATAGGCATTATATTACCACTTTTCATATTTTAACTCATATAATCCTCAAATAAGTCCTGTAACTACTATTACTGTCCCCATTTTACAAATGAGGAAACTGAAGAACGGACAGGAATTAATAGAATGACTTGCCTGAGGTCACTCAGCTAGTAAATTGTGCAGCTGGAATATGAACCTAAACAGTCTGGCTTCAGAGTTTGTTCTCTCCATGCATTACTGTCACACAAGTACAAGATGCAAAACGGTTAAACAATAAAGTGAATCAGAGTGATTGCATTAACTCTGCCACTAACCAAGCTACGTGTCCTTGAATCACAACCTCTCTGGACTTCATTTCCCACTCAAATAAAAAAGGGAACTGGACTAAATATTCTCTGAAATTCCTTACAGGTCTGATGTTCCAAGATCTATGGAATGCTTTAAAAGCAAAAAGCCACAACTGTGGCATAGCAACAGTTATGCTCACTCTTCTTTATCTTCCTCCTTTTCCACTTATCACTATATCTCATTATCTTTTTCCTATGGCTCATCTTTATAAGTTCCTCTGTTTAACAGCTGCCTACCTCATAAGAATTAACACTGATAATCTTGAGAAAAAAATAAATTAATAGAGGTGAACTCTAACCTCCAGACCACACTCTACTACCTCCAAACCATGCAGAACTAAGACCTAGGACTAAAAATAGACCAGCCATTACTTGAGCAGGTGCTGGAGTCTGTGCCTAAACGTATGTATGCATAAATGGATGGAGTTATTTATTTTTCATAAACCAGCAGGATGTAGGAATTAAGAGCAGGGGCTCTTTCAATCTCATATCTGCTAACCACAATTAGCAGTTTCAACATAATCAGTTACTGAACGGCTCTAAGACTCAGGTTCCCGGTCTACAAACAGAGCAAACATAAAAACCTACCTACACAGCCTGCTATAAAGAGATGCTTTTAAAGTAATGCCATAGTGACTGACAAAGTAAGCACTCAAAAAATAACAGCTGTTGTTACCGCCCCTGTTAGCACCACTGCTATTTACAATTCCCATATAAAGGCAAGAGCTCCCAAGTATGACAGATTTTATTTCAAATTCTGGCTCTACTACTTAGTAAGTGTATGGCCATGAACAAATTGGTTAGTCTCTCTAAGCCCGAGTTTCCTCATCAGTAAAATGAAGATAATAAATCATCTATCTTCAGTTCAGTTGCTCAGTCGTGTCCAACTCTTTGCGACCCCATGAACCGCAGCACACCAGGCCTCCCTGTCCATCACCAACTACCGGAGTTTACTCAAACTCATTTTCATTGAATCGGTGATGCCATCCAACCATCTCATCCTCTGTTGCCCCCTTCTCCTCCTGCCTTCAATCTTTCCCAGCATCAGGGTCTTTTCAAATGAGTCAGCTCTTCGCATCAGGTGGCCAAAGTATTGGAGTTTCAGCTTCAGCATCAATCCTTCCAATGAATATTCAGGACGGATTTCCTTTAGGATGAACTGGTTGGATCTCCTTGCAGTCCAAGGGACTCTCAAGAATCTTCTCCAACATCACAGTTCAAAAGCATCAATTCTTTGGTGCTCAGCTTTCTTTATAGTCCAACTCTCACATCCATACACGAGTACTGGAAAAACCATAGCCTTGACTAGACGGACCTTTGTTGGCAAAGCAATGTCTCTGCTTTTTAATATGCTGTCTAGGTTGATCATAACTTTTCTTCCAAGGAGTAAGGGTCTTTTAATTTCAATGCTGCAGTCACCATCTGCAGTGATTCTGGAGCCCAGAAAAATATCTTATCTTAGCCAACAGGAATTTGTTGTATGGCTCAGGAAACTCAAACAGGGGCTCTGTATCAACCCAGAGGGGTGGGATGGGGAGGGAGACGGGAGAGAGGTTCAAAAAGGAGGGGATATATGTATACCTATAGCTGACTCATGTTGAGGTCTGACAGAAAACAACAGAATTCTGTAAAGCAATTATCCTTCAGTAAAAAAATAAGTTAAAAAGAAAAAAAAAAATGTATCTCACAAAACTATTGTGAAGATTAGATGAGGTAACAAAGCTGCTGACACCTTGTTCCTAACTGGTCAATAAATGCTAATTCCTTTCTCCTTAATGACAAAAAGAGCACATTTCTACTAATTCAATTCAAGGAAAAGAGATTAGAAGTGAGAATCCCAGAGAAGACAACTCTCTTTTCTCTATCATTCTGTGCAGGGGGATACACCAGACAATTCTCACCCATGGGATTCTCTCTATCTTCTTATGTGCTTCCTAAGACTAGAGAGCTTTTTCTCAGGCCATCTCCAAATGTTCTGAAAGGAGTTGTGTGTTCAAAGGCAGCAATTCTTAGAAACTCTCTCAGGGAACCCAGAAGATCAAAACTATTTTCATAATAATACTGAAATGGAGCAGGACCCTATGATCTTTTGCCCTCCCCCGACCCCCCGCGCCGTTCTCAACTTGCCTTTTGTCTGTGGAAAAACTTTAGTCAAAGATTAAGTTTGATCAGAGAAGTGAGATAATGCCGGGAAAGAATCCTCCTGCAACGCGGGAGACCTGGTTCAATCGCTGGGTTGGGAAGATCCCCTGGACAAGGAATGGCTACCCACTCCAGTATTCTGGCCTGGAGAATTCCATGGACTATATAGTCCATGGGGTCACAGAGTCAGAGGCGACTGGGCCACTTTCACTTTCACTGAATCCATGTTAAATTTTGAGGTTTCCCAAGTGAAGCTAGTGGTAAAGAACCTGCCTGCCATTGTAGGAGGCATAAGAAGACACAAGTTTGATCCCTGTGTCGGGACGATCCCTTGGAGGAGGGCACGGCAACCCATTCCAGTATACTTGCCTGGAGAATCCCCATGGACATAGGAGCCTGGTAGGCTACAGTCCACCGGGTTGCAAAGAGTTGGACATGACTGAAGCAATTTAGCATGCAGCTTTATTTTAGATAAGGAAACAGCAACCCACTCCAGTATTCATGCCTGGAGAATCCCATGGGCAGAAGACCCTAGCAGGCTACAGTCTATGGAATAGCAAGAGTCAGACAAGACTGAGCGACTAAACCATCACCACCAGTCATTATAGTCAAGGACCTTTAGTCCCTTCTCAAGGGATATGGAACAGTCTGAGCCATACCCTATGAGCTGTCTTACAGATACTAAAACCCCTACCATGTAGGAAAAGTTAACTGCATGATGACCAGACTGTAGCCATGACATAAGCTGCCAAAATTCTGAGAATTGGCCTCAAGGAAACAGGAAAAAACCGACCATGGGACTGCAGATTATCTGTACTTAAAATGTATGAAATGACGCTGTTCAGACCACCAATAATCAATTTCAAGATGACTGTCAGAGCTGACTGTGCTGTTTCTGCATGTAGCTCCCTCCCTAAGCCTACAAAAACTCTTGTCCATTGATTACAGAAGTGGGGCAGGTATTGGTCTTTGGATAAGTATGTCATCTCCCCACTCCTCCCACTCCACCCCACCCCCACCGCTGCTGCTGACATTCAAAATAAAGCAAACTTTTCTTTCCACCAACCTGGCCTCTTTATTTGTTTCTGAGCAGTGAGCAGCAGGACCCCTTTATCCATTACAATACTACAACATCACGCACTTTTTTCACTCATTCTTTCACGAGTACACACAGTGGAAGTTTCCAAAGGCCACATGAAATGTGATGTCACGTCCCTGAAGGCTAGTAGAAGGTGTGCTTGTATACTCTGTGTTTCACACATCTCTCAGTTTTAATTTCAAATACAGAGTATTATCAATAGATATTGGAATCTTTTTAACAATTTTTAAGAGTTTCAAATGGTACCAAGACCAAAAAGTTAAAGAATTACTTCTCTAAGGTATAGAAAAAGCTCACAAAGCACATGGATTACTCTGTGAATTACAACTTTACCAATTTAGTCTAAATAAGTAATTCACACAATAATCTAAAAGCTTCTCATTTTCCTGTATGATGTTTCAGGCCTTCAATCTTCAAAAAATGACTTGTTCACTAATTATCTGTGAATATTCAGTAACAGAACTGGTTCTAAGGACTTACATCTCCTTATTTACGGTCTACAGTTTTTCTAAATTCTGCAGGTCAGCTTCAATAAGAGATGACTATGTTTTCTTAATCATCACACTGTCCCTCTCATTACACATAATATGAAAGTTGCAAGTTATGCTTACAGCAAGTTAATTAAACTTTCCTGTGATCTATAATAAATAACTTTTTAAGGTTTTTCTGATACCACAGATACCACATCTGCCTAGTGATAGGAAGAAACAGGTAAGCAAATTTCCTTCTATAAACAATTAAAGGTGTATAACATATAAAAAGTTTGAAAAGCCAGGGAGAATTCTTCCATATTATTTACATAGTGATCCAAATTTACAACCATGTTCCAAGTCAGCAATCTACAATCTTCCTTTTCTACACCATTTTAAGTTTTGAAAGCACTATGTTGGAATATGTGCTTGAAATATGACTGAAATATAAAACCAAACACATACACACAAAAAATTGGTTTTTGATTTTTTCTATTTTTAAGATAAGAGATAGAACTTAATGACAAATCTATCACCCTATAGCACATATTAGAGCCCTTATAAATATGTGTTGAATGAATAAATAATTTTTTTAGGCATTTGTTCATGAGTTTTGTCTACCTGATTTCTTTTAGCATTTACTAGGTAAGGGGAAGACCTGAAAACAAAAATACAACCAGGCAAGACCCCTAGTGAATTTTGACAATCTCCCAAAGGCCAATTAAATAAATACCAAGCAACCCACAAACTACCTCCAGTAAAGCTGTACAACTTGAGGAAAATCTTCCCAACTTTTTTTGTTACATTACTATTTTTAAAAAGTTTACCATGCACCTCCAATATATGTACATTTATTTATAAATTATCTCCTTCTACAACTGTGTACATTATAAAACAGAATTTTTAAATGGAAGTTTTAAAAGATGAGACAATAATAAACTAATTTAAACTTTCACTAGTGAATAATACAAAAATATTTTTAACCTCTCAAGAAATTATCAGTAACAATACTTTTAAAGAACAATATAACAGAAAAGTTTCACTGCTTTTTAAAATTCTAGTTTTTAGTATTTCAAAGGCCTAATTCAAACTTCAAGATTCAGTTAATTTTGAAACGAAGATAATGGCTACAAGCTGGAAAACTGACCTTCCAATGCAGAATACTCTTAAACATAACATATATTTAGGGTGAAGTTCACTATGGATGACAGCGGATGTTAAAATCTTAATTTGAACAATTATTTTCATTATTTTGAAACTTTTTGGTAAGCTTGTTAGGTCTATTAAAGTAGCATTGTTTTTTCTGTAATTTGGCTAGCAAAAGCTGGTACTAGAAGCAGAACTGTCAGCTCTGCCATTTTCTTGTTGTTCATGTGTACTCGCATTATTGGTTTCTTTACAGGAGTCTTTTTAATTCACACCCATTTTATATGGGTTAGTTTAGTCAAAATTAGGAATATCCATAAATTCATCTAATTAAACTGAACTGCTATTTTCTGAAAGTGAACAAACAAGTGAGAAAACTATTAGCGATTCTTGACTCTCCTTCAGACTACCTCCTAAAATGAGGTCATCTCATCAACGTATTTATTCAATGTTAGTAAAATTTCATTTCTTCCTGTCTTACACATAAAAATGAACATAAGTAACACTTCTAAAACTACCTTCTCTTCCTTCAGGGGAGTGTTGGGTACTCTCCTTTGAGGCTATGATGCAAATACACTTGAAACCTCTAGCCAGCACAACTTAATCAGTCTCTCAAATGGTTTTCAGGTTAGGACTGAATTTGAAGCCAGGAATGATTTTCCATGGTCACCCCAGGTTAAGTAAGATTCTATGTTCTTATGATATCGGCCTTCACCCAAAAACTGATCCAAAATCAACCTTCAGGGATGGATAGACAAGTATAATATTTCCAAGACACTCACCCTAACATACTCTATTAAACAATGAAAATAACAGTAATAGCTTCCTATCTTATACAATTCACTCACTTAAGAAACATTTGTAAATACCAGGCATCTTATTGCTATACTCATTTACAAACGTTTTTTTAAATATACTATACTGTACTCTCATTTGCAGAAGTGCCTGAAAGGAAAAGTGTGGCTTGTGCCCCATCGGGTGGCCAAACTGGAAATTTCAAACAAGTTCCAGCAAGGCAAGTTAACCCTAACTAATCAACATAATTCCTTTGGGAAATTGAAGCCTGCAACACAAGTGTTCTCATGGGAGAGTTCTATAAATGAAAATCACATTAATGTTATGGTGTTTCCTTACACTTGAAAAAAGGGATAGGCAGATTATGCAGAATCCTTTCCAAATCTTGCAACAAAAGAAATTAGAACTATTACCATCACTTTTTATTTGAGTTCAATAAAAGCTTCATTGGGTCAGTTTTCCATTTACAGATTAAGATAATCATCAAATTTTTTTGAAAAGAGATTATTAATTTAAAAGAATGCCTTTAACAGTAATACTTTAAGTTCTATCATCTTCAGATATCAAGCATAGTGAAACCATAAAAATGTACAGAAATTTGGAGCTATATGGGTCCTTAGAAAATAAAGGGTTGTAAGCCTAGAAATCAAGTCCAGTTCTCTCACTTTACAGATGAAGAACCTAAAGCCCAGAAGAGGAAGTGATTTCATCAGGGTCACACAGTCAGGGTGACCTGACTCTCAATGCTTACACCTCTGTGCTCAAGAGACTATATACGGTACTGGACATGTAATTTAGCCTTTCTGGATCTTAATTTCTTCGTCTGAAAAAACCAAGGAGACAGATAATCCGTCAATTCCCTTTTAACTCTAAAATCCTGAAATTTAGATACCTCATTATTTTAGTACCTTACAAAACTACAGTATACACGAACAAAACCATTCCTGGTTCCTGAGAAACCAAAGCAGCACAGGACCCTAGGGAAGAAAACATAAGTCAGCAGCCAAAGGCACCAAATATATTTGCTTCTTTTGCTAATATTCTGTAAAATATTAACATGGTCATACTAGTCTGGCGGAAACTGGTCTAAATTAATTTTGATTAATCAATTACAGAGCTCTAAAGTATGCAATCACTGATTCTAAATTTTAAAAAGTGCTCTTGAAAAGATTTATTGATGTTCTGCATTACGTGCCAAGATTTATACTCAAATAGCTTACTGGAAACAGGGATAGCCTCTTTCCATTTGTGTTTATTCTTTGTAAAAACTATTCACAAATGAATCAAACCAATTTTCTTTGTATGATTTCTCCATGTTGCTCTATTCTTTTATGCTTTATTATTCCACCTATGAAGATTGAGTCTATGAACTCCACAATTCATTTTTAAATTAGAAACTGATCATTTTCAGGATATTGATGGATCACTAACACTAATTTTAACAGTCCAAAAAATGAAAGCCATTAAAAGTTAAATCAAAACCCTATGAACTACAATGGACCTTAAAAAGCTCTAACTCTATATTCTTACTTTATGAAAGAGGACAGAAGCCTGGAAAGGCAAAAAGCCTGTCCCCATGGCTTCATGACAAACATATACAAGAATCAGCACTTACTGTATGACTGTGTGTACACAATAGTACATATAATCATAGAGGTAAAACAACATTTCAACTTCTGTCTAATGCTCTGATGTTTCAAGCAAAATTTAATGCAGCAAAATGACGTGAAAACCAAAACAGTTGAACAGTTCATAACAGTTCACAGCAGTAGAAAGCAGCCTACACTAGAAATCATGGGTAATATACCAAAATTTCATCACCAGTACTTGAAATACAAATCCAAGTCTGTTCCACAAACAGTGTTTCAAGAGCATCATCTTCACATGTGAGAAACTACATTTTACTGCCATATGAAAAGGTTCTTCTCTCAAGCAAATGCTGACATCTTTCACGATATTCTTTCTTCCCCAAAGTTTCTAAGCTGCCAAATTCCTCTGAAGATTCTTATTTATGCTTCTTTATTTTTAAAGGAACAACACTAGCTCTTGAGAAACAATATACAACACACAGATCCCAACCCTATAAAAAATGGCTCCAGTTCAAAAAGAAAAGTGCTCTTTATTAATTTTCCCTACCAAATAAAGAGCTTACGAAAGATCCAAGTCACAAAGTAAGGACTCTCTGTAGAATAAAATTTCAATAATCTACAATTAATGATTTTTTACAATAATTTTTAATTGGCCTAGGAAAATATAACACAGTCATACATATGAAATGTGTTCCTCTCTGACCATCTTAAAAGTAAACCATCTAGGACTAGTTAGCATCCAAATGCAGTATGTGAATTGAGTACCAGAATGACTCCAGCCACAAAGCTGGTATTATAAATCAAGAGGTAATTGCACCTTTAAGTCTTACGCTTCTCCTTCCAGCCCTAAAAATTGTATTCCCAATTAATACAATTCTATGAAACAGTTAAGAGCTATAATACTTAAAATGAATCACAGCATACCACCAGTCACTATTACTTCTCCCCAAATGAAGCATTCCATACTATATAGGATGTTGCTTCAGGATGCCCTGTTCTATGAAGAACTGGCAGTGGTGCTGAAAATTACTACTAGAAAGATGAAAGACCAATACCCTCCTTTCAATAAAAACCATCATCTGGACTCTAGCCAAGGTTTTAAAACTGACCAAATGTTATTAGAAACAATAAATCAAGAGCTCTACAGGCTGAAAAGCTTGTCCCTTATTTCACTCTTACAAAATGTAGTCACAAAACACTATAAGAAAATTAAATGAAAGAAAGCATTAACAACTCTAGGCCTTTCATTTCTGGCAATAATGAAATACTGTATGTTACCAGGTGAATTTATTTTACAATCTTCAAGGTTCTGTTTAACCTACTTATGTCTCTTTCCTTGCCTTCTTCAGTTCTTACAACTGTTATATGAATAAACAGACTTCTGCGATCGCCTAAACATCCTTTCAATGAACTTAAAATAGAAATGAAAAAGAGAACCAAAATATCTTAATTCATAAAATCTAGCTAGCATATTTGTGTTCATATTGATTTTATACTCTTTGTTCCTGCACACAACACAGATGTGAATTACCGGAGGTTACAGATTAAGTCTCTCTATCCAGGAGCTGAACTGCCAGCCACTGAGAATAACCTATTGCAAAGCTTAAAACCCTTCAGGTATCTTGGCTTCTGAATACATAAATGGGCTCATTATCTTTACTTTTCCTTTCATTAACGTAAGGTTCCTTATCATTATCTATTAAGTAACGTCCAGGAGCTATTATCACAGAAATTAAGGGTGAGGAGGGCCATGATTTCTGTAATACACAGGAATGTTTTTAAAGTACATTGTTTACAAGAGAGTACTTTTCTCCCTAGCTAACAAAAATTTTAGGAAAGAAAACCTGAAAATGTTAATAATTCTCTTCTCTTTCTTTCTTCCTCTTCCCTTCACTCCATTCCAAAACCGAAGAGCCAAAACCAAAGATATGATTACTTTATATACTTCATGAAATCAGTGAAAACACGAGTCACCGTCTTATTATCAAAACAAAACAGTTGATTACGATGTTTGCCTACTGTAACCACCGCACGTGTGATACCCATTTAAATCAAGTTTCGACCCTGTTACAAAGCCTTTGTCAACAGTGGGCAAGTGGGGGAAAGCTGAAGGGCTCTGTGAATTGAAGGAAATCACCGGAGGGGCTAATCTAGGAAGAAGATTCCTCGCGGAGAGGTGAGCCGAAAGAAACAAGACCTAACCTTGGAGAGGGGGCGCTCGCCCAGGGTGGGGACCAGAGGTCAGGGTGAGCGGGAAGAGGAGGGGATTAGCGCGGAACCGCGGCACCCCGGGCTACCCTCACACCCCGGCTCCGCTACCTGCGGCTCGCCCTTCCACCACCCTGCCTGCGCCCGGGCCGGCTGTGCAGTCCCTCCCGCCCGCAGCCCGCAGCCCGCATATCCGTTACCCCGGCTGCACCGGGGCTGCGGGGGAGGGGAAGGTCAGCGGGGCCCGGAGGGGGCCGGCCGCGGCGGGGATGCCGCAGTGGCTCCCCGTCGCACCGGGCCAAAGTCCGCCCGGGCGCGGGGGAAGCAGCAAGAGCGGAAGGCGGCCGTGGAGGTCGGGACTTGCGAGATGGTGGCCCCTCCAAGTCCTCCCACTCCCCGGCCGCCGCCGGTACCTCATACTGGATATACTGCTTCCTCCACTCTGGAGTGATGTGCGCGGAGAGGTGCTCGGCGAACTTCATCCTGCCGTCTCCCCTTCACTCCTTCTCGGGTCCAGCAGTTACAGGCGGCGGCGGCGGCGGCGGCAACAGTGACTCCGACTCCTCCCCACATGGGCCCAGGCGCGGCGCGGCGCAGCGCTTCTCTCCTCCTCCGCCGCCGCCGAGGTCTCCTCAGAGCCGCCCTCCCGCCATCTTCCTCCTCCTCTCCATAGCCCCGCCCCGCCCCGCCCTCTATACGTCATCGCCATGGTAACCGCCTACGCGCCCCGACGAAAAGGGCGGAGTAAGGGGCAGGATTTGGGTATGTTCCTTAAGGCTCCGCCCCTTCTGGGCCGGACGTGGTGAAGGCACCTCCCCTGACCTCTTCGTCTGGCTCCTGTTGGCCTTACAGCTGCTCGCTACCGCCTGCCTGGGAAGCAACAGTGTTGTTATTGCAATTAATATTAATACCGTAGCAGGATTAATCCGCACAATGCGTTTATATTTGCAAAGATTTGTGCAAATGTTTTTCCATTTTAATATTTATTCTTCATAAAACCCTGAAAGATGTATCGACATTAATCCAAATTGAGTAACTAGAACAGACTAAATACTTAAGGGCCAAATGTATTTCAAGGAACCCTATTTTACACGCTCTAGGTGCTCAATAAATGCTTATTGAATTTAATTAAAGACATCAGTGCCAAAAATTACACGCTGCTTCTGAATTTCAATGTAATTATCTACTCCGGGGGATACCAGAAAGGCCAACAACAACACATGGACCCAAACTAGAACTGGGATTACCACCTGGGCTTGTGACTAAGCTTCCTGGGAATTAGAAGTGGTGTTGAGACGGAAGCCCATGTTGGAAACAAAGAGAATCGTCTAGAGATAAGTTTGGAACCCCACCCTCAGGAAGACCAGACTTGAGTACAGTATGCGGGCTGACTGTCCTCAGGGCACATGCAGAACAGATCACTCACACAGCTTGGCACCACTTTGAGTGTGGGAGTAACTGATCTGGAGGACCTGATTTTGGACAATAACCAAGGTCCTTCCATGACTGGAGGAGCCCTGTATAATATTAATAATAACTAACATTTGTTAGGTTCTCACTGTTTACGTAACAAATACTATTCTAAACACCTTACATGTACAGTGCTTTGTCCTTCTCACAATTTTTATGAGACCCAAGGACTAAGGGACAACAATGGTTAGGACCGTATTCTAAGATATCAGCATCTACTATTGGCATATTTGTGTTTTCCTCCATGTATTTTTCCCCTTTCCCCTTCCTCTTAATTCATGCCAGTGCGGATTCTGCAGTTATTTCCTCAGGACAGGGACGATGCATGATGGAAAACCGTCATGGGCTATGAGTCTTTATCGTACAGAAAGCCTCAACCTCTGGTGAAAGGTTAGATCACTCAGACAGCTTGGCACTACTTTGAGCGTGGGAGTGATTGACCTGGAGGACCTGATTTTGAACTATAACCAAGGTACTTCTGGTGAAAGGGTAATTGGAGTCAAAAAAAGGAGAATAGGAGAAGGAGTGAGGACTCCTCTCAGCTTAGCACTATACCCCTCTGCTCACCATAACAGTTCCCCTCTACTGGAGGTAAATGTTGCCAGGAGAAAAAGACAGACAAGAGAGGTCCATGCTCTCAGGAAGGAGGAACAACCACAGAGAAGAAATGGTTGCATGGTGTGCCTAGGAGGACAAAACCATGAGCAGCTGCAAAAGAAATTGCTGAGCCTTTACCAGATATGGATTAGAATGGCTGACTCTTTGTTTAATTGAAGTATAGTTGATTTACAGTGTTTCAGGTACGTATCTAAGTGATTCAGATATATATACATTCTTCTTTTTCAGATTCTTTTACTTTAGAGGTTATTCAGTTCAATTCAGTCGCTCAGTTGTGTCCGACTCTTTGCGACCCTGTGGACCTCAGCACGCCAGGCCCCCTTGTCCATCACCAACTCCTGGAGTTTACCCAAACTCATGTCCATTGAGTCGGTGATGCCCATCCAACCATCTTATCCTCTGTCGTCCCCTTCTCCTCCTGCCTTCAATCTTTCCCAGCATCAGGGTCTTTTCAAATAAGTCAGCTCTTCTCATCAGGTGGCCAAAGTATTGGAGTTTCAGATTCAGCATCAGTCCTTCCAATGAACACTCAGGACTGATTTCCTTTAGGAAGGACTAGGTGGATCTCCTTGCAGTCCAAGGGACTCCCAAGAGTCTTCTCCAACACCACAGTTCAAAAGCATCAATTCTTCGGTGCTCAGCTTTCTTTATAGTCCAACTCTCACATCAATATTAAATATAGTTTCCTGTGTAATACAGTAGGTCCTTGTTTATCTATTTTATGCATAGCAGTGTGTATCTTTTAACCCCAAATCCCTAATTTATCCCTTCCCACCTTTCTCCTTTGGTAATATAAGTTTACTATCAATGTCTGTGAGTCTCTTTATGTTTTGTAAATAAGTTCCTTTGAATCATTTTTTTAAGATTCCTCATGTAAGTGATATCGTATAATATTTGTCTCTGCTTGATTTACCTCACTTAGTATGATCATCTCTAGGTCCATTCATGTTGCTGCAACTGGTATTATTTCATTCATTTTAAGGTTGAGTAATATTCTTTACCTCATCTTTACCTCTTCATCTTTTGATAGACATTTAGGCTGCTTCCATGTCTTGGCTATTGTAAATAGTGCTGCTAATGAACATTGGGGTGCACCTTTTCAGTTAAAGATTTCTTTGGAGATACGCCCAGGAGTGGGATTGCTGGATCATATGGTAGCTCTATTTTTAGTTTTTTAAGGAACCCACATATTGGTCTTCATAGTGACTGTACATATTTACAATCCCATCGAAAGTGTAAGAGGGTTCCCTTATCTCCAAGCCCTCTCTAGCATTTATTGTTTGTAGACATTTTAATGATGGAAGACTATAGACTCCTGGCAGAAACTCCTACAGTTTATGACAGTAACTCCTATAGCCTTCTCCCAACAGCTCCATACCTTGGTGCCTCAACTGTGCACAAAATTCTGGAACCATGACCCAACCAAGGGAAGAAAGAAAATCCTCAATACTAGCTCTATATACTTTCACTTTTCACTTTCACGCATTGGAGAAGGAAATGGCAACCCACTCCAGTGTTCTTGCCTGGAGAATCCCAGGGACGGCGGAGCTTGGTGGGCTGCCGTCTATGGGGTCGCACAGAGTTGGACACGACTGAAGTGACTTAGCAGCAGCAGCAGCAGCAGCTCTATAACAAACAATTTTTAATTTTTTTCGTGACATTCAGTTGGACATGAGCCCCAACACTTAGAGCTCTGACTCTCAGTTGAACATGAAAATGTTAATTTATCTACAGAAGTAGATTTAATGATAAATGTCCTATTCCTAACATTACTTCAGATAATTCACTGACAAAACCATCAAATACTTAGTATTTATTGAACACCTACTTTCTACAGAGCACGGTGCTAAGATACTAAGAATGATAATCTGAATAGTTTTAGTCTGAATCAGAAGTATTAATTACATTTTCTTTTGTAAATAGACAACTCTTCGTTTATCAACATTTTACTAAGTACTATATGTCAGCCTTGCCACTTTGAGAATGAAGGACAGTTCAAAAATAAACATGATTCTGTCTTTTCCTCGAAGGACATCAAAATCCAGTCAGAAAGAGAGGTAGGCCAATAGCTAGACTACCATGTGATATGCACTGTAATTGAGGTATCTACAAGAGACATTCGGCTAACTAGGAAGGAAAGGTTGGCATCCCAAAGAATGTGACTCAGATACAGTCTTAAACAATCTGACAGGGAGAAAGACACCCCCAAAGATTCCAAAGGCAAAAAGAATTCAGGACTTAGAGAATGGCAGGCTTCCCTGGTGGCATAGTGGTAAACAATCCGTCTGCCAATGCAGGAGAGGTGGGTTTGATCCCCGGGTCAAGAAGATCCCTTGGAGAAGGAAATGGCAACGCACTCCAGTATTCTTACGTGGGAAATCCCCTGGACAGAGGAGATTGGTGGGATCCATGGGATCACAGTAGTCCATGGGTCACGACTTATCGACTAAACAACAGCAACAGGGAATAGCACGAAGTTGTCTGACCCAAAGATCCTTTAAGGCAGCTAAATGTCCCTGCCTAAAGAAACGCTTCCCCATTCCCTTACCTCCCTTACCCATTCTGGCTCCCACATCCCGCCGGTGCAATCCCCTCACTGTATCATCAACAGTGTCAGACTATGAACTCCTTGAAGACAAGACACACTTTTCTCTCATTTTCTCCAGTTTAGCATGGTGCCTGGCATTGAAGCAGCCAATAAAATATTGATATAACAAAGGAAAGAAGGGCAGGAGAGAGGAAGAGAGGAAAGAAAGGGCATCCACATGGAGGGAAGTTGCAGGAAATCAAGTTCAGTCAGTTCAGTTCAGTCACTCAGTCGTGTCCGACTCTTTGCGGCCCCATGAATCGAAGCACACCAGGCCTCCCTGACCATCACCAACTCCTGGAGCTTACCCAAACTCATGTCCATCGAGTCGGTGATGCCATCCAGTCATCTCATCCTCTGTCGTCCCCTACTCCTCCTGCCCCCAATCCCTCCCAGTATCAGGGTCTTTTCCAATGAGTCAACTCTTTGCATGAGGTGGCCAAAGTATTGGAGTTTCAGCTTCAGCATCACTCCTTCCAATGAACACCCAGGACTGATCTCCTTTAGGACGGACTGGTTGGACCTCCTTGCAGTCCAAGGGACTCTCAAGTTGGAACAAAATCGTTAAGGAATAGATCATGACAGCATAGGCCGTGCAGAGTCTTTGGGAAAGTCTGTGCAGTGACCAACTCTGGCTTGGGAAAGCAGTATAGCTTGCCTTCCTGGTTTTGAACTCTGGCTCTAGGAATGAACAGATCTGACATTTGTAATCTTTGTAGTCTTTGTGACTGGGCCAAGTACATTAGTGCTTAATGCCTCAGTTTCCTCATCTCTCAAATGGGAATAATAACTCTTCCTAACAGGTTGTTGTGAAGGTTGAGATTCTGCATATAAAGCACTTGGCATAATAACTCACCTCTGGTTGACAACTTAGTAACTGGCAGTCTCTCAAAAACCTGTTAACGGCATGAAGGATGAACTAACAAACTAGCGACCAATTCACTAATAAGCACCTATGTAGCATTGAAAGGCTTCCCAGGTGGTGCTAGTCGTAAAGAACCTGCCTGCCAACACAGGAGACATAAGAGACATGGGTTCAACCCCTAGGTCAGGAAGATTCCCTGGAGAAGGGAATGGCAACCCCACTCCAGTATTCTTGCCTGGAAAATTCCATGGATGGAGGAGCCTGGCAGGCTGCAGTCCATGGGATCGCAGAGTCGGACATGATTGGAGCGACTTAGCACACATGCATGTACCATTTGCTCTGTGCCAGACACTGTTCTAACTGCTTAGCAAATACAAACTTATATAATCTTCACAAGGACCCCATGACATAGCTACTATCATTATCCTCATTTTAGAGACGAGTAAACTGAGACAGAACAGTTAAGGACTTTGCTCAAGGTTATCCACCTAGTAAGTGGTACAGCTGGATTTGAACCCTGGCAATCCAGCTCCAGAGTCTTACTCTTGAGCATCACATTACGCTGACTGTTGATGCAACAGCCCAAGCCACTGATAGTGATGGACAGAAGGAGGTGGGGCAAGTGACTCTAACCCTAGTGATTGGCTAGACGCTGCTGCCATGAACTGAGAAATGAAGTGAAGAGCAGATTTGAGGCTTAGTTGGATGTGTTAAATGGTTAGAACCTATGAGACACATAGTACTCCAATTGAAAACACAGACCTAGAACTCTGGAAAGAGAAGATTGGGCTGAAGACTGGGAAGCCATTCACATTTAGGTGATGATTAAGTCCTGGTAAGTCTGCCCAGGGAGAGAGCATACACCAAAATGGAAAGGGGCCCAAGGGATTACCCTGGTGTGAGCCTGATAAAAACATGGGACAAAGAAAGAGGCTGGGGTGTGGCCAAAGTGAGTAACAAGACAATAAGGAGAGAGCAATGTCCAGGAAGTCATAAAACAATGAAAGTTTCATAAAGGAAGCAGTGACCAACACTGTCAGATGTTACAGAGGGGTTAAGGAAGATAACTTCTAGGCTGTTGTGTTTAGCAATTGAAGACTCACTAGTGACCTCAGAGAAAGTGACTTCCGTGGCATAAAGGGCTGCAGGAGGCCAAGCAGTGAACAGCATTCCTAAATTGCCTTTATTCTGTGTGCATGGTGTAGATCAGGGGTGAGAATTTACCAGCGTACTCAGCAGTTTATCTAGAAATTCATAAGTGCTGAGTCTGAACACTTTATATTTATCACACATAATTCTAAGTTTGGGAACAGTTATACTTACCGCAAAGTAACTCTTCTAAAACTTAGAATTATGTGTGATAAATATAAAGTCAAACTGTTGCTTGAGCAAATGAGACTGGTGATCATGCTAAAAGGTGAAGAACTGACCTGCAGAGAGATCAAATCTTATACAACACTTTCCACTGAAGCTTTCCTGGCAGTAAAGATGAATCAACCCACAGCAAAAGGAACACTGGTAAAGATGGTATTATAATACCCCAAGGCAGGTATGATGGTGGTTTGTATCAGGAGGTTAGCAGTGGAGGTGATGAGAAGTGGTTGGAAATTGAATGTATTGTGAAGATAGAGTCAACAGGATTTACTGGTGGATTAGATTGTGAGCAAAAAAAAAGAAGCATCGAGGATGACTCCACGGTCTTTTGCCTGAGTAATTAGAATGAGATTGGGGGACATTGTAGAAGGAGCGGGTTTAGGGCAGAAAGTGAAACTCAAGAATTCAGTTTGGGGTGTGTTATGCCTGTCAGACATGCAGATGGAAATGTGCAATGGGAAATTTATGGTTTGGAGGTCATCTGAGAGGCCCTGGGTCAAGATATAAGTTTGTGAGTCAACAGAATATAAAAATATGTAAAGCGATTCGTGAGACTGCCCAGGAAATGAGTATAGATAGAAAAGAGAAGGGCTCTAAAGACAGATCCCTGAAGTACTCCAATGCTTAAAGGTTGGGAAGACAAAGATTTAAAGTATAAAATAAAGCAAAATGTTAAAATATAGCAAAGGATAACAATTTTAAAAGGATATTTTTCATTGACAAATGAGAACACTGTGGTTTGGAAGGTATGGCAGTCACTGGTGAGGTTTGGGAGTGACCTTCCTAGATGATGGAATTCCTCCATCCCTTAGGTCTTGATAGGAGGCAAGACCCCAGTGCCCAATAGGTATAAAGTGAGCAGATATCCCTACCCCAGCTCTGTGGGGGTATGAGGCCCAGATTTGGCCAGCCATATGTTCCTACCAGGAATTTTTTCTCACGTGAAAGTACCAAAAGATGAAATGATAGACAGAGCATATTCTCAGAGGCTAAAGCAGATTTCAAACTACAGCAGTGAAAATGGCAGTAAATGCCCAGAGCTGGACTGTCAAAGGCAGGGTCCTGATTGTTTCACTGGCATGACCTCTGTGCTGTTCTTGGCTATCAGCTTTTCTTGGCTTCTGCCTTTTTCTCAGAATTGTTTACAAGACTTCACATTGATACTGTGAGCAACCCAATGCCATCCAATAAAATCTATTTCTGTTTAAGTTAAATGGAGTCAGATTTTCCTGTTTATAACCGAGCACCCTAGATGAGTCATAGGGATTAAGAACTTTGCCTATAGCTATTGCCGAGGAGGTACTCAATAATCAGATACACATGAGTTTTATGGACAGGGCTTGGCTAATGGGCTCATGGATCAAATGGTCATAGTAGCAGGGATGGAGGATATGCAAGAGTTCAAACATATTGCCTTTCCCTCACCAAGGCTGATCTATCAACTGCTTAGGGGGACCAATGCTGAGTCCCTGATAAGTCCCATATTTGGGGTGGAGATAGACCAGTCAAATACCTGGTTCAAGACTGACTACATTGACCTCTTTCCATCATGGGACTTGGGGAGAGAGGAAGTAATCTATCCACACCAGAGTAAGTAATTATTCTAGATATGGATTTGTCTTCTCTGCCAGCTTGTTTTTCCTAGCAATATCATCTGTGAACATCTTTATTTACCATCAGTGTCCCATTTAATATTGTTTCTATGAAAGAAGTGAGAGAAAGGAAAGATGTCTATAGATTTCACTGGTCTCTCCATGTACCCTATCACCTATAAGCACATACCCTTACAGAACTGTATTATAATCTAATAAAGACTCCGTTATGGTACCAACTAGGAGACACCACTCTGAGTAGTTGGAGTCCTGTGCTGTCAAATGAGTTAATGTTCTAACCAGTAACCAATATATGTTGTTGCTTCTCTCAAGCAGACATGAGTCCAGAAACCAAGAAATGGAATGGTAATATCACTTCTCTTTATTACATTTAAGGACCTAATCACAAAGTTTCTATATCAGTTTTACATAATGCTTGGGTTTCTTTTGAGCTTCCCTGGTGGCTCAGATGGTAAATAATCGGCCTGCAATGCAGGAAACCCAGGTTTGATCCTTGGGTCGGTGAGATCCCCTGAAGAAGGGAATGGCAACCCACTCCAGTATTCTTGCCTGGAGAGCTCCATGAACAGAGAAACCTGTCAGGGTACAGACCATGGGGTCGCAAAAAATCAGACATGACTGAGCAACTAACCCTTTGGCTTTCTTTTGGTTTAGAAAGCTTAAAGCCCTGAGAAAAATTGCTTCCACCCAAAGACTCAACAATGATTCCATTAAAGGGGAAGCTAGGGTAGCCATTTGACCCGTGTGGGCTCTTCATGATGTTAAAAGATCAGGGCTTCCCATATCGCTGGAATGATTTTCAAGGAGAAACAAGAGTTTCCACTACAAGTGAAATCAAGTGGATGGGTAAGAGTGGGCCTAAAACCAAGGGTAACCTTCAGGATAACCCCTTGTGCTGCTCGGTCCAGTGATAAAAATTAATTGAAGATGTACCAGCCCATTACTGGCAAAACTACGTATGTTTCCAATTGCATAGAATGAAAATTTAAGTGACCCCATCAGATAAAGTAGCATGACTAGTTGAGGTATTGGCTGAAGATTTTTTAAAAAGAAGAATATGAAAGGGAGTGGAAGAAACTTTTAAATACCAGCTACAGGCTTGGGGCCAGATGGAGAAATAAGGTCTGTTCTAGCTCCCCTGTTTTCTTCCTGGTTTTTTGATGCATACAGTAACCAGTTTCCTTTGCTTACTCTTTCTTTTTCTCTAGTATTTCATGCGGCTGTGTTAGAGGTGGTAAACTTTAAAAGTGGGTTAGCGGATATGAAAGTGGTATTGTGACCAAACTAGAAGAGGAATGAAAATCCCCTTGGAGCCAGGAGTTCTTCCAGGACCTTCTCTATTTCTCAGACAGTAGCCCCCTCTTCCAGGCCTTTCAATGACACTAGTTCCCTGTATTCAGTCCATCCTGGCTAAAACGGCACCGGTGGTTTTCTGTTATCTATACTTAAGCCCTAACTGAAAAGCAAGACATCAAGACAACACTGAAAAGAATGAAAAAAAAAAAGATAAATAAGCAATGTTTATTTTCTTATCGAATCAAAATGATTATGGAATAGTGCTTTAGATTATTTGTTTTGGTTAGTTACTTAACAGAGCTTTTTCCTTTCTATGCAGGCTATAAAAATTGCTTTAGGCCACAATGTAGCTCACTTTGAGATGGCTTTGTCTTTTTATGAGTCTCACAGATGTCATGATCAAAGTGGAAGAATTGCTGTTTTCAGCCAACGCTTAACATCTTTAAAGTCGGAGAAATAACCTTTCCCAAAGTGCAGCTAGTTCCTGAGGGACAGGAACCACTCCTATCTTATTCACTTGTAACAGCACTTAATGCAGTAGACTCCACATATTAGTATAAATTGATTCTTTAATATATATTTCCCCCCTCCCAGCCAGGAGTGATAAGCACGACAATTTGGGAATCCATGCAGAGACATTCTCGTTATAAAAACATGTCCTTAGAATCTAGGCTCTTTCTCCAACACTTGGGATGACTGAAAAGCTTAGAGTAAGAGATTTGTAAGCAAGGGGTGATATATTAAAAAAAGTGAGAAACCTGAAGCATTCCGGGATTGGGGGTCTTGTTATCAAATATACGTTTAACTGGAGTACGTAAGAGCCTTTTGCTATACTGTTCAGTTGCCAGGACCTGCAATCAAAAAATTTCCAACTTCAAGGAAATTTGATTTTAATTGTAAGTTTTTTTCTTAATTACCAAATTAATACACAACGATCATAGAGAATTTAGAAAGCACAGGAAGGTATTAAGCAGAAGAAAAACACACACACACACCCCTCCAACTTCATCACATGGGAGAAACTACGATCAACATTTATACTACTTTTTTTCTTTTGAAGTTAGCACACTTGAAGCTTAGAGAAGGTGTGAGGAAGAGCAGAAACATCTCTCTCTTGTAATTCTTAGATGCTCCCAGCATCAGGGTTCCCATCCCTGAGGCGTGATCCCCCGCTTCACCAAGACACCTCCACTAGCTACGCAAAATCTCTGACTTGGCCATTAAAATAAGGAGATGTTTTGTTTTGACTCTGATGGAAGGAGTTACTCTGCGTGACAGATCGATACTAAGAAAAACCAGTTAGGGGAGCCCAGCATGTTCTTCCCACCAGGCGACAGCACATTCCATTTCGTGTTTTTCCAGTTGTCTTCTGAGAGCCAGGATCTAGGTGGAAAGAAGGCAAGGATGGCCATGAGAAGCATCAGTTAGATGTGAGGAGACAGGATGTATCTCTAGAAAGCTATGTGTCAATATGGTTGGGAGTGGGCAAGGACGACAGATTAGGAAGTCTGTTGGATAGGTGTATTTTGAAGATAACACCCATGGGCTCTTGCTAGTCAAGGAAAAAGCAAATTGAGGGTGGAGACACCAAGCAGGAGACTGCCTACTGCATTAAGAAAAGCATTCACCACTTCCTACTTCTGTTCCCTGTGTGTCTTGAAGGCTGATTTCTGATGACAACTTAAAAAAAAAAAAAAAAGAAAACACTTTCATTTGTTCACTTCCTGAAATCCTGAAATGAACCATACAGCCCTAGGCAAAGCATGCACTAAAATGAAAGTCAATTTTTTATCTCCTTGTGAATTGGAGGTTTGGGTCTTGTTCAAATGATATATTCCCTGAAACACACTGGCACAGATTCTCAGTGGTAACTCCAGTGCTGAGCAGGTGATTAAGTTTCTGATTGTTTGGATTAGCACCTAAATGTAATTTCGTGATCTATATTGATTAATGTGGCTTTATCATACTCCCCTAAAAAGAGATTTGTTAGTTCTACCTCCAAAATATCTTCTGATTTAGTTCACTTCTTCCTGTCTCCATAGCTCTAGTCACTATCTTCTCTCACCTTAACTGTAATAATAGCTTCCTAGGTGATCTCCCCTTCCTGCCCAACTCCATCGTCCACAGTCAGTTCAGTTCAGTCGCTCAGTCATGTCTAACTCCTTGCGACCCCATAGACTGCAGCACACCAGGCCTCCCTGTCCATCACCAACTCCTGGAGTTTACTCAAACTCATGTCCATCGAGTCGGTGATGCCATCCAACCATCTCATCTTCTGTCATCCCTTCTCTCGCCTCCAATCTTTCCCTGCATCAGAGTCTTTTCAAATGAGTCAGCTCTTCACATCAGTCCATCATCCACACAACAGAGCAATCTTTTAAAACATAATCCCATCATGCCTTTTTCTTGCCTGCTTAGTCACAAGATCGTGTCCAACTCTTTGCGACCTTATGGACTGCAGCACTCCACTGCAGCACTCTGTCTCCACTATCTCCCAAATTTGGCTCAAATTCATGTCTATTGAGTCAATGATGCTATCTAACCATCCCATTCTCTGCCGCCCCCTTTTCCTTTGCTTGCTTCAAACCCTTCAATGTTTCCCATCCCTTGGCATATATGATAAAATTCAGAATCCTTACCATTGCCGTGCAGGATTTGTCTTGCCCTTTCTCTCCTTCAGCTCGACTCAGTTTCCTCCTAATTCACTGTGCTGCAGCTTGACTAGTCTTTTTTTCCAGTTTCTTTGAGGCACCAAGCTCTTTTCTACCTCAGAGCCTTTCTATGTGCTCTTCTGCATGAGATATTGTCTTCCCTCCTCACTCATCATTTGAATTTTAGCTTAAAGACTGAAATGAGCTTCAGTTTCATCGACCATCCATGCCCAATCTAATTGGGGCTATTCCTCTATACATAGCACCGTATACATTTTCTTTACAGTTCTTATTAAGATTTGTGAATATATCTATCTATATATATACATATGTATATATATATATATATGTATGTATACATATGTATGTATATATATATATTTAGTTGTAAGATTGTTAAAATCCAGTCCCCCGACAGATGGTGGATTCTAAGAAGATGGAGATTATGTGAGTTTTGCTTCTGCTGTGTCCCGGAGTGCCTGGCATAGTACCTGACATGTAGTAGACGCTCAGAACTTCTGGAATGAATGATTCTACATCATTTGGATTTGAAGAGTTTAAAATATTAATTACCAAAAAGCTAATTTCCTTGTGTCTATTTTCTACTAACACAAGACACATAGGAAAAACCTAACTAATATTTGTTGATTGATTAATTTTAGACTGATGTTTTGTTAGGGAAGAAAAGTATCTCATATGGAGACGGGTTAAGATCAAAGACACCAAAATATAATAACAGTCAACCTTTTTCTTACTGTGGTGAAAGTGAAAACTGTTATAGTGAAGTACAAACATTTATAATTACTTTAATGATAGGGATAGGATCTCGAAAAAAAAAGAAACCAAGATGTACTATAGCTGAATATTACTGGCTTGGTTGTGTTATCTGTAGGGAGAGCCTATGATTGATTACAAGGGGCTGAGGACTGAAATCAAACATCTCACTGGATTCAGTAGGCTTGGAAAGAAGAGTACAAACTAAATGTGGAGTGCATGGAGAAAACCCTCTCTCATAGGGCAGAAGATGTATTTCAGATCTTGAGTAGCAGACCCAGCAGACAGCCCAAATTAACAGTTATCGATGACAAGCATCATGCTGTGCATAAATTTTTGTATAAAATTAGTTTAAACACATATCAGAGGGAGCCACAGTCTTGGCTTGAGAAGCTAAGCTGAATTCACTCAAGATTCCTGTTGATATTTCCAGGCATGTCTGGGTTAGAAGAGGTTTTATTTTACCAAAGAGCATCATAACAGCCATCAGGCCAGTGGAAGAGAGAGGTGAGGCTCACAAGTTTAGTTCAAGGACTCCAGTTCAAGATCAGTGTCAATGAGAGGGATGTTTCAATCCCAAATAGCAGCTGTCTCTGTGATTATCTTCCAGCCCAGCTGAGTTTAGGGAGTAGGGTTGAAGAAATGGACAAAACAAAGTGTAAGGTACTATAGGTCAGGTCACAATGTGGGACATGTGAGGACTCAGACTGGACACAGCAGACCAACCTATGGCTGGATCAGAGAGGGCACAGGCCAGAACATCCGGCTGCAATGGCACCAAGGAGATGCTGGCGCCTTCTGTGGGCACTGTCCATCTCGTGCTTCTTCGCAGGTTTGAAAGTATTTTGCAGAAGCATATTGACCTTGGTGGCACCATGAGAGACATCACCAAAACTAGAGAGGAGGAAGATGTATGGAAACAAAGAGTACAAAGTCATGATCACCCAGGGGCGCCCCTGGGCACTTTCAGAGCTACTTGAAAGGAATTATTATGGGTTGAATTGTGTCCCCTAGAAAACCATATTAGAGCCCTGCCCCCTAGTACCTCAGAATGTGAGCTTACTGGAAATAGGGTCACTGCAGGTATACTCAAGCTATGGACCTTTGGAGGGGCTGTAATCCAGTATGACTGGTGTTCCTGTAAGAAAAGGAAAATACTACGTGAAGACACAGATATGCCAGGAGAGCACCAAGGGACGATAGAACAGAAACTGGAGGAATGCAACTGCAAACCAAAGGATGCCAAGTAGTGATGCTGCCATCAGAAGCTACAAAGAGGCAAGGAAGGATTCTCCCCTATAGGTTTCAGAGGGAGCATGGCCCTGCCAAGACCTTGATTTTGGACTTCTAACCTCCAGAACAATGAGACAAAAAAATTTCTGTTGTTTTAAATCGCTCAGGAGTGGTACTTTGTTACAGCAGCCGGAGGAAATTAACACTGAATTTGAGGAAAGGAGTTTCTCAGAGTGAATGAGCCAAAGAAACATTGTTTTATTGTTCTCATTTTGACCCTAATTTTCCCCATAGTTTTGTGAGGCCAGAGAAACACAATTTATACATGACAATTATATAAATAGCATGCCAAACAGCTAAGTTTTTATTTGCTGACTTAAATTTAGTCAGTTAATGTGCTATAATTTAGTACAGTTCATGCAACTCTAAGATATGCACCTAATTAAATGAAACAATGTAGGTAAAGCTTTTAAAACAGCACCTGGCACCTTGTAAACCTTCATAAATGTTAGATAGGATTATTATCATCATCTGATTATCCTGATCCTAGAACTTTCAACTGCTTGTGTCTCCTCTGCATCTGAGATCTGCCAAAAACTGCTGAGAAAGCCTCATACCTACGCAATCGGGCAGCTCTGAAAAATAAACATCACCAAACTCACCAGAGCCCCTTACCCGGCCTTGTTTTTCCTAGTTACGGTTCTCTCTCGTTCTCTGCAACCCGGATTTCAAATCACACATCCTCAGACCCCTACCACCCTCCATTTTTCCTCAGTTCTCACCACCAAACCTATGAACCCACATGTATCCACAGCTGTTCTGGACTTGCCCTGTTATTTGGGCGTTAAGAGGTACCTTGGGACCTCCTTGGTGGTCTAGTGGTTAAGACTCTGTGCTTCTACTGCAGGGAGCATGGATTCGATCCCTGGTTGGTATAGTAAAATCTCACATGCAGTGCAGCACAGCCCGTCTTCACTTCTCATGGCACACATCCCTTCCTGAGGGTCAGACCTCCTTGCCCTGCCTTCATGTTTTCCAGTCCTTTCCTTCTCGTTATTATTTAACACCTATCTCATCTACTGGACTATAAGCTCTGCAGCAACAGGGAACGTGTCTGCTTTGTTCACAGCCAAACCCTCACCACTTAGCATATGCCTGACGCATAGTAGGTACTCATTAAGTATTTCTTGACTGAATAAAAGAATAAACAGTTACTAGCCATTGTGAAGAACTTCTGTGTATATGGAACACGTAACACAGTGCCTGGCACATAGCATGGACTTGATAAATATTTGCTATTGTGTTCAGGAAATCATAAGGAGTCTGGTTTGACTAGTGTCGAGGGTGTGAACAGAGGTTTTGGGAAATGGTGCAAGTCTGTTTAGCCAGCCAAAGGAGGAGAGAAGTGCATGATGGAAGGGGTTTTCAGCAGCATGTAATCTAGCAAAGGCAAATATTAGCATTTCAAAATCCCTCCTTCCCAGCCCAAGATGGCTTTAGACTTTTCTTTTAACCACATCACCCAGACTCCTTATAGTAGACTTCAGCAAGTAATTGGTGTGCTCAGGGGACCTGGGCAGGATCAGAAGGGTGCACTAATGACCCTGGTAAAAACAAAGATCCACTGTGCATGTGCTCTGTGTAACACAAACAGCTACCTCCTCCCTACTAGAAAAAAGGTCTATCTCACATTCTAATCTCTGTGAGCACAATTGAAGATTTCCTATTCCTATCTCCTTTGGAAAAAGTAAATAATTTATTAACCTCAAAAGGCTTCCTGGAACACTGGGTTAATCCCTTTAAAGGGATACATCTGGACACCCTAACTTCATTACAATTGTAGACGTGAATGCTACCAGGTATATTTTTTTTTTCGTCCCCAAACTGAGTGGTGCCAGGGAGTCTAGAGACAAGCAGTCAGCCAGCCAGGTTCAGATCATCGTCTCTTTGAGGCTGTGTTTTGGCAGCCACAGCAGGGTCAGCCTTCAAGGAGCAGTAGACTGCTTGTCACCCTTGAGTGACCCTCAAAGGGAGAACTAGAACCAGAAGGGGATGACTTCCAGGGAAAACAGCTGATCCACCACCTGTACAAACTTGCACCTCACTGGCCTGGCATGAGAGTCCTTGGGGAGGGGCTTTGGTAAACCAGAGGCGTCGCCAACATGTGAAATCAAGCCCCTGCGCTCTGCATATGCCAGCCCCTCGGAAGACGGCACTGTCAGAAACCACCTGCATTACAGGGCTGCTTTATTCCAGATAGTTTTGTTAATTCAGACCCCACCAACTACAGGGTAGCGACAACAGGACTCTCGTCATGGGATCAGCATCTTTGGCCCTGTTTTCACACCACAGGAGACTCCTTTCGTTTTACAACATTCGGGTCTGTGGCAAGCTCTTAATTATATTTGCCGCCAAGAACCAGTTAATGAAGGGATATTTCGTGGCCTTTGGCAGAAACCTCAGACTCAGCAACCAAGGAACTGAAAGCCCAGACCTCAAGGCAATCTCCACAATGGCCTCCTGCCTGATGCATATTTCAAAGATTTCCAGGTTTTAAAGCATGGATTACCTTTGCAAATGAAAAATTGAACAAGCAAAAGCATTTAGTGGCATGTTATTACAGTTCCAATGATTTTGAAGAGGCTGCTTGGTTTAGCCCAAGGCAGAATTTCAAATGAACAAAGAAGTAAATATCCGTGTTTTTCATTGTTTCCTATTTATTCTACCAGGATTAAAAATATGGTAGATATTGATCCCACCTCAGGTTTCTAGCCATTATAAAATGCATATATCAACCTACTGAAAAAATTATGCATATTGATAAAATGCTTAATAGTTTCAGGGGCATTCAATATCCAGCCACCCCAAAAAATAGGTTGTTATTTGTTTATAGGATTTTGCATGGTAGTGGAATTCTAAACTTCATTCAAAAGATAGGGTCTTATTTTTTCAAGTATTTTAAACTTTCCATTTATAAGAAAAATGATTAAAGCAAAGTAAAAGAAATCAGTGTTGTCTTTATCATGATAGCATTTAATCACTACTGTGTGTGGCATTTTACCAGATACTATTCATCTAAATAAACTCATTGTATACCTATTATGTACCAAGTAACTCCCAAAATGAAACGATCACAAACACAGTCATTGCCTTCAGACAGTTCAAATCTAGAAGGAGAAACAGATAAGCACAACATAACGTGGTAAATATTATGGGAGTATAATACATGTTAGCTGTACCTGATATATAAATGAAGGAATTAATGAAGGAATGAATTGTCAAGGATATTTAGGGAGTATAATAAATTCAGCATGGAAAGAGGCAATAAATATATATTATTCAGCAAAAATGGAGCATGGAATATTTTTAAAGGAAGAAAGTTTCAAGAGGATTCACAAGATTAAAGACTTCAGCTGTAGGGTAACAAGAGAAATGAGAAATCCTACATTAAATTTATTTATGTGTTGGTAAACCAAGACCTAAACACGAAACACATGATAATAAAGAGCTAAACTATGAAACACAAAAAAAGAAAAAGAGATAGGAATCAGATTGTTATATAATGGTATGACTAATCATTCTTATTTTGTATATATGAGTATCTATATCCAATTATCATGACATACCTATGTTACTTTCTCCAATGTTGCTGCAATTAACCAGAGTATAAGTTACTACAGGTAAAGTTAAAAGGTAAAATTTGGCCAATTCTCCTTTGAGCCTTCAAAGTGCAACATAATATCATTTTCACTACAAAGGGAACAAAACCCTCATTTGTCACCCCCTCAGAAGAAAGATAAAAAATTGTATGTATCAAACAGAACTTTTCAAGGACTCTGTGCTCAGGAGAAAGAAAGAAAAGGACAGAAAGTGTGTAGCCCAAAATACGGTAAGTTTTAGTCTAAAGAGGCAGTATGTTGTAATGGATTTGTTATTGAGGAGGTGTATTCCAACTTTATTATGTTGCTGTATGACCTTGGTTGTCATCGCCTCATCAGTAAAACAGGAATAATAATGTATGTCTTACCCTGAGAATGCATGCTTCTTAAATAAAGTGAAGTGAAAGTCATTCAGTTGTGTCCGACTCTTTGCGGCCCCATGGACTGTAGCCTACCAGGCTTCTCTATCCGTGGAATTCTCCAGGCAAGAAAACGAGTAGGTTGCCATTCCCTTCTCCAGGGGATCTTCCCGACCCAGTGATCAAACTCTCGTCTCCTGCATTGGCAGGAAGATTCTTTACCATCTGATCCACCAGGGAAACGGTAGCTTAAATGAAGCATATGAAATGTTTGAAAACATTATGAAAATATAAAAATCCCATTTTAGGTTTGTTACCATTGGGATGAGTTCCAACAGGACAGTATTTTTCATCTATAAAAGATGAAATACCTTTATTATAGGGAAATAAAAGCATATTATAATGTATGAGATCTCCTTTCATAATCTATGCAATAATAAGAATGAAGTAATGGAAATATTCCAATTTCTCTATTTCAAGCACATCTATTTCTAGTTCCAGGGCACAGTTTGCTGCTTCTTCCTTCCCTTTTTCCTTCCTTCCTTTCTCTCTCTCTTTCTTTCTTTCACTCTTGTTTACCTTTTATCATATCTTCATAAGCATTTCTAAGGCTATTTCTTGGCTTCTCTTTTAAAGTATTATTTTGATTATCAAGTTTTAATTGAAGACCTGAAGGAAAAAGATCATAAACCTGTTTCTTCCCTCTGACAAAGTCTAGCCTACCTTCTGCCAAGAACATCTAGAATTTGTTAAAAATAGCACATTTCTTTATTTGGACTCAATTGACTTGTACTTCTGTAGACCTGTCGAAATGTTAAATAATAAATTGTTATCTCTGAATAGATTCTTCCTTGGCCAAGATACAGTCAAAAAACGTGTTTTAGATGAGTCATTCAACCAGAATAATTTCCCTTTGGATTACTAGAGTCGTCAGGGGGGAAAAAAATAAAACCATGTGAGTAATTTTCCATGTACCTCAGGTTCGATATCGAAAATGTTTCATAGGCCTTCTGCATCACAAGGCAGTTTATTTAAAAATCCTCTTCTCTGCCTCTGTGTGTCCCTTCCTCTTTAGCAGCTGAAGGCAGGTGCATCCACGATGAACAGAGTCAGCAGCCAATACCCCTTGTGCTTGTGTGTCATCACGGCGAGCTAGGAAGGAGCATGCCTGAAAAATCCAGGCAGAGAGACCGTCCTCCTTTTTCCTATCACCACTGTGACCTGTAAGCAACAACAGTAGTAACAAAAGTTATTAACAACAATCAAAACAACATGTGCACAATGCAAAGGTCCAACTTCTATAGCTGAACAGAGCTTTAACCTAATAGCCACCCACACACTTGCTGCTGTTACTGGGTCGGGGAGGGGGGAATGACTGCTGGTTTGGCTCAAAGAAAGGAGAGGGAGAGGTGGAAGCAAAGGAGAGGAGGAGGCAGACGGAACCCTGTCTTTGACAGGAGTGCTCCAACCGGGAAAATCATTTCTCACCCTCAGTGAGGAGCCCGTGAGTCACAGAAACAGGAGAGCGTGCTGTTCGTGACCCCTGCCAGAAAATTCAAAGATTAGGACACTCATCAGGAGAGGCAGTGCCCTGCATGAAAATCTCCAGCTTTGATTTTTCAGTTAAAGGTGATATTTCAGAAAAATGTATAGCCAACATTTCTACCATTAGCCTGTCTTGCTCTTCTATATTGCATGGATGCTCGACTGGGGAAATTTGATCAATATATTAGACTCCTGGCAGAAAGATGCTATCAGATCACGCATGTGTGCCTTGATATAGCTCAATTTCCATCTATCCAAGGAGGTATTGATTTTCTGCTCACAGAAGTGCACACACACATACTAAGAGCGCTTACTGAGGATGGGGGTTGGGCAGGCATTTATTGAAGAACAGACAGCCCTGCCATTCCCCAAATGCATTCCAAATACCCTCTGGCTTGGTGACTTAATATTTGAATGATCTATATAAACTCCTCACATCAGGATTAAATCAATGACTGATGAGCAAAACAGTATTCCTCTGCTCACTCTTTGAATGCTAAGAACTCAGCTTTTTCAGAAAATGTGGCCCTCTTGGAACCCTATTTCAGACTTCATATGAAACAACTTCCTGAAGCCACATCTTCCTAATGCAACTGGAATTAATTCTGCTTTACTTGATCACGGTCTTCTCTCCTAAGACTCAGAGGCATGTTAACACTTCCCTCACTGCTCTACTGTCCTTCCCTCCTTTCTCTCAGTCTTTTTCTGACTTAGAACACTGTAGTAGTTCTTTATGCTGCTCATCGAATATTTCCAGCCCTTCATCTTCTGGGCTTAGGCTTGGGCTTGAGCTTGGTCCCTCTGTGGTTTAGGTGAGGCTGTCTGACCAGTTCTGATCAATGAGTAGAAATAATTTGCATTATTTCCAGGTTGAGCTTTTAATCGTCTATGGGAGAGCTTCCACAGGAAAATATTGATATAATAGACTTCATAAAAATGAAGACTTAAATATGACAAAAGATATCATTAACGAAGTTAGATGGTAAGAGCCTAACTGAGAAAATATTTACAAAATACATAACAAAAAGCAAGCAACCATATACAGAGAGAATCTATGAATCAAAATACACAGGCAGATATAAACAGGCATTTCACAGTAGGAGAGATATGAGTAGCCAATCCATATACTCAGTTCAGTTCAATTCAGTTCAGTCACTCAGTCGTGTCTGACTCTTTGCGACCCCATGAATCACAACACGGCAGGCCTCTCTGTCCATCTCCAATTCCTGGAGTTCACTCAGACTCACGTCCATCAAGTCAGTGATGCCATCCAGCCATCTCATCCTCGGTCATCCCCTTCTCCTCCTGCCCCCAATCCCTCCCAGCATCAGAGTCTTTTCCAATGAGTCAACTCTTTGCAAGAGGTGGCCAAAGTACTGGAGTTTCAGCTTTAGCATCAGTCCTTCCAATGAACACCCAGGACTGATCTCCTTCAGAATGGACTGGTTGGATCTCCTTGCAGTCCAAGGGACTCTCAAAAGTCTTCTCCAACGCCACAGCTCAAAAGCATCAATTCTTCAGTGCTCAGCTTTCTTCACAGTCCAACTCTCACATCCATACATGACCACTTGAAAAACCATAGCCTTGACTAGACGGACTTTTTTGGGAAAGTAATGTCTCTGCTTTTTAATATGCTGTCTAGGTTGGTCATAACTTTCCTTCCAAGGAGTAAGCATCTTTTAATTTCATGGCTGCAATCACCATCTGCAGTGATTTTGGAGCCCCCCAAAATATGAGTGAAAAAGTTGGCTTAAAGCTCAACATTCAGAAAACTAAGATCATGGCATCTGGTCCCATCACTTCATGGGAAATAGATGGGGAAACAGTGGAAATAGTGGCTGACTTTATTTTGGGGGGCTCCAGAATCACTGCAGATGGTGAGTGCAGTCATGAAATTAAAAGACGCTTACTCTTTGGAAGGAACCTTATGACCAACCTAGACAGCTTATTAAAAAGCAGAGACATTACTTTCCCAACAAAAGTTCATCTAGTCAAGGCTATGGTTTTTCCTGTGGTCATGTATGGATGTGAGAGTTGGACTATAAAGAAAGCTGAGCGCCGAAGAACTGATGCTTTTGAACTGCAGTGTTGGAGAAGACTCTTGAGAGTCCCC
The DNA here is from genome assembly GCA_006410635.1 of Cephalophus harveyi. Lineage (NCBI taxonomy): Eukaryota > Metazoa > Chordata > Mammalia > Artiodactyla > Bovidae > Cephalophus > Cephalophus harveyi. The sequence goes on from SJYT01082442.1 coordinate 192,676, forward strand.
TGGACTGCAAAGAGATCCAACCAGTCCATCCTAAAGGAGATCAGTCCTGAGTGTTCATTGGAAGGACTGATGTTGAAGCTGAAACTCCAGTACTTTGGCTACCTGATGTGAAGAGCTGACTCACTGGAAAAGACCCTGATGCTGGGAAAGATTGAGGGCAGGAGGAGAAGGGGATGACAGAGGATGAGATGGCTGGATGGCATCACCGACTCAATGGACATGAGTTTGAGTGAACTCTAGGAGTTGGCAATGGACAAGGGAGGCCTGGCATGCTGCAGTCCATGGGGTCACAAAGAGTCAGACACAACTGAGAGATGGAACTGAACTGAACTGAAAAGTTTAATAATTTCCAGAATTGGCAAGTGTGGGGTAATAGGCAATCTCATTCCTGCTGGTATAATATGATTGGAGGGCAATTAGTGATATATTTAAAAATTATAACATTATTTTGACCCCAAAATTCCATTTCTAGGGACCTAAACTCAGAAATATTTGCATATTATATTAACAACATTTATTTAATATAAATCATGTGCCAAGCCCTGTATAGCTGCTTTATTCATATTAGTCACTTAGAATCTGAGAGGAAGTTCTATTTTTACCCCATTTTACAGGTGAGGAAACAGAAACAATTAAGAAGTGGCAGTGCAGGGATCCAGACACAGCGCTCACTTCCGTGTGACACTGAGGATGCTATGCCATCTCTCTCAAAGAAATATGCACATAGATGCATATTGCACCATGACTTGTATTTTTTTGGAGCTGAATAAAAGGTGAATGTTCAACGATAGAAGAGATGGTTACATGGCAAATTCAAATGATAGGATATTATGCAGTAATTCAGAAAAACGAATCCAAGAAAATTAAAAATATTTATTCATGTAAAACATGAATATTTATAGTATTTTTATAGAATATTTATAGCAACATTATCCATGGTAATCAAAAAGCAGATGGATAGATAAAACATAGTCTATCCATAAGATGGAAGATTATTCAGCCCTGAAAAAGAATGAAGCTCTGACATATCTGCAACATGGATGAAACTTGAAAACATGATAAATAATAAAAGATACAAATGGCCATATTTTGCATGACTCTATTTATATGAAATGTCCAGAATAAGCAAATCTAAAGACAGAAAATAGATTATGATTGCCAGGGGAATGAGTGGACAGGGAAATTGAGACTAATGGCTAATTGATACAAGGATTCTTTTTGGGGTGATGGAAACATTCTGGAATTAAATAGTGGTGAAGTTTGCACAGCATAGTGAATATAATAAACACCATTGAGTTACATCCTTTAAAATGATGGGATTTTGTATTATGTGAGTTATATCTCAATTTCAAAAAGAGAATAAGTATCTTTGTGCAGAAAGATGTTAAATAAAAAACAGCAAACCTCAAAACAATATGAATAGCGTGTTTCCATTTAGAAAAAAGGAAACATATGTGTTTGTAAATGCATAGGAAAAAGTTGACAAGAATATAGACTAGTCTGTTAACAGAGTCTTCCTCTGGAGTGAAAACACAATTGGGAGAGAGAAGTGAAAGGCACACACTTTCTGGTCTGCCAGAAAACTTTTTACTGTATGTAGTTTTCACTGAATATACTTATATTTTGAATTTCTTTACAATAATCATATATTACTTTTATAATTTTTAAAATGAAAATTAAAATAAAAGCTTTTAAACATTAGTTTTTCTGGCTTAGTCACTAAGTCGTGTCTGACTCTTTGTGACCCCATGGACTGTAGCCCACCAGGCTTCTCTGTCCATGGAATTTCCCAGGCAAGAATACTGGAGTGGGTTGCCATTTCCTTCTCCAGGAGATCTTTCCAAACCAGTGATCAAACCTGCGTCTCCTGAATTGGCAGGTGGTTTCTTTACCACCGAGACCAGGGAAGCCCTAAGCTGGTAACTAAAAATAATCTCCAGAAATAAACCATAGACAAAATAATAGGATACAATGGTAAAGCCCAGGACTGGTAGCCAGAAGACCTGAATTCCTGATTCAACTCTGCCTTAATGACTTTGGGGTCATTAAAAAGTTTATCTAGCATCTCTGAGTCTCAGTTTCCTCGTTTCTCAAACAGACAGCTGGACTAGAAGACCACCATGAAACTTGCAGCTCTAGAATCTGGATTCCACAATAGGTCATCCTCCCTTCTTGCTCCGTTGCCAAGGTTACTCACAGCTCCAGTCTTTCAGACCATGTTTTAGACAAGGCATGAAATACAGTCATGAATTGACACATATTCCAAGATCATAACCTTCCAGGAAAAGGCTCATCAAACCCATTGCCCAGCTTCTGCTTAATTATGACCCTTTTTGTTTTATCTGATAGCAGTTAATTTCATGGACTTATGGCTGAGTCAAGTAATAGAATAGTTCTTGGACAAACAAGATAATTTGCCAGACAGGTCATTTTTTTGTTGCTGTTTAATACATGGAAATCTCATTTCAGAAAGCATACAACTCTGAAATAAGTTATTTTCCTTTCATCATGTATATAACCTCTCAGTTATCTTTTCATTAACTTGTGCTGGTCCTAGATAGAGAGAAAAGAGGAGGTCAAAGGGAAAAGACAGAGGCATAAAGGCCCTTAGAATTCAGGGGTGCAAAAGAGGATGGCTCAACAAAGCATTATACATGAGTGGACAAACAAGTGCCTACGAGAAATTTTTTTCCTTCTCTATCAGTGTTTCAGCTCCTCTGCCTGGTGGCTAAACTGCTGGAGCAAATGCTGGGGATGATGTGCCTATCTGAAGGGCCTGGAAGAGGACTCCCCAGAAGCAGAAGCTTATCCTCAAAAAGCTGAACCAACTCCATCAATCATAGTGCCGGCTCAAGTAGATGCCCCTCAATTACCAGCATTCTCCCATTTCCCATCTTCCAGGGGAGAACCTGAAGGAGAATAGAAAGAACCCAGACTTGCAGACTTTGGAGCCTGTAAGACCTGGACCCACATCCTGTCTCTGCCACGGACCCTTTGTGTAACCTGGGACAACTGTGAAAACCACAGGATTGTCATGAAGTTTATGCAAGATAACAGATATAAAAGGCCTACCATGGTGACTGGCACACAATAGGTAATTAATGAACCTTAATTGTTTTTCATCTCTTCATTCTTAAAGAACCCAGGTCCTAAGTTTTGTCCAAAGCAGACCTCGAGAACTGCTTCAATAGGATGGTTTCTGACAGCAAAGATATAATCCACCCTTTTATTTTTTTAATTTAGTTCTTTTAATGTCGTTGTACCCTGCTTTTTGAAGAAGGGTCTCCCCTTTATTTTGCACTGTGTGGGTTCCACAAATTAGTTAGCTATCTCTGAGGATGTATCAAACACTGTGTTCCCTTGAGTCCCCTCCCCTTGGCCTGAGGAAAGGAGGAAACCTTAACTCCCCATTCCTCAGGGATGAGAGGTCACATCACCATCTTTGAACCAATCCTCCACCAGCCTCTTCCCCTTCCCTCTTTTACAGAGATGGGTGATGGGAAGGCCAGCAGCTTCTGTATAGGGAGTTTAGCACTTGGTTTGGGAATGTATAGATCCTTGGCACTTAATTTTTTGGCCTTTGCATTTGAAATCTTGACACTGGGACTATAAGGGCCTGGACTGCAAGGGAACTTTGGCTCCTTGTAACCACAAGGGTGGGGCTTCCCAGGTGGCTCAGTGGTAAAGAATCTGTCTGCAAGGCAGGAGATGTGGGTTCAATCCACTGGAGAAGGAAGAGTCAGATATGACTTAGCAACTAAACAACAGCAACAACAAACCACTAGGGTGCCAGAACATTTGTGGGAAGGTAGGTGAACCAGCAAGGAAAGGAGAGGAGATCATTTCAGTCCTGGCTGGCTTCCTTCCCAGCTGAGGGAACATGTGAGATTTCCCAGTGATGGAGGTGGAGTTCTCCTGGCAGAGCACCCTTGAGCAGAGTGGATCTTCATTCCGGAGAACAACCACAGCTGTGTCTTTAGCCCTTGAGCATTCTTAGACAGTTCATCATGGTGGGGCTAGCCAGGCTGTTGGAAAGGACATCCAGAGGAGTCCTGTTCCAGGCACGTCATGGGTCAGGCCCCAGAGCCCTGCTACAATGTGCTGACAAGATGGTACTCCTGCTGGAGCCTGTGAGTGGCCCGGCAGATACCCTTCCTTTAATCAGACTTCATACATGAAATATGCTAGCTTCAGATTTTCTCAGTTTTTAACCCAGGATACTCCCTTATTCTTCGTGGCAAAGAGACCAGGAAAGCCGTGTGCTCAGTCTCTACAGGAAAATGGGCAGGGAAGGTCATGAGAACTTCCAGTTGTAGCAGGAAACTCGGAAGGCCAGCTGGGTCTCCATCAAGGCTCAGTCAGGGCAGGGCCAGTGTACAGCAAGTGGGGAACTGGCCTTGATCCTGCAAAATACTAATTTCGCTGTAGAGTCTACCATTTCTTTGTCAAATTTGTATATGTTGCCTGTAGGGCACTCACTTCCTTTCTAGAGGCAAGAGGTCAGTTGAAAGGATGTTCAGTTTCCTTCACTATGAGTGCTCCAGTGTCCCAAAGCCAAAGCATCCGACCCTGGGGCTGGAACTATGTCCGGTCCTGGGAATGCTGGCCTTAATCACCAGAACTGATGGTCTTCCTGGCTCACAAGAGATGCTCTTCACGGGCTAAAAGGCTTCTGGAGAAACGCACACAATAGTGCAGCAGGCCCAGTTCCCAGTGCTGGGTCTCCAGTGTCAACTGGTCTCCCAGTTACTTAAAATCCCCTTCCTTGCTTAGTTCACTTTCCTTTCCCCTGAGTGACCATCCAAACTCACAAGTTCAAACCTGCTGCCCAACCGCCATACCCCTCATTCTGAGCAGAAGCCTTACTGCCGAGGAATTGTAACCACACCCATTCAGCTTCTCCACCTTATCTCTAAGGCTGGCTGTTTCCCGTCCCCTGTCAAGGCCTCCACCCAAGTCCTTAACCCCCTCCCACTCTCAGGTGACTTGCCACCTCTCCTCCTCACCTTTCTCCTCTTTCCTACCTTTGCCCTCTACTTCGGGCTCTTTTTCTCCTTCCCCAGTCTCTCTGAGAGTGAAACCAACTGACACTGCTTTCCTTGACTTTATCCTCTTCAATTTCATGCCTTTCTTTCTCCTTCTGAACCAGTTCTGCTCCAAACTAGGCCAACTGAGAGGCTCAGGGAGGCCAGGTGTCAGGGTCTGGGTACCCAGATAGGGAGAGGCTAGAGTCAAGCCCCAGGACACAGAACAGAAAGAGAAGAGAGGGCAGCATCAGGTGAAACAGGGCGAGAAAAAAAGAAATGGTCAGAAACTGTATCGATCCAAAATACACTGGCTGGAGACAGGGAAAAGATGGATGGGGGTTAAAGGATCTGTGATTAGCAATAGGAAGATAGAGCCCAAAGTTTCAGGAAATTGGAAGGGAGCCAGTGAGATTTCTTAAGGTGCAGATACCTAGTCCAGCCTCCATTAATAGGGAATCTGTGGCCTTGCCCTTGGGTGGAGAGGGAACAATTAAGGATGTCAAGCCTGTTTGGACAATTTTCTTCCTCTTTCAGTCTCCTCAGAAGGATTATCAATGAGCACTACTCTACTTCTTTAGCCCAACATCACTTTAAAGCTCACTGCAGGGACTTTCCTGGTGTCCCAGTGGTTAGGAATCTATCTGCCAAAGCAGGGGACACGGGTTCGATCCCTAGTCCTGGAGAACCCCACATGCTACAGAGCAACTAAGCCCATGAGCTGAGGCTACTGAGCCCACATGCCCACGCTTCTCAACAAAAGAAGCCACTGCAATGAGAAGTCCACACACTGCAACTGGAGAGTAGCCCCTACTTGCCACAACTAGAGAAAGCCTGCGTGCAACAATGAAGACCCAACACAGCCAGAACAAACTAACAAAAAGTCACTACAGTCTGAATTCAATCTTTACCTTCCCATCAGAACCTCCTGGGAAGTGATCACCAATGGTCTCTGTGTTGGTCTCTTCTCTGAGTGCTCCTTCATGAGATTTTCTTCCTGGTCCTCAGCTTGCCCAGTATCAAGTTTGTCTTAGGTTCTTCCAGCCACACTTACGGAGAAGGCAATGGCACCCCACTCCAGTACTCTTGCCTGGAGAATCCTATGGATGGAGGAGCCTGGTAGGCTGCGGTCCATGGGGTTGCTAAGAGTCAGACACTTACTGAGCGACTTCCCTTTCGCTTTTCACTTTCATGCTTTGGAGAAGGAAATGGCAACCCACTCCAGTGTTCTTGCCTGGAGAATCCCAGGGATGGCGGAGCCTGGTGGGCTGCCGTCTATGGGGTCGCACAGAGTCGGACACGACTGAAGCGACTTAGCAGCAGCAGCAGCCACACTCACAATCATTACACATTTTCTTCTACTCATGTAGATTTTTAAATGACAGTTTTCTATTATTTTCCAAATCTAGACATTTGGTCCTTGGTTCTCTTCTGGTCACTAGAACTGTCTTGCTCTGAGATTCCCCAAACATTGCTTGTGTCGACATTGCTGGTCAGAAGCATCATGTGGCAAATGGAAAAGCAGAAAATGCTGCAGGATAAGGAAAGAAAGCATGATGAGCGGCTACAAACAATCAAGATATTTCTAAAAGAATGGGGATTTTAAACTTCTCCCTGAGGTGCTTACACACTCCCCAAATTTCCATATAGGATAACTGAATTAAAATATCCTGACTTTACCTCTTTGCTCACTGGGGGACCAAGAGTAGACCTGAGTCATAGAACTGTCACTCTGGGGCACGATCATTAACGGAACTCCTATTGAAAGTGGGCTTCTCTGTCCAACTCCTTTAGATTCTATTAGCTTTAATTCCTCTGAAAGAGAATCTCATTGGCATAGCTAATCTTTCCACACCAGGCCTTCCTTGAGAGGGAGTTCCTGCTTTTGCCTGGGAAATCACAAAGACTTCACAAGAGCTGGGACATTTGAGATAGCCTGAAAAAGATGATAGGTTCTAGGTGTAACTGTGTGTGTGTGTATGTGTGTATGACAATTTCAGAATTTTTCAACATTATTCTAAATCTAGAGCCTTCATTCAACTATTATTTACTTTTTCCATTCTCTAAATCACAAGAGTCACTTTTGTTCTGAAAAAAAAACTCCACATTTGAAGGAATTAGAAAGAGTCTCTCTCCCTCGTTTTGGTAGGAACACTTGATGAAGTCTAGAAGAATAATATTTTCCCGTTCATTCATTCACTCAATAGTCCTGCTATAGCTAGAGCATCTTTTTTTGCAGGTTTTAAAATGCACTTTACAGATTATTTTGTTTAAGCCTTACAACCACCCTACCTCAGTAATTATTGTTACAAAGCATATTAATTCTGGAAACTGAGGCTCTAGGCAGTTAAGTAACTTGTTCAAGATCAAATTACAAATATAGTGGGGTAGGGGAGACTTGAATCTAGGTTGACTCTCCAAAAACTACGTACTTTCTACTCCTTCATACTGGGATGACTCACAAATGGTGCGTTAGATCTGCTGATGTAATCAAACTATCTATCGGTACATTATCATTAGGCACTACCAGCTAACATCTGACATATTCTAGTTGAACATTTTCCTAAACTGAGAGTTCAGATTATACAACAAAGATGAGTACTCTTTGAAATAATTCTAAGAGTTTGAAAAAGTTTTCTAAGCAGTTTAAGAAATAAATTTACTTATTTTTAAAGCGAATTTATTTTTAACAAATAATAAAAAATTCTGTCTCTCTGGCATTAGTCCTTTTCTTCCATCCTCAGAAGCATATATATAACATTTATTAATATATAATAATACTGTCTTCCACATGATGAACTGGTCATTCCTGCTTATGTTTGCTTTTGGTTAATTTGGCGCATTTGACTGTAGGGCTAAGAAATCAGTTCAGTCCTCATGAGTAACTTTATTTTGGCATCCCTTTTCCCTTTTGGATTGGAAAAGTAACAGATGCTTATTGTATAAAAGGCAAATCATACAGATGTCTCAGGAAGTAAAAAGCCCTGGCAATCCCACCCCCAGACGTAGCAGCTATTAATAATGTGGTACATAGTCTTTCAAATTTCCTCCATTCATATACCAACACATACTATATTTATACATATTTTTACATAAATGGGATCTGCCTTACATACTGTTTGGCAATCATTGTTTGTTTCTGACAAACATCTTAGCTATCTTCCTTTGTCAGTATCTATAGATTGATCTCAGCTTTCAGATAGCGTTTGACAAAGGAAAACATCCGTTTCACAGAAACAGAATGAATTTCAAATGTTTTGCCAATGCCTGCCTTAATCAAAACAAAGCCTGAGTGAGAAAGCGGGCTAGTGCTGTATGCTGAAAAAAATCAGCATCGCTTAATAGTTGTACCTACTACACAGTGTGTTGTTGTAACATTCAGCCTTAAAAAAATTTAGACCGTTACATCCACATTTTGAATTAGCAGCCAATAGACAAGAGGCGACATGAGGAACATTTTGGAAAATACCTTCTCGTGGGGTCGCCTTCAGGCAGTGGATTGTAAGGCTCTGAGGCATTTCAGCAGCTTACCCTTAGCTAGAAACACACTCCCAACACCTCAGCAACGATCTGTTGAAACCTCTCATTTAGTGAGAAACACAAGATAAATCATTCAGTATGCTAGGCAATTCATTAACCCATCAAGGGCTTTCTTCCTGAGCCTGGGATAATGGGCAGAAAAAGGAATATAATCCTTAATGAATAACAAAAGGCACTGCAGGAGGAATGGGAATACACACGTACGAGGCATGTGATGGGCTCTCTTTTTCCATCTGGAACAACCTGCCTGTCATCTCTTGAACATACTCAGCGTTTTGCCGTAGATCGATCTTGCCTGGGAATGAGATACATTTTTTTTTTTTTCCCAGCTGTCTTGGAAATGGGAACTGACATAAGTGATAGACCATACTCACAGAAGGCCATATGTCTAATATTCCAGGTCTTGGACTGTCCATAAAGAATCCAAGAAGTAGCCTAAGGCTCGCCAGCATTTTATAAGACAGCAAAGAGAAGACATGTTCTGAGGCTGAGCCATAAAAATCAACGTTAGTCCGGGGATTATCTAAAATGTAGCCACGTCATAGGCCTCAGAAAACTGAATACACTATGTTCTTTTTCATGTTTTTCCATAGCTTTGGAGCTCATCAGGGAATCCTGAAGCTGGATTTACAGGAAGCAAATGTTTTGTGGTAAAGTTTTATTACTACTTTTCAAAGCAAATTTTTTTTTTTTTCTTCCCTCTCTATTGTTTCTTTATTCTGTGAGATATTTTGTTTTCCAACTCTGAGTCCTGGTTTGGGAATCTTCATTTTTCAAATGAAAAGTTTAATAGGGCAAAATATTTAGAAGCTAATTCTTTCTTCTTTTCCCTAAATCTCTGGTTTGCTGTCATTAGGATAAGATCTCATGAGCAGAGTGCTGCAAGTTCCATACACTCTTCTTGGTCTTAGACGGGCTTGGCCTGTAGTGCCCTTCTGAAGCAAGACTTCAGTTCCCAGCCAGAGATTGAGGTCAGTTCTCAGAAGTGAGAGCACCAAATCCTAGCTGCTAGACCAGTGGCCAATGACAAGGCCCTGGCCCTTCGGCTTTGCAGAAAAAGAATTTCCACAAAGACAAAAAGTAGTGAAACAAAGTATTTATGCAGAGGAAGAAGAAAAAAAAGAGAGTACAGTTTGTGCAGACAGACACACGGGTGAACTCAGAGAAAGAGTCGCTGAGTCAAGCCCTCCTGGTAGTTCGAATTATTTTTATGCAGCATTTCTTCCGGGTTTCCTTTGGGCAATCATTTTGAGTTGCCTGGTTCAGAGCCCGTATTTGGTATATCTGAGGCTCTTCCCCAGAGAAGGCAATGGCAACCCACTCCAGTACTCTTGCCTGGAGAATCCTATGGATGGAGGAGCCTGGTAGGCTACAGTCCATGGGGTCGCGAAGAGTCGGACACGACTGAGCAACTTCACTTTCACTTTTCACTTTCCTGAACTGAAGGAAATGGCAACCCACTCCAGTGTTCTTGCCTGGAGAATCCCAGGGACGGGGGACCCTGGTGGGCTGCCGTCTATAGGGTCGCACAGCGTCAGACACGACTGACGTGACTTAGCAGCAGCAGCAGCAGCAGAGGATCTTCCCACGTATGCACACACATCTCTTAACCAAGATGGATGCTAGTAAAGGGGCCTATGGGTAGTATACATCAGTTAGTGTCACTCCCTTTTTGACCTCCAAGGAGACTTTCTGTCTACGTGTAGTCAGGGAAGTCTCCTGACTTCGAGAATGAGTAATATATGGTCTCTTGTCTTCTACCTGGGCAGGGCCCAGTCTCCTCTCTCAGTTGACCTGCTATTCTCATTTTGGAGTATTGATCCATAGGGTTACCCTGGGTGGGGGGCCCATCGGGAGTAAGAAAGTAAGTTTGGGAGGGATAAAAGGAGGATAATGGAAATTTCTTAAGTTTTCAGCAATCTGATGCTCATTAATAATGTTCATGTTAATAATTATTAGGGTAACTAAATGTTCCAGGTTACCCAGGATAACCTGGTTTATGCCTGTGGTGCAAGCATATAACTAACAGCATCCACTTTCTCTCTTAAAAGTGTTCTGGACACTAAATTACATAATCACTTTTAATCATATAAGACACTATTCTGCTATCACAATGGAAGGAGGGGGTCACATAACAACTGTACTTCGAACAGTGTATTAACTGTATATTACACAATGGTAGTTTTCTTTCAAAATTTAAAGTGCACATCTCCTTTATCCTAGAAATTTCTCTTCTTTAAATCTATTTTATAGAAATTCTCAAGTTATGAGCAGATTATATATAGGTGTGTGTGTGTATACAAGTCATGCTCATACCTACAGACACACAAAAATGCTTAGTGAAAATTGGAAAAGATCTAAACGCTCATCAGAAGAGTGGTTAAATACAATGGAATTTAATTGTATTTAATTATATGTAATTATATAAAATATGTAATTATTATAAAAGAAGACGGTAGATATAGAATGATTGATGATATGATGACATGTTCAAGACTTATTTTTAAATTAAAAAAGCAAGTTGTAGAAATATATATATATATATATATATATGGCAGTGCTTGCCACGGCTCGCTCTAAATAACCTTTAGTTTCTCTCATATCTCCTCCAATTTCCACTCCCCATCTCCAAACCAGGCCAAACCAACCTCAGCGTAAATATGAATTGCTTGCTATGCAAATGAAGCTTCTCTCCTAGCATTCCCATTTAACCAGATCCCCCTGTTTTCTCGGGCTTCCCCAGTAGCTCAGCTGGTAAAGAATCTACCTGCAGTGAGGGAGAACCTGGTTCGATCCCTCGGTTAGGAAGATCCCCTGGAAAAGGCTACCCACTCCAGTATTCTTGCTTGGATTGCAGGTTTGATCCCTGGGTCGGGAAGATCTCCTGAAGATGTGTATAAGAGACAGTATATATATAGGGCAGTGCTTGCCACGGCTCGCTCTAAATAACCTTTAGTTTCTCTCATATCTCCTCCAATTTCCACTCCCCATCTCCAAACCAGGCCAAACCAACCTCAGCGTAAATATGAATTGCTTGCTATGCAAATGAAGCTTCTCTCCTAGCATTCCCATTTAACCAGATCCCCCTGTTTTCTCGGGCTTCCCCAGTAGCTCAGCTGGTAAAGAATCTACCTGCAGTGAGGGAGAACCTGGTTCGATCCCTCGGTTAGGAAGATCCCCTGGAAAAGGCTACCCACTCCAGTATTCTTGCTTGGAGAATCCCTACGGCCAGGAGAGCCTGGCGTGCTACAGTCCATGGGTTCGCAAAGTCCCCTCAACACACACAACAGCGTTTCCAATACAGAAATGCTGGAGATGCCATAATCTGCAATATAATCTTCTTGTTCTAACATGTATTTTGGAAAGAGATCTTCAAAGCTATTGTCTGTGATTACTTGTGGGAAGTAACTGTTATTCCCTTCTGTACTTTTATTTTAACTCACAGGCATATATTGCTTATAATTTTAAAAATTAATTTTAAAGGACTACATGCATAGTTTACCATATAAAATTGTATATTTTAGATGCATCTAATAAGAGAGCATCTGGAAACTCAGAGAAAAAGAGTAGAGAGCCAGACCTCTGGCATTTTTCCTATAAATATACTTTGGAGTGGATGTGGCATATTCTATACTTATCTCCCAATTATCAGGCTAATTGAGGAAATAAAGTTGAAATGTAACTTTTCCTCTCCAACTTTTTCATAATCATTTAAACTGGATCAGTTAAACAATACATTAGTTGGTTCCTCTGAATCTCTTTGGAAGTAGATTAGGAAGCATATCCTCACTACCTAAAGATGCACTTTTTTCTCATCATTTCTCTGATGTATCTTCTAAGGACAAGTGTGAATCGAAGAGGCTCACAGCAGAGAAAGGAGGATCCAAAGGAATCCAACTGTGGGAAACCAACAGACCAGATTGCACCACTTCAGTTTTTAGGGGTTATAAAATTAGTTTTAATCTTAGAGTTAAACACGAAACTAAAGGAAAATAAACTGATATAAAAATCTAGTGCTGGAACTGTGTCTTTCATTGGAATTTCATGGAACACGGAAATCTCAGGAAATCTGTATGGGACCACTGTGCTGGGCAGTGCAAGCTGTGAACTGCATCTCCTTGTTGGAAGTGGTCCTGCAGGCTGAGCACAACATCAGGGAGACTGACCTGTGACCCACCTGTACCTTCCTGCCGCTGACCTCCCTGGACCGCCTGGAGCAACTGAACACAGAGACATGGACATGGAGAGGGGCAATGACAACCTGAACAAGGCCTACTGGGCCCTGAAGAAGGTGTTCTCTGAGGAAGAAAACAAGTCCCTTCCTAAAGAAGAGAAGCGAAAAGCAAAGGAGAAAAGGAAAGATATACCCATTTGAATGAAGAGTTCCAAAGAATAGCAAGGAGAGGTAAGAAAGCCTTCCTCAGTGATCAGTGCAAAGAAATAGAGGAAATCAACAGAATAGGAAAGACTAGAGATCTATCTCTTCAAGAAAATTAGAGATACCAAGGGAAGATTTCATGCAAAGATGGGCTCGATAAAGGACAGAAATTGTATGGACCTAACAGAAGCAGAAGATATTAAGAAGAGGTGGCAAGAATACACAGAAGAACTATACAAAAAAGATCTTCAAGACGCAGATAATCATGATGGTGTGATCACTCACCTAAAGCCAGACATCCTGGAATGCAAAGTCAAGTGGGCCTCAGGAAGCACCACTACGAACAAAGCTAGTGGAGGTGATGAAATTCCAGTTGAGCTATTTCAAATCCTGAAAGATGATGCTGTGAAAGTGCTGCCCTCAATATGCCAGCAAAATTGGAAAACTCAGCAGTGGCCACAGGACTGGAAAAGGTCAGTTTTCATTCCAATCCCAAAGAAAGGCAATGCCAAAGAATGCTCAAACCACCACATAATTGCACTCATCTCACACGCTAGTAAAGTAATGCTCAAAATTCTCCAAGCCAGGCTTCAGCAGTACATGAGCAGTGAACTTCCAGATGTTCAAGCTGGTTTTAGAAAAGGCAAAGGAAACAGAGATCAAATAGCCAACATCTGCTGGATCATCAAAAAAGCAAGAAAGTTTCAGAACATCTATTTCTGCTTTATTGACTATACCAAAGCCTTTCACAATAAACTGGAAAATTCTGAAAGAGATGGGAATACCAGACCACCTGACCTGCCTCTTGAGAAACCTATATGCAGGTCAGGAAGCAACAGTTAGAACTGGACATGGAACAACAGACTGATTCCAAATAGGGAAAGGAGTATGTCAAGGCTATATATTGTCACCCTGCTTTTTAACTTATATGCAGAGTATATCATGAGAAACGCTGGGCTGGATGAAGCACAGCTGGAATGAAGATTGCCGGGAGAAATATCAATCACCTCAGATATGCAGATGACACCACCCTTATGGCAGAAAGTGAAGAAGAACTGAAGAGCCTCTTAATGAAAGTGAAAGAGAGTGAAAAAGTCGGCCTAAAGCTCAACATTCAGAAAACTAAGATCATAGCATCTGGGCCCATCAATTCATGGCAAATAGATGGGGAAACAGTGGCTGACTTTATTTTTGGGGGCTCCAAAATCACTGCAGATGGGGACTGCAGCCATGAAATTAAAAGATGCTTGCTCTCTGGAAGGAAAGTTATGACCAACCTAGACAGCATATTAAAAAGCAGAGACATTACTTTGACAACAAAGGTCCGTCTAGTCAAGGCTATGGTTTTTCCAGTAGTCATGTATGGATGTGAGAGTTAGACTATAAAGAAAGCTGAGCGCCAAAGAATTGATGCTTTTGAACTGTGGTGTTGGAGAAGACTCTTGAGGGACTTCAAGGAGATCCAACCAGTCCATCCTAAAGGAAAATCAGTCCTGAATATTCATTGGAAGGACTAATGTTGAAGCTTAAACTCCAATACTTTGGCCACTTGACGCGAAGAACTGACTCATTTGAAAAGATCCTGATGCTGGGAAAGATTGAAGGCATGGGGAGGAGGGGGTGGCAGAGGATGAGATGGTTGGGTGGCATCACTGACTCAATGGACATGAGTTTGAGTAAACCCCGGGAGTTGGTAATGCACAGGGAGGCCTGGTGTGCTGCAGTCTGTCGGGTTGCAGAGTCAGACACAACTGAACTGAACTGAACTGAACTAAAGGAGGCCCACCAGCTGTGACCCCACCCGCCAACCCCGCCCTGACCCCAAGGCAAAGCCTGGGGCCTGGGATCCAACCCCATTGAGCCAGGGTGGCTCAGCTGGACTCAGCTAGCTCCCTGCAGTGGGAGTGCAGTGCAACACCCTGGTTGCCCCACCGCTGTGGTCCTTGAAGGACCATGCCACCACCCGCAACGCTCCCCCCTTCTCCTCTCACCTCTTTCTCCTCACTCCCCTCCCCCTAGTTGCCTCTCTCCCATTCACCGGATCCCCACTACCCACCTGCCTCTCTCCTGGCCTGAGGGCTTACTGGTCTCTATTCTCATCTCTGTTCTATACTCTCTTAAGGTAAGGTAAGGTAAGGTAAGTCGCTCAGTCGTGTCCGACTCTTTGCGACCCCGTGGACTGTAACCTACTAGATTCCTCTGTCCATGGGATTCTCCAGGCAAGAATACTGGAGTGAATTGCCATTTCCTTCTCCAGGGGATCTTCCCGACCCAGGGATCGAACCCGGGTCTCCCGCACTGGAGGCAGACGCTTTAACCTCTGAGCCACCAGGGTGTGTTGATTTCTGTTGGTTTCATCATTTGCATCAGTCCCCACTGCCAGCCCATAACTGGATTGTAGCTTCCTTCCGAGCAAGGACTGATCCATATTCAGATTGGAAGCAAAGGTGCCTGGCACAACACTTGGCACCTAGTAGGTACTTATCTTTGTGGGGTTTTGTGTTTTTTTTTTTTTTTGCATAAAAACAAAGCAACAACAAAAAAATCCTCACCCTCTACCTCCACAGAATGATTTCAAGTTTCCCCAGGGAAGGGATTCTCTTGGGCAGGTCCAGCCTTGCTCTGAGCTGGCTCACTGGCTAGACTCCAGAAATCAGTCGGCATTTTTCCCCTTTGGGTATTGGATTAAAGCACTTTTGTAACTGCCACATCTTGCAGTTTCCCTAACCTTTCTTCTGGGAAATTAGAGTTAGAGCTTTGGAACTAATGGGGTGTAACGACACACATTCTGCATACACCTATTGTTATTGGTGGCTTAGCTGTGCACAGCACCCCGATGAGCTGGCTCAGGAGACACAGTGACTCATGTCATTTTCCCTGTAACCAGGGGTGACCTGGAGAACTTCAGGCCAGGAGGAAATTAGTTGCTCGCATTCTAGCTCTGTAGATGAGTCTGGCCACCGTCTCGGCGTCCATCAACCTGACTGAATTAGTTGCTGCTGTATCTGATAATAATGGTGATAGTGCCTGGCTACAGGAAACCTTCCCTGCTTGGCTAAAAGAGGTTGTGACCTGCGTGCACATGGATTTAATGGGAGCTTGAAAATCCACATCTGATTAAAGCTTTAGTATCACCAATTAGAGACATGGTGACATTAACTGGGCAACCTCTTTTAAAACCCATGAGTCTGAAACTATTAGCTATTCAAATGTTATGAATCAGTTTGATATTTGTTGACAGTTTCCAGCATCTGCCTGAAAGCTACCTGGGAGGTAGGCACTTGGATGGAGAGTAGGGAATAGGAGCATAGGGAAGATGCCAGAGAGAGAAGTGATTTGGGGGCACAGACGTGGTGACTGAAGACCACAGACCTGGCACTGGAGAGAGGATAGTGGGACCCAGGGGCAGGCCTGAGCACTTGGAGAAAGGGGTGAGTGTTAGAGGAAGGTTTAGAAAAGGGAGAATCAAAAGACCCCTAAACTTTGCATCAGTAGTTTGCTTTTGTATCTGTGATCTCCTATTTTATAAGGTGAAGAACAGTAGGCTGATTTAAAGTGGAACCTTCAGGAAACTCTAGCACTAATAAGGATGGGCAAGATGGATGAAATTCTGAGGGCCTACTGACTTTTAACATAAAATTTTTCTTTTTTTTAATTTTCAAAAGTAATATGTATGCAAGAAACTTGGAAAAGGTTAAAAAAAAAAAAAAAGGGCACAAAGGACCCCACAGACAAATAAACCAACAAAAACAGAAGGAATTCCACCTCTAGAGATACTAACCTTTACCATTTAGGCATTATGCTTCCAGACTTTGTCTACGTCCATATTCACACATGTGCATATCTTTTTTAGAATGTAAACTATTCCTACTCACATACTGTTCTACAGTATGGACCTAGTATATCCTGAAATGTGTTAGGGAGCGATTTTTCTCTGTCTTTCTGTAGTTCTGTAGGCTCACCTCACTGCCCTGTTGCAGGGAGCTTGATCCCACGGAGACTGATTGCCATAGACTGACCCTGCCCACCCAGGGCCTCTTTGTTCACTGACAGGGAACCAGGGCTCAGCTGAAAAGGATGACAAGGCTCTACTAATTTGTACATTACTTTGCATATATTTTCTTTCTAAGAGGCTTTTAAGTAGCATGGAAGATGAAACAAAATAGATTGATTAATGTAATCTGTAGGCTAACATTCAGGGTCCCCCATTTGCAGAACTAAATCATGTAATCACTGCCTGGGGTAAAAAAGCTTGATTCTGCACACAGAGAAAAAAGCCAAAACATACCCAAGGAGAATACCTTCACAGTCCATACAAGCGGACCTGCCTTACACCTCCTTTTCCTGTCTCTTAACGCTTCTTACTCTTGATGCTTCATTACTCTTGATCCTGGCCAGTGGGGCTGCACTGTGGAGGCTAAGTATTTCCCAGTTGGGTCCTGCTTCTTCTTCCTACTTCCAACCACTTCCTTCATTTAGCCCTTATCTCTCATGTGGATTACTGCAAAAGCCGTATACCTGGGGACTTCTCTGGCAGTAAAGTAGTTAAGACTTTGACTTTCAGGCTTCCCTGGAGGCTCAGTGGTAAAGAGTCTGCCCGCCAATGCAGGAGACAAGGGTTCCATCCCTGGTCCGGGAAGATCCCACATTCCATGAAGCAACTGAGTCCATGCACCTCAGTTATTGAACCTGTACTCTAGAGTCTGCGAGCTGCAACTCCTGAGCCCCAGTGCCCTACAGTCCATGCTGGGCAACAACAGAAGCCATCTCAGAGAGAAACCTGCGCACACAACTGGAGAGTAGCCTCCATTCGCTACATCTAGAGAAAAGCCTGAACGGTAACGAAGACCAAGCACAGCCAAAAATAAAAATAAGTAAATAATTTTTTTAAAAAAAGACTTTGCCTTCCAATTCACCATCTGCAGTGATTTTGGAGCCCCCAAAATAAAGTCTGACACTGTTTCCACTGTTTCCCCATCTATTTCCCATGAAGTGATGGGACCGGATGCCATGATCTTCGTTTTCTGAATGTTGAGCTTTAAGCCAACTTTTTCACTCTCCTCTTTCACTTTCATCAAGAGGCTTTTGAGTTCCTCTTCACTTTCTGCCATAAGTGTGGTGTCATCTGCATATCTGAGATTATTGATATTTCTCCCGGCAATCTTGATTCCAGCTTGTGCTTCTTCCAGCCCAGCATTTCTCATGATGTACTCTGCATAGAAGTTAAATAAGCAGGGTGACAATATACAGCCTTGACGTACTCCTTTTCCTATTTGGAACCAGTCTGTTGTTCCATGTCCAGTTCTAACAGTTGCTTCCTGACCTGTATATAGGTTTCTCAAGAGGCAGGTCAGGTGGTCTGGTATTCCCATCTCTTTCATCTTAAAGGTTTACAAATGTTCTGAAATTTTAAAATACATTATATCATCTGAATTTCACACAAAAAAATCTATAAAAGAAGAGTTACATCATTTTAAAGATATTATAAATAAAGACAGTGAGAACCAGAAAGGTTAGGTGATTTGTCTGAGGTTACAAGTTCATTAGTACAAGAGCCAGGACTCTGCTAACTCTAAATTGAGTGTTCCATCCTGTAGTGCACACCATGGGTTTCTCTATCTTGGTTAGAACACAGCCCTGGGTCAATATGATAAGGCCTTTAATAACAGGCATTATAGCCTCTTGTGGTTGAGAGTTCAGAACAAAATCAACAATGACCAAACCTCCTGGGTGACTGTTTCAAATTCCTTCCTAGAGGCAGCAAAACCCATCTGAAGTGTCTATGAAAGTAAAGATTATAACAGGAATTCACTTAGCATGTCGGTTTTCTTGAAGCCAGCAGAGTCTTTGGCTCAAATCATTCTGGTGATGAAATTAGAAGCATGTCCTCTATCTTTAATAGATAGCCATACTCCCTTTCCCTCAGCAGCAGAACTTGGCCAATGGCATGTTGGAAAGAGAGCTATGCTCTCTTAGAGGGCTTCTAGCCTGTCCCCTGGGATAAATTTGCAGGACAAGTTAAGGATGATTTTCATTATGGAAAATTTGACATTAGCTCATGGACTCTAGTTATGCATTCTTGGGTTTATTTATTTAAAGAGCAAACACATTTCCTCTGAGTAAACGGAACAACAAATATAACTTGCTAAATATAGCAGACAGCATTCAAATCTCTGGGCTTCCCCGATGGCTCAGTGGGTAAAGAATCTGCCTGCAATGCTGACAACACAGGAGATGCAGGTTTGATCCCTGGGTCGGGAAGATCTCCTGAAGGAGGGAATGACAACACACTCCAATATTCTTGCCTGGAGAATTCCATGGACAGAGGAGCCTGGCGGGCTGCTGTCCATGGAGTCACGAAGAGTCTAACACGGCTGAGCCTGGACGCAGTGGACATGAGCTCAGTAGCTGCATTCCTGAGGGCAGATTTTGACAGTGGCCCATAGAGACAGTGGAGGCCACTGGATGTCCTGAGGGAGCCATGCCCAAAGGCAACTGCAACACCGAAAGTCCAACTGTCTGCCTGCACAGTTTCGCATGGACTCTCCTTGCTAGGCACCAAGAAGCTCTAACCAAGAAGTCCATTTTACAAGGGAGGACGTTTTCTGAACTTAAGATAATTGGCTAAAATGACCAGTCAAACCGTTATTGACCAGCAAGCACTGCACGTAACCCAGTCCTCCTCTCTGCCCCGCAGCCACTGGAGTCTAGTCCTCAGCTGCAGACATTCCAAGGGGACCGAGGACACAAGAACAGGGGCCGCCAAAAGGCAGCAGAAGCAGCCCAAGGCGGTGGGGCTGAGGAATGGCTAGAGTGACAAGAGAACTCGAACTTGCTCCTATCAGGCATGTGTGAGCAGCCATCTGTGCTCTTGCCTGCAGAGGAGGTGGCTGAATGTAAAGAATGGAGATCCCCCTGGACTGAGTACAGATCACATAAAGTTCTGTGAGAACACAAGGCGAGACAAGACCTGATGTGGACCTGAATCATGTTTCATAGAATTTAGGCAGAAACACCTGGAAGCAACAGTCTATTTGTTTATTTATTTCTGGCCATGCCTTCTAGTATGGAAGACCTTAGTTCCCTGACTAAGGATTGAACCTGTGCCCCCTGTATTGGGAACACGGAGTCTTAACCACTGGACTGTTAACCAGGAAAGTCCTCGTAAGCAGCAGTCTAAACAATTTCAGATGTCCTATTTGACCCTCAAAACTTCAGTTTTCTCTCTCCCTCCTTTTCTCCCTCTCTCACTCTTTCCTTCCTTCCTCTCTTCCTTTCCTCTCTCCTTCCTTGTTTCTTTCATTCTTTAACTTAAAGCCCTTGTTTCCTTCCTTTTAAATGCATAAACTCCACAGAAGTCTTATTCTGTTATTTGAGTAGTGTCCCACCTCAAAGTTCCAGTCTGTGGTTACATAGACATTTCTGGCTTCTGTTTATTCCCAAACTAATACCTGGCAGGCAACACAATGCTGAAGATTTGCGACACCTGCTCTGCTGGATCGACTCTAGCCACTGTCAGCCAGGACAGAGCACAGGACTCTAGAGAAGGTGAAATACAGCTTCCTGAGCCTGGTGACTTGTGGAAATAGGCCATTCACAAGAATTGAGAGAGAATTAATTAAAAAGAGAATAAGCTCTTATACATTAATGTTACTTAAGGCAAAGTACTTGTGCACCTGAAATTATTCTGAATTTGCTTCCCACATTCTGGGATAAATTGCACTCTAACATTTTATCATCTTCTACTTCATATTCACTCATCCTTCTGCCCTTAGTCTCACTGGTGCATTTGAATAATTTTTCTGTACACACTCCTCAGCTATTATTAGCCCTAATATAGATGAGCATTTCTGTGTCCCTATCTTTTCATAATATGCGTTAGATAATTTGGCAGCAAAAAAAAACCCAAGATATGCCAGATAAGCAGGAGTGAAAGAGGATTATTTGTCGTGGTTAACCTTTGGATAAAATATTTAGGGGGGCTAAACACCAAATTAGTGTATTTCGGCTTCCTCAGAACTGTATTTCATATCAGCAACTTGATTTCACCATTTAGAAACACTCTTATATACTAAGAAATCCATTAGCTGGATTGTATGGGTTAGAATTATCTAGATAAACTATTGTGTGTGTGTGTGTGTGTATATACACACACAGGGTGGGGGAGATTATTATAGGGAACTGACTCACGTGATTATGAAGGCTGGGAAGTCCCATAGAAATCTGATGGTTGGTGTGTAGTTCCGGTTCAAGTCTAAACCCCTGAGAAGCAGAAGAGTTAGTGATGTAAGTTCAAAGTGTAGAAGACCAATGTACCAGTTTAGAAGTCAGATCAAGTGAATTCTTCTTTCCTCTGTGTTTTTGTTCTATTTAGGTACTCAGTGGAATGGATGAGGCCCACCTACATTGGGGAGGGCCATCTATTTTACTCAGCCTACTGATTCAAATGCTAATCTTGTCTATAAACAACCTCACAGACACCCCAGAAATAATGTTTAACCAAATATCTGGACACCCTATGTCCTAATCAAGTTAGCACATAAAATGAACTATCAGATGACTCATGTGATGAAAACAATGATTTTAGTTGAAATCTAAGCAATGGTGAGGACCTGATTTGAATAATTTGAATGATGCAAAAATTCTTAACAAATATTTATTGAGCACTTACAATGTACCAGGCACTGTCAAGATCTAGGAAAGGTCGAGCGTGACTGATGCTACTTTCAAGTATCAGAAAATGTTTTAAAGATGGTAATACTTTAGTTGAGCTTTTCAAGACCAATGGAACTATGATTTGTTCGGATGGTAAGGGGTCCAGGGGCAGGATATAAATCACAATAGGTCAACCCACTTGTAGCAATTCCCTTTATCTTGATGCTAATGCTTGGTCTAGGATTGAGTTGCATTGAGTTCAGTCACTGTATGGCATTTAGTTCTAGCCAGAGAAATAGATGTCTGGTAGTGTGGATCACAACAAACTGTGGAAAGTTCTTAAAGAGAAGGGGATACCAGACCACCTGACCTGCCTTCTGAGATTTCTGTATGAAGGTTAAGAAGCAACAGTGAGAACCAGACATGAACAACAGACTAGTTCCAAATCAGGAAAGGAGTATGTTAAGGCTGTATATTGTCACCCTGCTTATTTAACTTATATGCAGAGTACATCATGAGAAACGCTGGGCTGGATGAAGCACAAGCTTAGAATCAAGATTGCCGGGAGAAATATCAATAACCTCTGCATATGGTGTCAATATGCAGATGCCACCACCTTTATGGTAGAAAGAAAAGAAGAATTAAAGAGCCTCTTGATGAAAATGAAAGAGGAGAGTGAAAAAGCTGGCTTAAAACTCAACAGTCAGGAAACAAAGATCTTGGCATCTGGTCCCATCACTTCATGGCAAACAGATGGGGAAACAATGGAAACCACAACAGACTTTACGTTTTTGGGCTCCAAAATCACTGCAGATGGTGACTGCAGCCATGAAATTAAAAGATGTTTGCTCCTTGGAAGAAAAGTTATGACCAACCTAGATAGCATATTAAAAAGCAGAGACATTACTTTGCCAACAAAGGTCCGTCTAGTCAAGGCTATGGTTTTTCCTGTGGTCATGTATGGATGTGAGAGTTGGACTATAAAGAAAGCTGAGCACCGAAGAACTGATGCTTTTGAACTGTGGTGTTGGAGAAGACTCTTGAGCGTTAGCAGCAGCAGCAGAACAGCAAGGAGATCCAACCAGTCCATCCTAAAAGAAATGAGTCCTAAATATTCATTGGAAGGACTGATGCTAAAGCTGACACTCCAATACTTTGGCTACCTCATGCGAAGAACTGACTCATTGGAAAAGACCCTGAACTGGGAAATATTGAAGGAGGGAGGAGAAGGGGATGACAGAGTATGAGATGGTTGGATGGCATCACTGACACAATGGACTTGAGTTTGAGTAAACTCCGGGAGTTAGTGATGGACAGGGAGGCCTGGCATGCTACAGTCCATGGGTTTGCAAAGAGTCAGACACGACTGAGCAACTGAAATGAACTGAACTGAACTGAGAGGGCAGAGAGGGCTTCCCTGGTGGCTCAGTGGTAAAGAATCTGCCTGCAGTGCAGGAGACCTGGGTTGGATCCCTGGTTGGAAAGATCCCCTGGAGGAGGGCATGGCAACTGGCTCCAGTATTCTTGCCTGGAGAATCCTATGGACAGAGGAGCCTGATGGGCTGCAGTCCATAGGGTCCCACAGAGTCAGACACGACCGAAGAGACTAAAGCAGGAGTGGCAGCAGAGGGCACAAACAAGTTTCACCTCCGATTAAAAAGAGAAAAGAACGCTGTACAAGAAGGAGTTCCCTGTTTCCCCCTTCTCTTCTTTTGTGATTTGAAAGTTGTCATAGGAGGATGTGATATCTTGAGTTGCAATAGCTGTCTTGGACCATAATGGGAAACCTGAGGATGATAGCCACACACCGAGGATGGAAGAGAAAGGACAGAAAACTGTGGAGTCTTCAACAATATCAGAGTCACCAAAACAGTTGCAAGATTGCCTGCCTTAGCACTTTTAGCTTAGAAAGCAGTCATGATATTCTGGTTAAAGCCAGAATTAATTGTGCTTGCAGTCAAAGTTTTCAAAACGGCTGCTGTGTTAAGGGTGACATTTTAGATGTATGACTAAGGAGTTTGGTCCTTATCATGGAAAGGAATGGAAGCTATGGAGAAGTTTTGACAGGGGAATGAGCTGTAAGATTTGTGCTTTAAAGCCATGACTCTGGGTGCTGTGAGCAGGACAGGCTAAAAATGGAAGAAACCGAGATAGAGAAATCAGTTATGATTTCTACTGTAACTGCCCAAGAGGTTAGGTAGAACCTAAGCCAAAGAAGCAACAATAATAACTGGGGGAAAGGGGATAAATCTGTAGGATAATTTTAAGTCAAAATGACATAGCTTCAAGTGGGTGTAAGCAGTGGGGAAGCAGGAGAATCAAGAATAGGCCGGAGTTTCTGACTTGGCTGACTTGAGAGACAGGAGTATCTGTCTATGTGCTAAGTCGCTTCAGTCGCATCTGACCCTATGGACTGTATAGCCAGCCAGGCTCCTCTGTCCATGGGATTCTCCAGGCAAGAATGCTGGAATGGGTGCCCATGCCCTCCGTCAGAGGATCCTCCTGATTCAGGAATTGAACCCCGGTCTCCTACATCTCCTGAATCGGCAGGCAGGTTCTTGACCACTAGCGCCACCTGGGAAGCCTGAGAGACAGGAGATCTGACTCTAATTCTGGTTCTGTCACAAGCTGGTCGAATGATCCTAAACTAGCTTTCTCATTTTGGGAAGGTCAGATTAAAAATATGATAGCAGACTGATCTCATCTCTCTTGGCAGCTCCAACTCCCAGGAGCACTTTTGCTGAAAGGACTAGAGGGACCCAGGAGGACCACCTTGAGGAAGGAAAAGCCCTCTTTCTCTAGTGGAATCTCTGATTTGTCAGAGCTGGGTGGAGGGTGACTTTGAGTCTTTGTCTGCCTTTCTGCCTTAGGTTGCCAGCAGAGCAAGAAATAGGGCAGGGGGTTCTTTAATGCCTGGGTGATGCCCAAGCATGTAAATCAAAACCGGCAAAACATCATTTCCCACATACCCTCAAGACTTATCCTTTATGAAAGTCTTCATATAAAGCTTTGTCTGTATCCCTTAGGATTCACTTCTGGGCATAGAATTCTTTCCTTCTGCAATTTCTTTAATATCCAGATCTGCCAGCTGCAAAGAGCAGCCTTCTGCATCCAGGCAAACCAGTTATTCCTTTTCATATGAAGGCAAGAAACAATGGAACAGGTAAGTGATGTCTTTACCCTGGGAAGCCAAGAGGAATGATGCAAACCAGGCACAAAGCCCAGAAACTGTTGCCAGGATACATGGCTGCTGGGGAGCAAAGGTCACAGAACCATGGAAAGGGTTTCACAAATGACTAATTAGTTTTAATTTATTTCTCTTTATAAAAAGATTGCCTCGGGCTCACCAGGACTTACCATAGTTCAAGTTTTAATCTCTCTCACTCCTATACCACAGTTTATATTAGTTTTACACATTATCTCATCTGATGGGGAGGAAGCATTGAGGAATGCAAAGGTCCAGACCCTATGAAGGGCTTGCCCAGCTCCAGAACTCCCCCTGGGATCAGCTGAGGCCTCTGAGGCAACAACATCATAATTCAACCGTTCTCTTTGCCAATCCTGTCTCACTCCCACTCTTAGATGTGTTGGTTTTGATAGTATTCCCCAGTAAAATTCTTTGCGTGTGTCAGAGGAAAACTGCAGCTGGACCGCAGTTAAAGTGGTAAAAAACATTTTATTCTGGAATAGGAGAAACATTTATTCCAATGGGAGAAAAGAGATCTCTGTATAGAATTGGGCTCGAGGTCAAATATAAGAAGGATAGTTGGCAATTTATAGCCAAGAGCAGAGTAGGGTCAGTGGATGGAAAATACTAAAAGGAAACTAAGGGAAATTCTGACTAAATCAACTCGACAAGATTTTTGCTGAGGGCAGACAAGGGAGATCAAATATCATTACCTGGAGGATGCTAGGGGATGAAGAATTTGATCAGGTATTGAGGGTGAGCAAATATCAAGGGTGGAGGATTCTGTCTAAGTTGACTTATTAGGATTCTTGCTAAAACTGGGTGATGCAGGCTTGACAAGGACAAACACTGAAACCCAAGGTCAAAGCCTAGTTAAGAAGAGGCCTTAAAGGAGACTACAACTAGCAGTCGGTCAAGGAGAGTCTTTGTCACATGCAAATTTCTGTCTGTTTCCTGGGGAACCTGACCTATGACAGTAACATAGAGTCATCAATTAACCGTATTTTTCTAGACAAACACACACACACATTTCAATCTATTCTTATTGTCACGTTATTGTTTTTTAAAAATACTTTAATTCCAAAAAAGAAAGAAGCACATCTCAGAATAAATTAAAAATGCTTTGAATCAAATGTTTAATTAGAAAACAAAACCACTGGTTAAACAAAGATTTCTTATATAGGACAGAAACCATAAGCCTGAACCAATTTAAAACTCTGCACTTTGAATGTCACACAAACCATAAGCCTGAACCAATTTAAAATTCTGTTCTTTGAATGTCACAGATTAGGAAAAAAATATTTGCCAAAAACATTTCTGACAAAGAATTTCTTTCCAGAAAAAGCAAATAAAAATACAAACACAAAAATACAAAATACTCTCACAAAGCAGTAAAAATACAAACAACTCAATTTTTTAAGTGAAATGACCTCTTAATCAAAAAAGAGATACAGATGGCAAATAAGCCCATAAAAACATCATTAGTTATTAGGGAAATGCAAATTAAAACCACAATGAAGTATACAGTGATACACCCGTTAGATCGGTAAATACAAAGACACCAAAAAGCAAATCCTGATAGTATCAAGTTCTGACAAGGATGTAGAGTAAATTGAACTCTCAATACATTGCTGGTAGGAGTACAAAATGGGATATCCGTTTAGGAAAACAGTTTGATTTTTTTAATATAATTTTAAATATTTACCATATGACCCAGCTATCCTACACCTAGATATTTACTCTATTGAAATAAAACACATATTTACACAAAGACCTGTATACAGATGTTTATAGCAGTTTATTCATAATTCCCCCAAACAGAAAACAATCTAAATGTCCATCAGCTGAATGGGTAAATAAATTATTGTATCACCATCCAGTGGAATACTACTCAGCAGTTAAAAGAATGAATTAAACATACACACAATAACGTGAATCAATCTCAATTAAATGAAGCAAAGGAAGCCAGACATAAAAGGCCACGTACTGTATGATTCCACTTCTGGGAAAAGAAACCTATCGGGAGAAAAGTTAGATCAGTGTTTGCCAGGGCCTAGGGGAGAGATTTACTTTAAAGAGTCAACAGGGAATTGGAGGGTGTGATGAAAATGTACCATATCTTGATTAAGGTGATGGTAACACAAGGTATTACCAGTTGCTATGTTTCAACACAAACCAAACTCAACTGCATTATCCTTAACTTTTGTAGGTTTTTCCACACACTAGTGAAAACTTCATCACCTACCGACACTGACCTGTGGGTATGAAGGGAAGCAGGGAGAACAGTCAGTGGCTGCAGGATCACAAAAGGCTTTTTCTGGATGGATGGAGACTGCAGCATGTGTATAGACTGAAGGGAAGGAGGTAGTTTTTGAGCAGAGAGACCAAAGCCACTGGAGATGGGGGGAGGCTGACTGATGGAGTGAAAAGACTATCGTAATCAGAATTCTTGATGTCAAACAACATAAACTCAATTCAAACTACCTTAAGCCAAAAGCAAAGTTTGGAGCTCACATAATTGTAAAATCCAAAATTTAAAAACAATGCTGTCAGTACTTGCGTTAGCTCAGGCTTCTGAAAATATCATAGTCTGGGTGGCTTAAACAAAAGACAGCTATTTCTCATTGTTCTCTAGACTGGGAAGTCTGAGATCAGGGTGCCAGCTTGGTCAGACTCTGCTGAGAGCCCTCTTTCTGGCTTGCAGATGGCTGATGAAGAGAGAGAGAGAGAAAGAAGAAACTCTCTGTTCTCTTTTTATAAAGGCACTCATCCCATGGTGAAGACTCTCATCTAAACTTAATTACCTCCCAAAGATACCCGCCCCCTCCAATCTCCAAATGCCATCACATTGGGAATTAAGGCTCCAGCATATGTTTTTTCGGGGATTTACACATATTCAGTCCATAGCAGGACTGTAGCTCTATTTCCCGGCATCTTTTGCCTTTCCCTCACTCAGCCTTGTTCTTAGGCAGGCTCACTTCAAAGAAGATGACCAGACTTAGGACTTCCCTGGTAGTCCAGTAGTTAAGAATCTGCCTTTCAATGCAGCGGATGTGGGTTCAATCCCTGGCGGGGTGTGGCATATTCAATCCCACATGCCATGGGTCCCCACGCTGTAACTTCTGAGTCCTTGGATCCTGTGTGCTGCAACCAGGACATGACCCAGCCAAACTGTTTTTTTTTTTTTTTTAAGTAAGACGACCAGGCTTACATCGGTTTTATAACGGACAGTCTCAGAAAACAAAACCAAAAACACTCCACCCTGCAGTGCTCATGTCCAATCTTGAAACAGATTTTAAGTGGCCTTATTTGGGTCGTGGGCCCACCTCGTGCTAGGGAAAGCAGAATCTCATCACTAACTGCCCAAAGCACATGGGAAAGGGGAGGGGTGATTAGGAAAGTAAGGAACACAGATCAGAGAGACGAAACCATGGCAGATGTTGATCATAGATCCATAAACTTGGGAGGGGAGAGAATTGAAAGGACAAGTGAAAAAAATTGCTTTGCTAAAGGGATTCCTTCCTTTGAGACAGATGGGAAGGAGGTAAGAATGAATGAAATATAGAAAAGGTGGGTGGTTTTTCTTGGGGAGAGGGATGGTTCTGAGGTTGGAGGTAAAAAATTCTATCCATCCCTTAAGGCTCAGTTAAAATATGTTCTCCAAGAAATTGTACCCACACTGGAAGGTATCTCACACTCCTCCAAGCTTCATGGCACCGGGGGGCCACTCCTATAGCCCCCAACATAGTAAGATTATCAGGTTTACATGCTGCTAATTATTCTGTTAGCCACATCAACCAGGTTCCTGCCTTTGGAGACCGACAGTCTGAATAGCAAGTAGAGGTGCTGATTTCCCGAGGTTTTTGAGCTTTGAAAAGTGAGCAGCACAAGTTTGGATGGAGATTGATTTACTTAAAAATTTATCTGAATCTATTCAGTTCCTGAGTTTGGGTAGTGAAAGTTCCGATTAAGAGTTTGAATAGGGTGACCCCGTTGTGCACTTGTGCGCATGAATGCGCATGTCCATGTGGGCCTGTTAACTTGCCTGCTCTATCATACTCTCTTGAAGGCAGAAGCCTTGTGTGACTAATTTTCATGTTTCCACATGTCCCTAATGTGGTGGGTGCTCAGTATTTGTTAAGTGGATAAATAAAAACTCCTGGCTTTCTTTTCCCTGCTTTTCTTTATTCCTACTAAACTTTATTGCTCCATTAAGATAATTAAAGGTGAAACCAAAAGAACAGCTTTAAGAACTGCTCTGGTGATTGGGACTGCTTCCAGCTGCCATAGTAAGCACGTGCTTTTCTTTCTCTGCAAGCCCAGCCCCCACCGGACAAAGCCTGAATCAATTTCAGAGGATGGATTTTGCTGCTTGTGTAAAATGTTCTGGCTTCTAGTCAAATGGACATTGCAGGAGTATATTAAAATGGCTTTGTTCTCCACACCAATGAATTTATTTAAGCAGCACACAGTTTCGATTTCTTAGTACCTTTTGGGAGGGTAGAACATAGGGAAATTAAATCATAATTGTTTGAAAACTGCTGAATCAGGAATACCTGGGTGGTAAACAACTCGCTGAACTGCTTTAGTGCATCTGGGATAAGTGAGCACGTGGGTTATTGTGCCTGAAACCTGTTTCCATTATAAGGATTGTACACGCCTTGCTTAAAGAGGAGCAATAATAACAAGTAACCTTGAACATATAGTACTGGTTCTGCTGCTTGTTCTTCATTTGTGACTCTATCCTTAGACAAGACAGACTCTCAGAATCCCAACAAAAAGACTGGAAGATTCTGATAATGGCTGAAACATCTTTGTTTCTGCATGCGTCCCTGTGAATGAGGCTAACATTAACAGAGTTGGCGTTCAATAAATATTCATTGAAGGAGTGGATGAGTAAAGAAAGAGACTCCACTGCTGGAGAGCAAAGCTTAATAAAGACATTTCCCCAGGAGGAGGCAAAGAAACACAGTCCCTAGAATTATATTCCAGGATCAGGAATTTGGAGAAAGAGAAGAAGTGCACATTTCTGATGGTGGATTAAGGACGGAGGTTAAGACTTCCCTGGTGGCGCAGAGGATAAGAATCTGTCTGCTAATACAGGGGTACAGGTTCAATCTCTGGTCCAAAAAGATTCCACATGCCCACCACATGTGGAGCCGCAAAGCCCATGCACCACGGCTACTGAGCCTGCGTGCTGCAACTGATGAAGGCTGGGGGCCTAGAGCCTGGCCTCCACAAGAGAAGCCACTCAGTGAGAAGCCCACACACTGCAACGAGGAGCAGCCCCCTCTCGCTGCAACTAAAGAAACAGCAACAAAGACCCAGTGCAGCCAAAATGTAAATAAATTAATAATAAAATTAATTAATTAATTAAAAAGTTTTAAATGAATAGAGGTTAATCAGCTTCAAAATAGGTACCTTCATATTCAATTCATGACAGCTACAAGCATTATTTGTCTAAACGGGACAGACTAGTTGGCAAGAACATTGGATGTAATTTCCGCTTGTTATTTCTCACGAGCTCAGTGGCCTCTGACATGCCTTGCAATTCTCTTGAGGCTCAGTTTCCTTGCTTGTAAAATGGATATAATCCATAGGGGCTTTATGAGAATTAAACACTGTATATAAACATGTATAAGACTGAACCTGACATATTTAGTCATTCAACAAATACGTATGTGCCAGGTACTATGTGCTTAAGCTGAGTTTTGCAGAAGTGTCAGTTACATAGACAAAAATGGCATGGTCAACATGTGCAAAGGCAAGGTGCCATGAAACTACTAATGTGGTTTGTTTAAAGAACTCAACTGACTGTTTAAAGAACTCAACATACAGATAGATGTACCAAAAAGATAAGACCTTATCCCTTGAAGAGCTTAGTCTAGAGGGAAAGTGAAAGTGAAGTCGCTCAGTCGTGTCCAACTCTTTGCGAGTCCGTGGACTGTAGCCCACCAGGTTCCTCCGTCCATGGGATTCTCCAGGCAAGAGTGCTGGAGTGGGTTGCCATTTCCTTCTCCAGGGGAAGCTTCCCGACCCAGGGATTGAACGCAGGTCTCCCGCATTGCAGGCAGACGCTTTAACCTCTGAGCCACCAGGGAAGCCCAGTCTAGAGGGAAAGATTTGTGTATTTTGAGTACTGAGAGAAGTATGGATGGAGCACTATAGGAGCAAGAAGAAGAAAGTCTAAGTCAGTTTCTGGAGCATAGGAACACTTCCTGGGAGAGGCAATGCTTAAACTGAGTTTTGAAGATGTATAAATTAGATAGATGACAATAGGGAGGTCATTCCAGAGAGAGTGGTCAACGTGCACACAGGCAGAGTGGCATGAAACCACTGACTGTTTAGGGAACTCCATGTATTGACGGTTCAGTGACTGGAGCAAAGGGTGGCGAGGGGCGGGGACAGGCAGCAGAGAGGGTGAGAGAGGCAGGCAGGGGCCAGATCAGGAAGAACTTTGGGTGCCAGAGTTGCAGGGCACAGCCTGGGAGGCTGTAAATGGAGACCCAGAGCCTGGGCTCTTGGCGTCATGGAGCTTCTTCATAATAGTTCTGGACTATGTACTCAGACTTTTATATGAGAAAGAAAAAAAAATCCAAAACTACTCTTTTGTTTAAACTTTGAAATCACCAATATTAAATCACACAGGGAGTCACCAACATATGGGAGAGAGCTGAAACCACAGATATGGACCCAGTCACCCAGGGGCTGAGTGCAGTGAGAGGTGCAGAGGATAACAACGGAGCTTTGAAGACAGGTTCTTCGAGGCTTCCCTCACATTCTTCCCTCCATCACTGCTGAAATGTTCCATTACTGTTTGTCCTTTTCCTTCTCACCCTGCCCCCGGGATGAGAAAAAGCCTTCTCTACTCAACCACTGCCATTCCCTCACAGACATCCTACTCCAGCCATAAAGATTCACAGTTGTGTCGGGGGCGAGGAAAGCGGCAGCAATGATTTTAACAGCTCTAATGAGACATAATTCATGTATCATATAATTCAGCATTAAAGTGCACAACTCAATATTTTTCACTGTTTTCACAGGGTTAGTCAACCATCACCACAATTGAATTTTAGGACATTTTTAGCCTGCAAAAGAGATGGGATTTGATGCCCATTTGCATCTGTTCCCCATTTCACAGCAATAACTTAAAAATTTTTTATGTATCGGGGGATAGTTGCTTTACAGTGTTGAGTTTGTTTCTGCTGTACAATGAAGTGAATCCGCTGTATGTATACATACATCTCCTCCTTCTCGGACCTCCCTCCCACCCCCTACCCCCATCCCTCCCCTCATCGCCGAGCTGAGCTCCATGCTCTATACAGCATCTTCCCACGAGCTAAATGTTTACAGGTGGTGGTGTATCTATGTCAACCCCGATCTCCCAGTTCATCCCACCCGCTCCGCTCCTTCCACCCCGCCCCGTACATGTCCATTCTCTCCATCTGCAGCTCTGTTCCTGCCCTGCAAATAGGTGCATCTGTACTGTTTTTCTAGATTCCACATATATCCACCGCAGTAAATTTTAGCCATTGCTGGAGCTGAAGTAAACCAGCTAGTAAAACCAATGCCTTAGGCATAGAAAGCAGAGAATGACAAGCCTGAGGACGGTGAGGTTCAGAGAGATTCAGATACTTGCCCAAGGTGACACAGAAGTGACAGAACCAGGTCTCCTGGCTTTCCCTTTGATGCCCTTTCACTTTTTAAAATAATGCTATAGGCATTCCATGAGGACTTTGAATGGAAGTGATTAAGGAACCATGGAAGAATCAGTTCAGTTCAGTTCAGTTGCTCAGTCGTGTCCGACTCTTTGCGACCCCATGAATCGCAGCACGCCAGGCCTCCCTGTCCATCACCAACTCCAAGAGTTCACTCAAACTCATGTCCATCGAGTCGGTGATGCCATCCAGCCATCTCATCCTCTGTTGTTCCCTTCCCCTCCTGTCCCCAGTCCCTCCCAGCATCAGAGTCTTTTCCAATGAGTCAACTATAATGGCCTTTATTTTCTTGAGAAATAATTTATAAATTACAAACATGTTGTAAGAATACTATAAACTCCCATATGCCCTTCACCCAGATTCCCCAATTGTTAACATTTTAACACATTTGTCTTGATTCGCTCTGCATATTTATATACTTTAATTTTTTCCGAATGATTTTAGAAGTTGTAGACACAATGTCTCATTATCCCGTAATACTTTAGTATGCATTTTCTAAAAACAAGGACGTTCTCTGATATAACTACAGTACAAACATTGAGACAATGTTACTGTCTGATCCACAAACAACTTCAAATTTTTCCATCTGTCCCAGTAATATTTTTTATGGGTCTAGACGTCAATCCAGGATTATGGGTTGTGTTTAATTACTGTTTTATCTCTTTGGTCTCCTTTAGTTTGGAATAGTTTCTTAGGCTTTTTTTGTGCTGTATGTCTTTGACATTTGCTAACAGTACAGCCAGTGATGCTGCAGAATGTGCTTCGGTTTGCCTTTGTCTGATATTTCCTCATGATTAGCTTTAGGTCATGCATTTTTTGTCAGGGCCACCGCAGAGTAGGGCTTTGATCTTCACACTGTATCACATCTTGGGTACATGATGTCAAGTTGTTCTACTACTTGTGCCATCAGATTTGGCCACTTAGTTAAGCTGGTTCTTCATAGTAAGCATTTTGTGCTCATAAGCATTTTGTGCTCATAAGTATTTTGTTGAGAGCTACTGTGAGATGATGTGAATATTCTATTCCTCATCAAATTTTCACCCACTGGTTTTACCATCCACTGGTGATTCTTGCCTAAATTAAATTTTATTATGGTAGTGGCTAACCCATGATTTTCTTTTTTTTAAAGATTTGTGTATTTATGGCTGCACTGGCCCTTCACTGCTGCACACACGCTTTCTCTAGTTGTGATGAGCAGGGGCTGCTCTTTGTTGTGGTACATGGGCTTCTCATTGCAGTGGCTTCTCTTGTTGCAGAGCTCGGGCTCTAGGATACCCGGGCTTCAGTGGCTGTGGTTCCTGGGGTCTAGAACACAGGCTCAGTAGGTGTGGTGCACGGGCTTAGTTGTTCTTCGGTATGTGGGATCTTCCCGGATCAGGGGTCAAATCTGTGTCCCCTGTACTGGCAGGTGGATTCTTAACCACTAGACCACCAGGAAAGCTCATAACTCCTGATTTTCTAATTCTATCATTCTTTCCATATTTATTAATTGGTGTTACACTGTGAGGTAGAGCTTTCTTATTTATTTATGTGTATCATTTTAGATTCATGGTTCCTATTTTTTTATGACAGGTTGTAACATGTTAGTCTTGATATCTATTTTGATTCCTCAGTTCAGTTTAGTTCAGTTGCTCAGTCGTGTCTGACTCTTTGAGACCCCATGCACTGCAGCACGCCAGGCCTCCCTGTCCATCACCAACTCCCGGAGTTTACTCAAACTCACATCCATCGAGTCAGTGATGCCATCCGGCCACCTCATCCTCTGTCGTCCCTTTTCCTCCTGCCCCCAGTCCCTCCAAGCATCAGAGTCTTTTCCAATCAGTCAACTCTTCGCAAGAGGTGGCCAAAGTACTGGAGTTTCAGCTTTAGCATCATTCCTTCCAAAGAAATCCCAGGTCTGATCTCCTTTAGAATGAACTGGTTGGATCTCCTTGCAGTCCAAGGGATTCTCAAGAGTCTTCTCCAACACCACAGTTCAAAAGCATCAATTCTTCGGCGCTCAGCTTTCTTCACAGTCCAACTCTCACATCTATACCTGACCACTGGAAAAACCATAGCCTTGACTAGATGGACCTTTGTTGGCAAAGTAATGTCTCTGCTTTTCAATACGCTATCTAGGTTGGCCATAACTTTTCTTCCAAGGAGTAAGCGTCTTTTAATTTCATGGCTGCAGTCACTATCTGCAGTGATTTTGGAGCCCCCCAAAATAAAGTCTGACACTGTTTCCACTGTTTCCCATCTATTTCCCATGTGCCCTCAGTTTGGCCAGTGGGAGACTCTTCAAGCTGAGTCCTTTCGGTATGACCTCATTATTCCTGAGCTTTACCTCAACTTTCTGGAAAAAGATGGGCTTCCCTAGTAACTCAGATGGTAAAGAATCTGCTTGCAGTGCAGTAGACCTGGGTTTGATCCCTAGGCCAGGAAGATCCCTTGGAGAAGAGAATAGCAGCTCACTCCAGTATTCTTGCCTGGAGAATTCCATGGACAGAGGAGCCTGGCAGGCTACAGTCCATGGGGTTGCAAAGTGTTGGATACAACTGAGCAAATAACACACATATACATTGGAACAAGCTGTTCCAAGTTCACCAGGTACACCCACTGTCCTAGCTCTGTATGTTATATAGAGCTGCTATAACAAATCATCACAGACCTTGTGGCTTCAAACAACAGAGATTTATTCTCTCACAAATTTGGAGGCCAGAGGTTTGAAATGTGTATCACTGGGCTGAACTCTAGATGTCAGCAGGACCACGCTCCCCCTTGGAGGCTCTAGGGGAGAAGCCCTCCTTTGCCTCTCCTAACTTCTGCTGCCTCCCAGCTTTCCTTGGCTTGTGGCCATATCCCTCTAGTGTCTGCTTCTCTGCTCACATGATCTCCTGCTCTTCCGTCTACAATTTCTTTTTCTGTTTCTCTCTTATAAGAATTCTTGGAACGTAGGGTCCACCCACGTAGTACAGGATAATCTCATCTTGAGAGAAACTTAAACCTATCTGCAAAGACCCTTTCTTCAAATAAAGTAACATTTACAGGTTCTAGGGATCAGGATGTGGATATCATTTGGTGGGTTAGTTTTAGCCCACCACATCTTAGAGTCAGTCATTTCTCAAAGGAGTGCTGGTTCTTTGTAATGGAGAAAGATATTTAGAAGCCAAGATGTGAATGCTCGGTATGGTCTTGCTACTTGGATGCCTTTATTCCCAGACATTCTATGCAGGTAGAGCTAGGAAATTATAGAGATAGACAGGTAGACAGACAGGTAGATGGATATTGTGTATGTCTGTACATATGTAGGACTGCATCCCACAGGCCTACAAGCCCAGCTTTAAGCCCAAAGAAAGAAACTGGAATCGGTAACAGAAGCATCAGTGGTTTAGTGGATGGGGGAGCGTACACATCTGAAGCAAGGTCCTAGAGCGACACCCCACTGTGGCAGACAGTGAGCAGGACGTGGTGGCAGACTTCACTCCTAAAGGAAAGGGGAGATTATGGGTTATAGGGAATTAACATCAGGTGGCTCATTATTTACGGGGGAAACCAGTAGAGAGGTATACCTTTCACCGCCCCTTTGATGAAAAACAATCACCAGCTGGGGCTGGGGCAAGTAGTAGGAAAGTCAGTCATGTGCAGAGTACAGGTGAGACAGAGAGCAAGAGAGCATCTTAAGTGATCTAACTATGCAGTATATGTATACTTATCTGAGTAGATATCTATACTCGCACACATTAATACACATAAATCTAATTTATTCATTTAAAAACCAGGAGCTCACAACACAAACCTTCAATTTCAATCCACTAGTACAGAGTTTATTCTAGTCTTCTTCCTATTTGGAGCTTGACTATAGATTTGTCCAGCAGTGAGAGGCCTGGCTCCCATTATCCTCAAAATTCTTATTATTTGATCTGTTCCCCTCTAACCAATCTCCCGACCATGCCAGCGAAACCCACATAAACCCTGTTGCTGCCAGCCACACTGGTTATAGAGGATGAATCCCATCCTCCCTAAGAAGGATAAAAACACCTTCATTTGTGATCTTACATTTGTTATGTGCAGAGAGATGTCCTCAAGCCCCAGAAATGAATGATTTTTATAATCCAGCATCCTGAAGTAGCTCCATCTTAAACGCTTAAAGATGACAGTGAAGGGTTCAGAAGATCCCCTACGCAGCATGCATATTCACATTAATGGTGCATTTTTCACATCCTTTAAAAAATGTGAATTACCAGACACATTGAATCTTAAATTGCTTATAGACATAAAATGTTTTCAGCTGGATGAACACCTTTGTATTTTAAAACCCTAGAAGACCCCGGGGGGAGCAATTTTCAAATCCACTCAGACTTACTAACAGATGATTTTGCCCTTCACTAACTCCCTTTCTGATGTTATTAATGGGAGGAAGGGCGGAGTTCAGCAGTGCCATTTAAATTCTAGACAAACATTGGAGTTATAATTCTATTGTGTAATATTATTGTCTAAAACATAAAGTGGTTTTCCTACTGGGAAGCAGAGACTGGATGGTGGTGGGATGCAAGCAGAGAGAAATTAGTGGATAAGAATGAATTTGGGCGACTCTTCCAGGCAAAATTCTTTGGGCACATTTTTACTCTGTGGTCTCTGCATTAAGAAAACAAAACCAAACCAGAAGAGTGTGTGAGTGTGTGCATGTGCGTGTGTGCACATGCATATGTGTGTGGCTATCTTAGCTGGCTCAATCCCTGGGCTGCTTAAACATTAATAACATTCCAAAAATGCAACAGATTTTGTTTTTGTTGCTAAGGCGTATGCCAGGCATCTGGGGTGAGACAAGGAGAATGGAAACCTGAAAGCCTCCTGAAACTGTGGAATGATGACAGTAACTTCTGGTAGCAGGAACTGGGTTTCATTTTCCCCTTCAGTTAGAAATGTTTGGCAGTTAAAGGGAGGACATTCAAAAGGGGGAAAAAAGCTCTGGTGGCTACACACCACAGTTTTAGAAGAAGGAAGACGTGCATCAGGACACAGAGGAAATGACATGGCAGATTTTGCAATGATTCTTTTTTTTTTCCCACAAGGCCTAGATCTGTGGTGTGACTATAAAGCAAGTAGAATCTCTAACAGTACACAACTTACTGAAACATTCAGAGGAGTTGTACCCACTTCAAAGCGGCCACCCAGGGAGCCCATGCACAACATTGTGGAGACTGTCATCTTTCAGAACATTTTGGAAACATCTTCTGGAATTGACTTCAGAGTCATTTAATGAGCCATATAAGATTTTAGGCTTGTGTCTATAGCAACGATTATTTTTTTTCCCACCCAAAGTAGAATTTCCAGCCATTTATTACCCACTTTCATTCTTCTCATTTGACTTTAAAAGACTTGGAATTTTCTTCAGAGATCACTCTCAAAAATCTTTTAATGCAATTCAAAGGATCATGTCATCAGTGATAAGTATGATATTAAGAACTACTTTTGGGATACCTGGGATATGCAGATACTTAACACGCATTTTACCTGATATTTTTTTCTCATTTTGCCAATGAGGAAACTGAGGCTCAGGGGGAGATTAAGCAACTGGGTCAAGGTTACATAGTTAAAAAATGACGGAACTGGATTTGCACTCAGGTTACCTGTTTTTAAACAAAGCTCAAGCTTTTTGCCCTGTGCTTCTAGAACCCTCCTGCTGATGCAGGTTTGATCCCTGGGTGGGGAAGATCCCCTGGAGGAGGACATGGCAGCCCACTCCAGTATTCTTGCCTGGAGAATCCCAAGGAAGAGGAGCCTGGCAGGCTATAGTCCATCGCGTCGCACAAGAGTCAGACACGACTGAAGACACGTAAGTAAGATACGACTTAGCATGCAAGCTCACACACCTAAAGGAGCTCTCCACTTTTCTTTGAGAATTGGCATTTTAGCCCTAGAAACATGTGGTGACCCCCGCAGTGTTCATTTCAAAGGCACAATGCTCATCTGATTGTATACATTCTAGTTTATTTGTTTAAAATCTGTCTCATTATTTTATTGTCACAGCTCGTGTTTTTTCTGTCACAAAGAAAACGTTTACAATTGAATGTATGCTAACGGGATGTTACCCACAAACGCTGATGGTAAATGTTAATTTTACCATTTAGAACAATGAGTCTCAGGAACTGGAGGTGGGGGGGTGGATGGGAG
Organism: Cephalophus harveyi; assembly: GCA_006410635.1. Lineage (NCBI taxonomy): Eukaryota > Metazoa > Chordata > Mammalia > Artiodactyla > Bovidae > Cephalophus > Cephalophus harveyi. Next base: position 231,334 of record SJYT01082442.1, read on the forward strand.
CTCAGACTCCCACGTGCCAGCCCACCCGCATCTCAGGGGGGCCGGGTCGTAGATATGGTTTGAAAACAAAGCAATGCTTTGTTCTAGTGCTTTTTTTCTCCCCTGATACTTACGCTGAATTACGCTGAATTTCAGAAAATGAAAGCAGGGCGTGCGATGTTTTGAAGTTCATCAAGTGGGAAAACGTTTGTTTGTTTGTTTAATGCAGGGATTTTAAATAAGTTTGCAAAAAATACTATAGGAAGGAAAACACAATCTGTTTTAATATTTTAGAAATTTTTGCCTCGGTGCAATAGAACACTGACTGGTAAAAGCAAGAGGTAAGGAGGTCAAAGAAGACGCCCATTGTTTAATAATTCAAAGCAAACCCTCCTTATTATGCCTCTAAAAATCATTATTGTTCTGAGAGGGGAGCTGGGGAGAGGAGAAGCAGCCTCTGGGCACAGAGGAAGACGGAGCAGTGTGTGAAGTTCCAGGAGCTGCAGACATTCAAACCTGCTCCCTCCTCTTGATTGAGCCCTGGCGTGAGAGAGCTCTTGAGCATCTGCTGTGAATGTCGGGGATTCTTTCTGAGCAGATTTGTAGCTGGCGTGTAAACAGCTGGGTTTATGAAATGGCCCCATTTGCACCAGCCTCTTGTTTGATGAAGGAATTTCAGTGTGTGGCCTTGTGCGGCTGAGAAGGTCAGGGTGGCTGATTGTTTGCTGGGTAAAATGCTGCATTTAGAAAGTATTGTGTGTTCAGGCACTTAAGTTTCCACTCTCCTTCTGAACCATATTTCCATCCCAGCTTTCCTCTGTATTCCTCTTATTCTCAATTATTTGTGACTAGAAGGGCGGTAAGATTCATAGTTTCCAGAAACCCTACCTGCTTTATTCACCCATTTCCTTTCAGGACATATGTGCCAGCCCACCCGCATCTCAGGGGGGCCGGGTCGTAGATATGGTTTGAAAACAAAGCAATGCTTTGTTCTAGTGCTTTTTTTCTCCCCTGATACTTACGCTGAATTACGCTGAATTTCAGAAAATGAAAGCAGGGCGTGCGATGTTTTGAAGTTCATCAAGTGGGAAAACGTTTGTTTGTTTGTTTAATGCAGGGATTTTAAATAAGTTTGCAAAAAATACTATAGGAAGGAAAACACAATCTGCTTTAATATTTTAGAAATTTTTGCCTCGGTGCAATAGAACACTGACTGGTAAAAGCAAGAGGTAAGGAGGTCAAAGAAGACGCCCATTGTTTAATAATTCAAAGCAAACCCTCCTTATTATGCCTCTAAAAATCATTATTGTTCTGAGAGGGGAGCTGGGGAGAGGAGAAGCAGCCTCTGGGCACAGAGGAAGACGGAGCAGTGTGTGAAGTTCCAGGAGCTGCAGACATTCAAACCTGCTCCCTCCTCTTGATTGAGCCCTGGCGTGAGAGAGCTCTTGAGCATCTGCTGTGAATGTCGGGGATTCTTTCTGAGCAGATTTGTAGCTGGCGTGTAAACAGCTGGGTTTATGAAATGGCCCCATTTGCACCAGCCTCTTGTTTGATGAAGGAATTTCAGTGTGTGGCCTTGTGCGGCTGAGAAGGTCAGGGTGGCTGATTGTTTGCTGGGTAAAATGCTGCATTTAGAAAGTATTGTGTGTTCAGGCACTTAAGTTTCCACTCTCCTTCTGAACCATATTTCCATCCCAGCTTTCCTCTGTATTCCTCTTATTCTCAATTATTTGTGACTAGAAGGGCGGTAAGATTCATAGTTTCCAGAAACCCTACCTGCTTTATTCACCCATTTCCTTTCAGGACATAGCATTGTATGTGGCACCTGGTAGGTACTCAGTGAATGAATAATCCAAAAACTCTTGGCTCTATCCTGCTCTGAGCTGGTCATTACCCAAAGCTCATCTGAGTTCATTGGGTCAAATTCCAAAGAAAACAAGAGAGTCAGTTTTCAATGATGCACTGGCAGTGTGCCATTGCCAGGCCCTTCTTGCTGCCATTTGGAAAGCAAACTACTGGTTACCCTGCCAGGCTTTTGGAAGGAAATTAGCACTTTGACATACCACCCTCAAAGGGACTACCAATCCCTTTTCTGGAAATGCAAAATCTGGATTTCTTATTGGGCTAAAATCTTGGGCTTAGCACCCTTGGGGCAGAAGCCAAGGGTGTGGGGTGGGGAGTGGGGAGTGAGCCCTGAAAGCAGCCATCAGCGTGGCCTGCACAGCAGTTCTCTGGAGGGGGTCCTCAATTCAAGCCAAGGGGTCAGCCATGGGCTGGACTGGAGAAGGGATCAACCACAAACTGGGAATTGATACGTTGGGAGCAGAGGACACCAAAGCTGAAGAGAGGTCAGAGCAGGCTAGAGGCCAGGTCCTGTATGGAGGAGGAAGCCTGCCTTCCAGTTGTACTTCCTGGACTATAAAATTGCCAGTACTCCGGGAGGATAGTCAAAGAAGAGAAGTCAAGGAAGCAGAACCCGGCCACTGGGATCAGCATGAGGGCATAGAACAGTGATGCTCAGTAGAACATTAAAATCATCTGGAGAGCTTTTGCATCCATGGATGTCAATCACACCCCTGCATGCTAAGTTACTTCAGTCATGTCTGACTCTTTGGGGCCCCATAGACTGTAGCCCGCCAGGTTCCTCTGTCCATGGGATTCTTTCGGCAAGAATACTGGAGTGGGTTGCCATGCCCTCCTCCAGGGGATCTTCTTGACCCAGGGATCGAACCCATGTCTCTTATGTCTCCTGCCTTGGGTTCTTTACCACTAGCACCACCTGGGAAGCCCATCGAGCACACCCCCACAGATCCTGATTTACTTGGTTGGAAGTGGTGCTCAAGTCTCAGTGGGTTTTAAAAGCTCCAGGTGATTCTAATGTACACTAGATGAAGCTAAAGTGAACAAAAAGCAGGAAGAATGTGCTTATCCATTTAATTTCTTGTCTCACAGCTGAGTCCTCTCACCTGCCTGCTGGTCCAGCTTATCCCAGGCACTGTGACATTGTCCCAGCCTACTCCTAGTTCAGAGAAACGGAAGGAAGCTGATTTCCACAGATCAGGTGAGTGGGTTAATTGGGGCGGTCCCCTCCATTTTCTCCTTTGGACAGCCAGACCATGTCCTAAATCAGCTGTAAGCCTTGCATCGTAAGCAGTGTGATGGAATTAACACATAAAACATTGGTTTAAATTCAGACTAGAGCTGCCAGTCGCAAATTAAAATACAGGAGACTGAATCCAGAGTTAATTTCAAATAAACAATGAATAATCTTTTTAGTAGAAGTAGGCACCATGCAATATTTAGAACATATTTATACTAAAAAATTATTTATCTGCAATGCAAATTTAACAGGACGTCTTGTATTTTATCTGGCAAATCTACTTCAGACTCAAATGTTATATTTGAATTTAAGAGCATGAATAGCTTTTTATAGTAAAATTGAAAAGATTGGGTTACCGTATATGAGTTGTTGCTTGCTAAGTCACTTCAGTTGTGTCCGACTCTGTGCAATCCCATAGACGGCAGTCCACCAGGCTCCCCTGTCCCCGGGATTCTCCAGGCAAGAACACTGGAGTGGGTTGCCATTTCCTTCTCCAACGCATGAAAGTGAAAAGTCAAAGTGAAGTCGCCCAGTCGTGTCTGACTCTTAGCGACCCCATGGACTGCAGCCTACCAGACTCCTCCATCCATGGGATTTTCCAGCCAAGAGTACTGGAGTGGGATGCCATTGCCTTCTCCAGTATATGAGTTAGGCTATTGCAAGTGTCAAATTGCCAGAAGTGCCCACGTTTACAACCTGCTTTGCCAATGTAAGTAATAGGCCTCCTTTCACTCTCAAGAAGTGTCAAGTTTGAAGGATGAATTATGTGGTCATTGTATGCATGGTGACCCAGACTAAGAATATGTGTCTGTACTCAGGAAAATGAGGATTTTCCTTGGTTAGTCCCATAAAGGAGATGATCTCTGGTTTTCTTTCTGGAAGCCTGGACTAGCTATTGTTAAGCCTTATTGTGCCTTTCTGTTTCACTGATACTCTGGCTGGTAGAGGAGGAGGACCCAGACTATGTGGAGGCCTGTAGGAGATGAAGATGACAGATTCCTTCACTACCACCAGCATGCCCTGCACCATGCCAGGGGTGGTAAGAGCTGCAAACCTGACTCTTCCCTGGGTTGGGGAACCTCTCTCACTTGCTCATCAGGTCTGAAGACTAAGGCAAGTAGCCATAAAGCTGCTTTTATTTTTTTTATTTATTTTTAAATGTGTTTTACTATTATTATTTTTTTGGCTGCACCTCACAGCTTGTAGGATCTTAGTTCCCTGACCAGAGATAGAACATGGGCCCTCGGCAATGAAAGCGCAGAGTCCTAACCACTGGATGGCCAGGGAATTCCCAAGCTGCTTCTATTTTCACCTTTAACTGGTGTCTTTATCTGCCCATAATGAACCATTTGTCTAGAGGAAAAAGAACATGTTCTCAATTCCACCTTTGGAGCTAGGAAATTAGTCTTTAACCAGATGAGCGCACTCAGCGCTACACTAACTGCCATTTGCTTCATTCTGTCCCCCGTCTGTGTCCCTCTAACTCTAGTGGCCTGATCATACATCACAACTAAGGCAGCTCCGAAGACTCAGCCCTGGGCCGTGGCCTCGATTCCGACATTTATCAGGCTGCCTGCTTGTGTGCGTGCGCCATCCATTACTGAGCAGCACGTATTCCCAGAGTGTCTCAGCTTTATTCGCAGTTCCTGCTGTTGCCTCCGGTTTGCTTCCTTGCTTTGATCACCAGACTTCTCCCATTCATCAGACTTGCCCCTGCCTCCATCGGTCGCCCTGCTTGACTTAGGGCTTTACAAATGAGCTACAGTGTTCTTGGAGCTGTAGGATGCCTCAGGTACACACTCTCTACTATCTTTGGTCACATGGGATCCCTCAGGACATTATACCTGAGACCCTGGGTAACCTATTCCCTACCGGTTATCTAATTGGGAGCAATACTCTGTCTGAGTGACAGCATTCCTAGCACAGCCATATAACTCCAGCGTTGCAGGCCTAACCAGCCTGGAAGTACCATATTTGGTCATATCTCTTCTTACCTGGAATAGCAGTCAGTTCAGTCTTTTCTCCACTTAACCTACCTCTCCACAAACATTACCAAGAATGCTTGGCTTGCTTTCCCGGTCCACACATCAGCTCCTGTATAGCTGCTTCCTGGAAAGAAATAACAACCCCAATGAGTGCTTGCAGGTGATCTCCACACCTGCTGACCTCTGGACCCACAGATTCCCCACCAGGGGAAGCTAACGTGTAAGGCTGGTTTCCCTGCTGACATCTGGATGGCCTTGGAAGGCCAAAAGAGAAGAAAAATCCTATTTTTAATGATCATTTTGCTCAGATGGTAAAGAATCTTCCTATAATGCAGGAGACCCGGGTTCAATCCCTGGGTCAGGAAGATCCCCCTGGAGTAGGAAATGGCAACCCACTTCAATATGCTTGTCTGGAGAATTCCATGGACAGAGGAGCCTAGTGGGTTACAGTCTATGGGGTCGCAGAGTCAGACACAACTGAGCAACTAGCACTTTCACTTCACTTGTTATGACTAGACCCTCTTGCTACTCTTTGACATGTTGGACCGATTTTTTCATCCTCCCACTGAGCCACTGGGGTGCCTACACCTTCTTACAGGCCAGGATGGACAATGACAGGGAAGGTCCTCCCAGATGAGCCCCAGCCAGGCTGAGTCCCAACTAATTCCATATGGCCTGGCCCACGCAAACACCTGCTCCGAGTTGCCAGACAGCCCAATGCTGAGAGCTGTTTCATGCCTGGATCTCCATGGAACTCTAGTTTCCAAAGTCCCTGCTGCGTACCCCACCCACCTTCTAATATACCACCTGCTACCCTGGCTGGATAGCCCTGACAGTGAATTCCTGGTCCTTTGTGCCTACCCGAGCCTGTGTGGGCACAGAGATTCTCCTATGTGGCCCTACTTCTTGCCATATCTGTAGCTGGGCTACCACTGAGCACCTGGGCACCACCATTCTTTTGATTTTGCCTTTCCAAATTACCTTCAGCCAAAGGCCTTCTGAGCTTCCATTCCAATAACATGCCAAAAAAAAAAAAAGACAGATGGAAGCGAGGAGGGTGTTCAGGCAACAGCAAGCACTGAGAGGTGCCAGAGAGAGCAGAGCAATTACACCCGATAACCCTGCTTCCTGATAACCTCTCTGTGCCCTTTCCTCTTATTGCTAATTCACTGGGGCTGGAACATGGTGACTCAAACCCCCACAAAACTGAAAATAGAAAGGCCAATACAGATTTTTCCCTATCCTCAGATAACTTAAAATAGGAAACCTTTAAAAAAAAAATGTAAGTTTAGTGTTCTTCAATATTTCTAAAGGACAAATAAGTTGGATTGAGCATAATTTAATTTACCAAAAACTTTTATTTATACATGTAAAAAAGAATTTGACTACTGTATAAAGCTAAATACTAACCTAACTTGTTGGAGGGCAAAGCTACAACATCTTATAAAAATAAATAAATTCTACTGAACATTTAGTCAGGTGAACATTCTCTATATTTTTTAAGGACTTTTTTTTTTATGTAGACTATTTTTTTTTAAGTCTTTATTGAATTTATTGCAATATGGTTTCTGTTTTATGTTTTGGATTTTTGGCCACAAGGCATGTGGGATCTTAACTCCCTGACTAGGGATTGAACCCACACCCGCTGCACTGGAAGAAGTCTTAACCACTGGACTACCAGGACGTCCATGAACATTCTCTGTTTACTTTGCTTGCAAAGTCACGGGTAATCCAAAGTCATTTCCAATGTATATCAACCATCAGTTCAGTTCAGTCACTCAGTCATGTTTGACTTTTGCGACCCCATGAATCACAGTACTCCAGGCCTCCCCATAGGAGACTGGGATCAAGACCATCCCCAAGAAAAAGAAATATCAACCATATAGAACTATAAAACAAAATGAGTTCATTAGTTGCTGGGCCAGAGAAGAAATGTTTATTTCTTAGGGACTCTGCTGGTAAGTCACTTCAGTCGTGTCCGACTGTGCGACCCCATAGACAGCAGCCCACCAGGCTCCCCCGTCCTTGGGATTCTCCAGGCAAGAACACTGGAGTGGGTTGCCGTTTCCTTCTCCAATGAAAGTGAAAGTGAAAAGTGAAAGGGAAGTCGCTCAGTTGTGTCCGACCCTTAGCATGGACTGCAGCCTACCAGGCTTCTGCCTCCATGGGATTTTCCAGGCAAGAGTACTGGAGTGGGCTGCCACTGCCTTCTCTGCTTAGGGACTCTCATGTGTAGCTAAAAATTTAAATGACAAGTACTTATATCTAAATGTGACTTCTAGTGTTTCTTTTGTTATCGAGACATCCTAGGAGGAACATCTCTTACAAGCACTATGGTAATGCCATACTGGTCCCTGTGCAGTCTGGATCTTCAGTGACACTGGTTTTTCGACCTTGAGTTACTTTAGATTCCACCTTAGATCCTGCCTAGCACCACGCCATCCAGGAACTGCTCCTATCCTAGGAAGATACCCATGGCTCTTACATGTTCAGTGTTTGTGAGTTTAATTTCCTGAGCCACCTGACTCATCTGCTTCTTCCCTCTATCTCACCCCCTTCTTTCAATCTCTTTCACTTCTAGCCTGGCTGCTCTTATATTAATACTATTTTGTTTTTGCTCCTTCAGCTCTCCTCTTGGGGAGACAAAATAGCATATGATTTCCAGTCTGCCACTTACCAATTGTTGGCAACTTGTTTAACCTCTCTGAGCTTCACTTTTCTCGTTAATAATAATAATGTACCTTCTTATATGGTTATTTTAAAGGATAAAGGAGATAGATCATAGAAAGTGCTTAGCAAAGTGCCCAACACATAGTAAGAAATCAATAAATGCAGCCATTGTAACTACTATCTGCTGCTGCTGCTAAGTTGCTTCAGTTGTGTCTGACTCTGTGTGACCCCATAGACAGCAGCCCACTAGGCTCCCCAGTCCCTGGGATTTTCCAGGCAAGAGTACTGGAGTGGGTTGCCATTGCCTTCTCTGAACTACTATCTAGCTTTCGTGATATGGCCAAAGGCTGAGCCATTCTTCAAGTCTCTTTTGTTTGACTTGACACATTCATGGATTGCTCTGATAGAATCCTTTCCAGGGCAGCCTAGCAACTTAATCTTTCTCTTCCCATTTTCCATGCACTTTTATACCCACTCTTATCTCTGTGGGTGAGGCCAGACACACGATTCTATACAGCAACAAGGGCAATCAGAATATGTCCTGGAAGTTCTCATCTACATGTCGAAGCAAGCCGCAGAGGCAAGTCTTACAATATCCCCTCATTATCATAAATGCCAAGTTTTGTTAAATCAAGAAGCACATTTTCAGAACCTTTTATCGTAAATGTCAAACTGAAGATGATCTAATCACGATCTTTCCAAGAATATCATCTAAGAAATTCTCAAAATGGGTGTATCAAGATACTTTGATAGGCAGCTGTGGTTTTAGCTTGTTGTTGATTCCACTTATGAAATTTGAATCTGAAAAATAACCAGTGGAATTGGATAAAAACCCAATATGCATTCCATATCCAATGTGCATTTGGGGAAAACCTTATTATGACTTAGGTTGGCCCTCGCAAACTTTTCTCTTTGGAAAATAGCATGGTTTTATTCAGGGTCCATTTGCTCACTTTGGGGTAGAATGAAAGCCTCTTTGGCTTCCCTAGAGGCTCAGTAGTAAAGAACCTGCCCTCCAAGCAGAAGACATGGGTTTGGTCCCTGGGCAGAGAAGACTCCTTGGAGAAGGAAATGGCAATCAACTTCAGTACTCTTGCCTGGGAAATCCCATGGACAGAGGAGCTTGATGGGCTACAATCCATGGGGTCACAAAGAGTCTGACATGACTTAGCAACTAAACAACAGCAGCATCAGAAAGCCTCTTTACATGTTATTTCCAAAAAAATTTTGCCATTGACCATCAAAGCATCCATGTTAAGTGCAGGGTTCATGTGGCAGTTTTAAAGCATGGCTGTTTAGCACTATTTACAGTAGCTAAGCCATGGACACAACCTAAATGCACACTAACAGACAAATGGATAATGAAGACATGGTGTATGTGTATACAATGGAATATTACTCAGCCACATAAAAGGATGAACTATTGCTATTAGCAGCAACATGAATGAACCTAGAGAGTATTATAATAAGTGAAGTAAATCAGACAAAGGCGAATATCATATGACACCACTTGTATGTGGAATCTAAAAAACAATACAAATAAATTTATTACAAAACAGAAACAGACTCACAGACATAGAAAACAAACTTATGGTTCAGTTCAGTTCAGTTGCTCAAGAATCCCTTAGGAGAAATGGAGTAGCCATCATGGTCAACAAAAGAGTCCGATATGCAGTACTTGGATGCAATCTCAAAAATGACAGAATGATCTCTGTTCGTTTCCAAGGCAAACCATTCAATGTCACAGTTATCCAAGTCTATGCCCCAACCAGTAATGCTGAAGAAGCTGAAGTTGAATCGTTCTATGAAGACCTACAAGACCTTTTAGAACTAACACCCAAAAAAGATGTCCTTTTCATTATAGGGGACTGGAATGCAAAAGTAGGAAGTCAAGAAACACCTGGAGTAACAGGCAAATTAGGCCTTGGAATACAGAATGAAGCAGGGCAAAGGCTAATAGAGTTTTGCCAAGAGAACACAGTGGTCATAGCAAATACCCTCTCCCAACAACACAAGAGAAGACTCTACACATGGACATCACCAGATGGTCAACACTGAAATTAGATTGATTATATTCTCTGCAGCCAAAGATGGAGAAGCTCTATACAGTCAGCAAAAACAAGACTGGGAGCTGACTGTGGCTCAGATCATGAACTTCTTATTGCCAAATTCAGACTCAAATTGAAGAAAGTAGAGAAAACCACTAGACCATTCAGATATGACCGAAATCAAATCTCTTATGATTATACAGTGGAAGTGAGAAATAGATTCAAGGGCCTAGATCTGATAGACAGAGTGCCTGATGAACTATGGACGGAGGTTCGTGACATTGTACAGGAGACTGGGATCAAGACCATCCCCAAGAAAAAGAAATATCAACCATATAGAACTATAAAACAAAATGAGTTCATTAGTTGCTGGGCCAGAGAAGAAATGTTTATTTCTTAGGGACTCTGCTGGTAAGTCACTTCAGTCGTGTCCGACTGTGCGACCCCATAGACAGCAGCCCACCAGGCTCCCCCGTCCTTGGGATTCTCCAGGCAAGAACACTGGAGTGGGTTGCCGTTTCCTTCTCCAATGAAAGTGAAAGTGAAAAGTGAAAGGGAAGTCGCTCAGTTGTGTCCGACCCTTAGCATGGACTGCAGCCTACCAGGCTTCTGCCTCCATGGGATTTTCCAGGCAAGAGTACTGGAGTGGGCTGCCACTGCCTTCTCTGCTTAGGGACTCTCATGTGTAGCTAAAAATTTAAATGACAAGTACTTATATCTAAATGTGACTTCTAGTGTTTCTTTTGTTATCGAGACATCCTAGGAGGAACATCTCTTACAAGCACTATGGTAATGCCATACTGGTCCCTGTGCAGTCTGGATCTTCAGTGACACTGGTTTTTCGACCTTGAGTTACTTTAGATTCCACCTTAGATCCTGCCTAGCACCACGCCATCCAGGAACTGCTCCTATCCTAGGAAGATACCCATGGCTCTTACATGTTCAGTGTTTGTGAGTTTAATTTCCTGAGCCACCTGACTCATCTGCTTCTTCCATCTATCTCACCCCCTTCTTTCAATCTCTTTCACTTCTAGCCTGGCTGCTCTTATATTAATACTATTTTGTTTTTGCTCCTTCAGCTCTCCTCTTGGGGAGACAAAATAGCATATGATTTCCAGTCTGCCACTTACCAATTGTTGGCAACTTGTTTAACCTCTCTGAGCTTCACTTTTCTCGTTAATAATAATAATGTACCTTCTTATATGGTTATTTTAAAGGATAAAGGAGATAGATCATAGAAAGTGCTTAGCAAAGTGCCCAACACATAGTAAGAAATCAATAAATGCAGCCATTGTAACTACTATCTGCTGCTGCTGCTAAGTTGCTTCAGTTGTGTCTGACTCTGTGTGACCCCATAGACAGCAGCCCACTAGGCTCCCCAGTCCCTGGGATTTTCCAGGCAAGAGTACTGGAGTGGGTTGCCATTGCCTTCTCTGAACTACTATCTAGCTTTCGTGATATGGCCAAAGGCTGAGCCATTCTTCAAGTCTCTTTTGTTTGACTTGACACATTCATGGATTGCTCTGATAGAATCCTTTCCAGGGCAGCCTAGCAACTTAATCTTTCTCTTCCCATTTTCCATGCACTTTTATACCCACTCTTATCTCTGTGGGTGAGGCCAGACACACGATTCTATACAGCAACAAGGGCAATCAGAATATGTCCTGGAAGTTCTCATCTACATGTCGAAGCAAGCCGCAGAGGCAAGTCTTACAATATCCCCTCATTATCATAAATGCCAAGTTTTGTTAAATCAAGAAGCACATTTTCAGAACCTTTTATCGTAAATGTCAAACTGAAGATGATCTAATCACGATCTTTCCAAGAATATCATCTAAGAAATTCTCAAAATGGGTGTATCAAGACACTTTGATAGGCAGCTGTGGTTTTAGCTTGTTGTTGATTCCACTTATGAAATTTGAATCTGAAAAATAACCAGTGGAATTGGATAAAAACCCAATATGCATTCCATATCCAATGTGCATTTGGGGAAAACCTTATTATGACTTAGGTTGGCCCTCGCAAACTTTTCTCTTTGGAAAATAGCATGGTTTTATTCAGGGTCCATTTGCTCACTTTGGGGTAGAATGAAAGCCTCTTTGGCTTCCCTAGAGGCTCAGTAGTAAAGAACCTGCCCTCCAAGCAGAAGACATGGGTTTGGTCCCTGGGCAGAGAAGACTCCTTGGAGAAGGAAATGGCAATCAACTTCAGTACTCTTGCCTGGGAAATCCCATGGACAGAGAAGCTTGATGGGCTACAATCCATGGGGTCACAAAGAGTCTGACATGACTTAGCAACTAAACAACAGCAGCATCAGAAAGCCTCTTTACATGTTATTTCCAAAAAAATTTTGCCATTGACCATCAAAGCATCCATGTTAAGTGCAGGGTTCATGTGGCAGTTTTAAAGCATGGCTGTTTAGCACTATTTACAGTAGCTAAGCCATGGACACAACCTAAATGCACACTAACAGACAAATGGATAATGAAGACATGGTGTATGTGTATACAATGGAATATTACTCAGCCACATAAAAGGATGAACTATTGCTATTAGCAGCAACATGAATGAACCTAGAGAGTATTATAATAAGTGAAGTAAATCAGACAAAGGCGAATATCATATGACACCACTTGTATGTGGAATCTAAAAAACAATACAAATAAATTTATTACAAAACAGAAACAGACTCACAGACATAGAAAACAAACTTATGGTTCAGTTCAGTTCAGTTGCTCAGTCGTGTCCGACTCTTTGCAACCCATGAATCACAGCACACCAGGCTTCCCTGTCCATCACCAACGCCTGGAATTCACTCAGACTCACATCCATCGAGTCCGTGATGCCATCCAGCCATCTCATCCTCGGTCGTCCCCTTCTCCTCCTGCCCCCAATCCCTCCCAGCATCAGAGCCTTTTCCAATGAGTCAACTCTTCTCATGAGGTGGCCAAAGTACTGAAGTTTCAGCTTTAGCATCATTCCTTCCAAAGAAATCCCAGGGCTGATCTCCTTTAGAATGGACTGGTTGGATCTCCTTGCAGTCCAAGGGACTCTCAAGAGTCTTCTCCAACACCACAGTTCAAAAGCATCAATTGTTTGGCGCTCAGCTTTCTTCACAGTTCAACTCTCACATCCATACACCAGGGGGAAAGAAGGAGGGGGAGGAATAAATTGGGAGACTGGGATTGACATATATACACTTCCATATATAAAATAGATAACTTATAAGAAGCCACTGTATAGAACAGGGAACTATATTCAATGTCTTATAATAATCTATAGTGGAAATGAATGTGAAAAAGTGTTTAACTTGAATCATTTTGCCTTACGCTTTAAACTAACACAATATTATTAATCAACTATACCTTAATTTTAAGAAGTTTCACTGTACATTCTGTTACATTCCACCCAATTGAGAGGTTGTATCTATTTAATATATCCTTTTCACTTGAATCTTCAACAACAGAATATGGTGAGTTTGAGTCAGGTGGGTGATAGGGTAAGCCAAAAGAGGTGTCTATGAGTGCAAATTTAAGAAAGCACGCACTCTCGAGTTTGTGCCAGTATGGGCACAAATATGTGATGCAAAAAATCTTCATACGTTGCATCCATATATGCGTCTTTACTGCAGACCTCCTTGTCACTCCTTCCCTGGTGGCTCAGATGGTAAAGAATCTGCCTGCAATGGGGGAGACCCAGGTTTGATCTCTGGGTTGGAAGATCCCCTGGAGAAGGGAATGGCTACCTACTTCAGTAATCTTGCCTAGGGAATTTCATGGACAAAGGAGCCTGGTGGGTTACAATCCATGGGTTTGCAAAGAGTCGGATATGACTGAGTGACAAATACTTTCACCTTCCTTGTTTCTGATCATGTAACTTTTTTTTCTTTCTAGGCTGTTGGACAGACAGCAGTGCCTGGGAAGTCACATATATTCCCATCTTGGGCCACTTCCTCTTCCACACAAATGGGATGACCAGGTATACTGCTCACTGCATGACTCATTGGGAAGATTTTCCCTTTCCACTGTCTTTCAAGGCTATCGCTTCAAATATCCACAGTCCAGACTGACCCATTCATTAACCAGTCTCAGTCAAGTCTTTCACCTAGTCATGAGGGATCTCACATAGGAGCAACCCAATGCAGTTACTAGGGGATGACATGGGGGTCTACCTAGTCATGTAGCTTTCTCATGCCATCAGATCTTGCTTGGGCTCAATCCCAGATATACCACTGTCAATGTACGTAGACTTTGCTGGGCCAGTCTGACTTTGTGACCTGGTGAATGTGACAGAATCTAGCACATTAGCAGTTCCAGAATCAGGGTCACCTGATGTCTCAGGGTCAAGGGTTTCATTGCTGCCAGGACCTAGTTATTTACCCAGAGCTGTTTCTCAAAGGACATGCAATTCTGTGATGTAGATGGCCTGAATTTACTCCAGAATCTCAGAGATCTGCACTGTGGCTATTTCTGGAGCTTGTCACAACTCCTCACTGCATCAAGGGAAAGCTATCAGTAACATCTCTGACAACACAAGATCTGATGAATCATGTGGCTAAAGTGAGCTGACTCATTAGAAAAGACCCTGATGCTGAAAAAGATTGAAAACAGGAAGAGAAGGGGACAACAGAAGATGAGATGGTTGGGTGGCATCACCAATTCAATAGACATGGGTTTGAGCAAGCTCCAGGAGATGGTGAAGGACAGGGAAGCCTGGTGTGCTGCAGTCCATGGGGTCACAAAGAGCTGGACATGGCTGAGTGACTGAACAACAAAAGTGGTAGTGTTGATTGCAGTCGGCCTGGACCTGCTGCAGAGCCCTTTCCTGCTCTGGGCTCTATTCAAAAGCTGGAAGCTGTTGGTGTCACCTGGAGCTGTTGGCTGGAGTAGCATTTCTAGGTGTGGAATGTAGGTCAGAATCCAGAGGGGCAGAACCAGAAGCTGTGCTTCCTTCTTTTTTTGGCAGGGGATACGAGATACAACAATTTGTCTATTTCACCGATTTTTCACTATTCTTTTTCTGCCTATTTCATAATAGAAAAAGTCCAGATCAATGAGTCTGCTACCAGTGGCTGGTGAGCTTCCCTAGGAACTCTGCATTGGTTTTCACTGTGGCCAAATTAGGCTCTCAGCAGGGGCAGTAGCCGTATCAGCCTTGGTGGGAGGAAGTCTGTAATGTTGAGCCTATGAGTAGCTTCTATCTTTGTTGCCGTGACTATTTTGGACACGAATTCGTTAAGAACTGGAGTGTCTGACTGAGATCCAAGAATGGGTCAGTTTATCACTGTGACTTTGATAGCCTTCTCTGCACTGAACATACACAAGGGAAACAGGCATCCTCATTCTGTACCACTTCAAGATGTCCATCCTTATACATTTTCCAGTCCTTCTGTCACCAATCTTCCTTTCCTGTTCTTTCCTATTCTCTGATCATCCATCCAAGCTCTGTGAATCAGTCCCAACAGAGTAGATAACCAAATATACTTCTTCCATTTATTCCCACTAGAAGGATGCTCCTTTCCTGCTAACATACACCCAATTGGGGCAATACTGTTATAGCAGTCCACTTCTGGTTAATGTAGGCATATTGTGGTGTAGAACCATTTGTAAAGCAGATCTGAGTTTTCCCTCCTTGGTCAAATGATCACAATGAACTCCTCATGATGATGACATCATCATCACCAGGTGTGACCTGAGGAAGATGAGGCAATAACCTAGGACCAGGGACTGTGGGAGGCTAAGGCTCTGCTCACGTCACTGACCTGTGAAAATCTTCTCGATCTTCCTGTCTCTAATGCCTTTCCACTTGATGATGGATTGCTCCTGAGCATACTCTAAACGTATAAAGTGCTGGACCAGGTATCATCTAGTTCACGATGGGGAGCTCGGTTTGAGTTGTTACTTTGTGTTGTCACTTGTACCAGATGTCTCTACCACAGCCAGCAACAAGTTAGGAATTATTTCTTCAAAAGAGAATTGTCGTCTGAAGAAACAAGCATAGTTTTACCCCACAACCTAAACTCCAGGAGTCTGCACTGTGATTCTCCCCTTAGAATTGCCAAAAGCAAGAATGCCTATTTGCCACTGATACTTTGAGTGTGGCTGGATCTGTTGGGTCATAAGACTGAAATTGCTGTGGAACCTTTTTTTTTTTTTTTAAGCATCATTCCTTCCAAAGAAATCCCAGGGTTGATCTCCTTCAGAATGGACTGGTTGGATCTCCTTGCAGTCCAAGGGACTCTCAAGAGTCTTCTCCAACACCACAGTTCAAAAGCATCAATTCTTCGGCGCTCAACCTTCTTCACAGTCCAACTCTCACGTCCATACATGACCACAGGAAAAACCATAGCCTTTAGTAAGTCTAAAACATCTCATGTCTCTCATGGTTGGGAGGCTGTAAACAATCACATGTGGCAGGACGAACCTATACAGGCAGGCTAGATAACCTTCAGAGGAGTTCGTAAGCTGAAACACTCTTGTCATGCCCAGGAATTTTTATTGAGTTGGAACTGCAAGTTAACTCCTTCTCCAAGAGAAATGGTGATGGGGGAGAGCCCCCCATAAAGTCAGAGGTGTAGGCGAGAGCATGAAACAGTAAAGTATGTAGACTCTGGTTTTGGGGGTAGATGCTCGGGAACAAGGGGTTTCCTGAGGCTTGATCATGCCTTTGCGTATGCCAAGCCTCCTTCTTCATGACCTTTGCCATGGGCGGAGTTACTCACGCTGGCTCCGGGCAATTTTGCATAGCGGAAACTGTGCCACACATCTCACTTTATATCTGCTTTTTTCACTTTACAGAGTAGCAGAAGCATCATCCTGTGCATTTATGAACTCTTGGCAAACATCGCTTTTAATTCTTAGAAATAATGCACAGAGTGGATGTTCCATGGGTCGATTAACCTTTTCCCCTTGTACGGGACATTGAAATTGTTTCCTGGCGATGACTGTTGCCGTGCTAAAAGAGGCGGCATGTGGTCTGGTGGAGAAAGGAGAAGCCAGGCTGCAAGGCAGAGCTGGGACATTCAACCCTCTGGCGTCTAGAATCTGATCGTGGAAGCTTTTCAGAAGCCAATTACATGCGATTTGGGCTTCCAGATGGCTCAGATGGTAAAGAATCGGCCTGCAATGTGGGAGACCCAGGTTCCATCCCTGGGTCAGGAAGATTCCCCAGAGAAGGGAATGGCTACCCACTCCAGTATTCTTGCCTGGAGAATTCCACAGACAGAGGAGCCTGGTGGGCTACAATCCACGGGATCTCAGAGTCAGACACGACTGAACACACTTCGCGGCAATTAGCTTTCATGCCAGGGCACATTCTAAAGTTAAGGACAAAGAATGGGATAGCAAGGCACATCTCACTGGCCTCCCAAAGTGCCCAAAGGTTCAGGAATCAAGTGTGGAGGGAAAAGATTTGGGAGTGGGGCCGTGAGAGCAGGAGGGCCAGACATGTGACCTCCAGGCTGTTAACAGTTCAAACACGTATTGCAACAGCCTTGTTTGAGATGGCAACAGGGCCCATCACTTGAATGTTTTCCCCATAATATTAATACAAGTCCTTTCAGTATCCTATCTTCCTGGTTGGGGCGTTGCCCCAGGAGACCTAGCCATGGAGAAAGATCTGGAGACCCAAGTCCTTTCCACCAAGGCCAGCAGGAAGGGGTTTTTACAGCCGCCATCCCCCTCCACCATCCCACATTTCCTGGATCCTGCAGAAAAGGGGCTACTTCCAGAACTGACCCTGTTCACCTGGAGGTCTGTGTGAAACAGTTGTAGCTCTGTACCCTGGTTCCCCAGTGGGCAGCTGGCCCGTCCAAGGGTGTGAGCCACCCAAGGAGTGGGCTCACCCACCCCAAACAGGCTGGGGGACCCTTGTTGGGCATATTTTTTCATGACTTCCTGCCCTGCGTGGAGGTCACGTGGTCTGGGACTGGCTGAAACCCCTTCCAACTTTGAGGTTCTGTGTTTCAACAGCAGCATTCACTGAAGTCCCACTATGAGCCTGGGACAGAGAACTACCTGAACCGAAAGCATGCCTACTGTGTGCCAGATACTGGGCTTCCTGTGCGTAACCTCACCCCACATCATGACAGGCCAATAAGAATCACCTCTCCCATGTGAGAAGGGAAACAGGACCAGAGCAGAGCGGCCTCTCCTCATCCCCCGAGCCCCAGGTTTCCCCTGAAGCACAGGGAGGTGGATGTGGTCCCACGGCTCCNTCACCCCACATCATGACAGGCCAATAAGAATCACCTCTCCCATGTGAGAAGGGAAACAGGACCAGAGCAGAGCGGCCTCTCCTCATCCCCCGAGCCCCAGGTTTCCCCTGAAGCACAGGGAGGTGGATGTGGTCCCACGGCTCCACCCTTTTCTGTAACATTTGCGCCCCTTAAGGGAAGTGCCTTCCATGATGGGCTTCAGGCACCACGTGGCGCTCAGTAGCTGTGGGTGAGAGGCTCCAGGAAGAGCCCAGGAGTTCAGTAAACCCCACCTCTTTGGGCTGGTAGGGGCAGAGCAGGGACCCGAGGTGACAAGCTCTTACTTGTGGGATTTGAGTTTCTGATGGATTATAATCACAGCCAGGTCCTTCCGGCTGAAACTGGAGCAGGCTCGGGGCCAGGGCACGCCACCCTCTGGGCAGGTATAAGAGCCAGGAGAGGAGGGCTGGAGCCTGGCTGGGGCAGAAGTGACAGCTGTCTGCCAGAGAATCAGGGTACAGAGCTAAAACTGCTTCGTACAGACCTCCAAGGTGGACAGGGTCGGTTCCGGAAGTGGTCCCTTCTCTGTGGGATCTCGGAGATGTACTAGGGAAGCCATCAGGCTGGACGAGCTGGAAGAGGTCACCAGAGGTCGAGACTTGGCAAAGTGAGTACATTCCTGCCCTTCCCTGCCCCACTGAGCTACCTACCCCCACAAGTGACCAAGTGACTGTCCCCAAGGTGTGCGGGTGGAGACTGAGCTGCCACTCGTCAGTGATTTGAGCCCTGAATCTCCCAGAGGCCGCTGGTCGGGGGACGGTCTTAAGCGCTGCCACTTACCTAGCACCAACGGTGGCTCAGATGGTAAAGAGTCTGCCTGCAATGCAGGAGACCCAGGATTGATCCCTGGGCTGGGAGGATCCCCTGGAGAAGGAAATGGCAACCCACTCCAGGGTCCTTGCCCAGAGAATCCCACGGACAGAGGAGCCTGGCAGGCTACAGTCCACGGGGTTGCAAAGAGTCAGACACGACTGAGCGACTAACATTTTCACTTTTTCACCAAACACCAGGCACTGTGTGTCATCTCACTGAACTCAGAACAGGAGGATGGAGACCCAGTTCAGCCTCCTAGTTCTTCAGGCATTGTTCAGTCGCTCAGTCGTGTCAGCTCTTTGCAACCCCATGGACTGCAGCACGCCAGGCTTCCCTGTCCTTCCCTCTCTCTCGGAGTTTGCTCAAACTCATGTCCATTGTGTCAGTGATATCATCCAACCATCTCATCCTCTGTCACCCCCTTCTCCTGCCCTCTATCTTTCCCAGGATCAGGGTCTTTTCCAATGAGTCGTCCCTTCAGGCATTACCTTCATTTATTTTTACAACAGCCCTATCAGGTAAACAGGTATTAGTATTTTACAGACAAGGAGACAGAAGAACAGAGATGTTAAGTAACTTGCCCAAGGTCACACAGGATTTAGACTCCCTGACTCCAGAGTCTGTGCTCTTTTTACTGTGTTATATTATCCTGTGGCTGTGGTTAGCTCCTTCTTCAACTTTCTGAGTGGAAGTTTCTTTATCTGTAATTTAAGGATGTAAAACATGATGATCAGAAAGATGTTACCTTAAGATTCCTGAAAGATATCCAGACGCTGGTCAGCCTTAAGCTCTGGGAAGCCTCGCTGGAAACAGCTGGAAAAGCATGTGTGAACACCCTTTGATCCATTATTCAACTTTTAAAATTTATCATAAAAATATAATCAGATTTAAGAACAAGGGAGTTTATTATAATTTTGCTTATAATCACAGAAAATTATAAGCAAACAGAATGTCAAACATTTGAGAAATGATATACATCCTGTGATGAAATAATATGCAGCCATTAAAAATCACATGTTCATGGGACTTTCGTGGTGGTCCAGTGGCTAAGACTCCACACTCCCTACGCAGGGGGCCCATGTTCAATCCCTGGTTAGGGAACTAGAGCCCACGTGAAATAAACAAAAAAAGATCCCGTGTGCTGAAACTAAGACCCAGCACAGCCAAATTAAATAAATACATTAAAAAAAAAATCACACGTTCAAAGGGTAGTGAATGTAATTGGAAATTTTTCTTTTGTTAAGCTCGACAAAGCACCTTATAAAGAAACACACTATATGATCTATTCATAAATGTATGTACATATATGAAATAAATATAAAAGATGAAAAAATAAACCTGTAGAGGTTGAGAGTTTATTTCTAAGAGGTAGAATTATGAATATTTTTGTAGTTTTCTTTATTCTTTTCTAAATTTCTCAAATTTTCTATAGTAAATATGTATTGCTCTTTTAATTAGAAAAATGACTTTTTTTTTTTTTTTTAATCTGTTCTTTTGGTCTGCTGCTGCTAAGTCGCTTCAGTCGTGTCTGACTCTGTGCGACCCCATAGACGGCAGCCCACCAGGCTCCCCCGTCCCTGGGGTTCTCCAGGCAAGAACACTGGAGTGGGTTGCCATTTCCTTCTCCAATGCATGAAGGTGAAAAGTGAAAGTGAAGTTGATCAGTCGTGTCCGACTCTTAGCGACCCCTTGGGCTGCAGCCCACCAGGCTCCTCCATCCATGGGATTTTCCAGGCAAGAGTACTGGAGTGGGGTGCCATTGCCTTCTCCTCTTTTGGTCTAGCTTGGCCCTTTTCAAGCTTCTGTTATAATGGCTTTGAGAGAAAACTGAACTGCATGCTGTCAGTCTTGTGAGGGCCTCTGAGACAATCTGGTCCCACATGTCATATGTGGGGAAACAGGCCCAGGGGTACATAGCACTTATGCAAGGTCATACAGGGAAGTAGAGGCCCCAGACACCCTGTATGGGGCTCAGGCAGCCGCCCAAAGGTTAGCTGATGGGCCCGAATTACAGCTAGAATTTATGGCTAACCTGCATTAGTTGCTTACTACAAGTATGGCCCTGAATGCCGAGCATAGCTGACCTCACAGACTCAGGGACAAGCTGGCCTGGGAGTGACAGGTGAGTGGCAGGTGAGAGAGAGCAAAGGGCAGCTGGGTGGGTGTGGAGCCCGCCAGGTGTGCCCCAGGCCCCTCCCTCTCGGCTCCAGGTCTCACCCAGCGCTGCCTCCTCCCTGGCAGGGCTGAAGGCTCACTTACTGCCCCTGGCTGGGCTCGGACAGAAGAATGAAAAGTCTCCGCTGGCGTTACACTCGGCTGGTAAGAGGCCCAGCTGGGGCGGGGGTCGGTCAGGAAAGGCAGGGGAGGTGAGATCTCTGGCTGCGTGGGGCCTGGGCCAGGGTGCATACAGCTGGGTGTCCCCCTTCCGAGGCCCCCCCCAGCTGGCCCAGGGCTCAGAGCAAGGACACAGGAACCTGGGGCCTTAGCGCCCAGCCTTGTGGTTCTGGGACCCTCAAGGAGCACAGACTACTGTCTCCATTCCTTCCTCCCTGGAGTGGGTGCCAGATGGAGCTCTGTCCAGAAGCCTGTCCAGTTAGGACTCTCTCCATAGGCCTGAACCTGGGGAATAGGAAAGCAGTGTCCTGTCCATCTCTTCTCCCCAAGGAGACCTATCCTGATGAAAAGCCCCAAAGTCCTTGTGTGCAGGCATCATGTGCACGCACGCGCGCGCACACACACACACACGTTCTGATACAGAGTGGCAGCTCAATGATTAAATGAATGAATGAATGAACACACCAACAGACATGCCCACTGTCACATATAACACAACCCCAGCTCACACCCACAAACACACTGAAAGGTAACATACAAAGTTGCATTCAACACCTTCTCACACTGATTTGCCTACACAATTCTATTTTAAGCCAACACATCACACATCTTCCCACAAATGTGCATTTATCGAGGCATTTTTAATTTATTTTTATTTTTGGCTACGCTGGGTCTTTGTTGCTGCACAGGCTTTTCTGTAGTTGTGGCAAGCAGAGGCTACTTTCTGGTTGTGCTGCGCAGGCTTCTCATTGCGTTGGCTTCTCTTGTGAAGCATGGGCTCTAGGGCACACAGGCTTCGCTAGTTGCAGCTCATGGGCTCAGCAGTTGTGGCTCCTGGGCTCTAAAGCACAGACTAAGTAGTCTTGGTGCACAGGCTTAGCTGCTCCTCGGCATGCGGGATCTTCCTGGGCCAGGGATCAAACTCGTGTCTCTTGCATTGGCAGGTGGATTCTTATCCATTGAGCTACCAGGAAAGCCCTAAATGCGCATTTTATATGAACCTGTGCACTGTCTCACCCATGAGAAACATGTGTCGTTTCACCAGCTCAAAAGGCCTTCTTTCTTCCTTTGAGATAATAACATGGGGGTAATAAAAAGCCTACTCTGGAGAGTTCCCTGGTGGTCTAGTGGTTAGGACTCCACGCTTTCCCTGTGAAGGGCCCAGGTTCAATCCCTGGTTGGGGAACTGAGATCCTGCAAGACTTGTGGCACAGCCAGAAAGAAAAAGAAGTGCATTCTTCTTAGGATTCTTGGGAAAATTCAGAGATTATGCTCACCAAGCATTTCACACAGGCCTAGTCAAGTGTGTCCTGTTTACTGTACATTCAGTCACTACTGTTATTTCATGTACAAATGCACACAGTTTGGGAGCTGCCACATGCCCTTCTCTCCTGCCTCCCAAGCTTAAAACACAATCCCTGGCACCCACTCTGGATCCAGAGAAACCAGGCAGACAAACCTCGGGGGCCCAAGGCCACATCCGGTGGGCATAGCTGGAAGGGGCCCGGGAGGGAGCTGGCTGGCGGGAAGGACAGGGTCTGGCCTGTCGTGGACACTTCACAGCCTCCTCCGGCTGGACTGGCAGGGGCCCGGGCAGGGGTGATGAGGTGGCCGAGGGTCTCAGGCTCTGGACGTGTGGAAGCTCGTGTCTCCCTGTCTCTCGACTCACCAGGCCTGTGTGTGTCTTTACAGCCCAGCCAGGTGGAGGATGCTCTGTCTGGGGAGGAGGACAAGGAAGAGGAGGAGGAAAAGGAGGAGACAACCCCAGCCCCAACTGCAGTTATTGAACGACCCGTGGTGCTCCAGCTGGCAGAAGCCAGCCAGGTTCTGGGAGCCTCGGAAATGAGTCAGGTTCGGGCACAGTCCATGGTACAAAGACTTCAGTCCTGCCCCACCCCAGCCAGGCCCAGGGACGCCTGGGGTCCCTCCTGCTCTGTCCTTTGCTCACTATGTCACCTTGGGCAACTCACTTCTCGCTGGGTTTTTCTGATAAAATGAGTCAGTAATCCTAGCACCACTTTCTTCACTTCACCAGGAGGTTAAGGATATGGTGAATTAATCTGATTCTTTAAGTGGAACCAGTCCCTGGGAACTGAGGCCAAAGCTGGGGTGGGAATGGGAGGATGAGATGCGGAGTTTGGAGGAGGCAGTCAGTATCTTATCTAGTTTTTGGGTGCTAGGGGCCATGATGGGCCTGACCAGAGTTCAAATCCTGACTCTGCCACTTCCTCCCCATGTGGGCTTCAGGCAGGTTGCTTCATCTCCCTGAGCCTCAGCTTCCTCATCCATAAGATGGGAGTAGTGATCCCTTTCTCTGAGGCCTCCTGCTCACTGGTGTCTCCATGATGCCCCTGGAAACATGAAAGTACTCCATAACCTGTAAAGCTTTGCCAACAAAGGTCCGTCTAGTCAAAGCCATGGTTTTTCCAGTGGTCACGTGTGGATGTGAGAGGTGGACTGTGAAGAAGGCTGAGCGCCGAAGAACTGACGCTTTTGAACTGTGATGCAGGAGAAGACTCTTGAGAGTCCCTTGGACTGCAAGGAGATCCAACTAGTCCATCCTAAAGATCAGTCCTGAATATTTATTGGAAGGACCGATGCTGAAGCTGAAGCTCCAATACTTTGGCCACCTGATGTGAAGAGCCAACTCATTGGAAAAAACTCTGATGCTGGGCAATACTGAAGGCAGGAGAAGGGGACAACAGAGGACAAGATGGTTGGATGGCATCACTGACTCTATGGACATGAGTATGAGTGAACTCCGGGAGTTGGTGATGGACAGGGAGGCCTGGCATGCTGCAGTCCATGGGGTCGCAAAGAGTCGGACACGACTGAGCGACTAAACCGAACTGAACCTGTAAAGCACAGGCTTGGGTGAGGGGTGGCTGTTTAACCTTTGTCCTCCTGGGACCCCAAGGATATGGAGCACCGAGGGTGGGAGGACTGGGAGCCCTTGCTCACCCTCTGCTCTGTCCCCAGCTCAGTCTCCACCTGCCCCCAAGAGTCACTGGATACTCCTGGAGCCTGGCCTTCTGCACGTCAAGGGACGGCTTCAGTCTGCAGAGCCTGTACAGGCAGATGGAGGGCCACAGCGGGCCAGTGCTGCTGGTGCTGAGAGACCAGGACGGCCAGGTGAGCTGCGCTGGGGCGCTGTGGGGAGAGCTGCCACTAAGGGCTGATGGGTTCCCTGGGGCCTCTCTGACCCCCAGCTCTGCCCCAGCCTCCCCAGCCTGGAGGGGATCTCCAGCTCCCTGCCGGCTGCAAGCTACAAACTCTTCCTTCCAGATGTTTGGGGCCTTCTCCTCCTCGGCCCTTCGACTCAGCAAAGGCTTCTATGGTACTGGCGAGACCTTCCTCTTCTCCTTCTCTCCACAGCTGAAGGTGATGCTCTTTTTTTTTTTTTAATCAAGAATTTTTATTTATTTATGACAGCACTGGGTCTTCACTGCTGTGTGCAGGCTTCCTCTAGTGGGGGCTAGCAGGGGCCACTCTCCAGTCGCGTGCTTAGGTTTCTCATTGTGGTGGCTTCTCTTGTTTTGGAGCACAGGCTCTAGGGCGGGCAGGCTCAGTAGTTGTGGCGCATGGGCTTAGTTGCCCAGTGGCAGGGGGGATCTTAGTTCCCCGACTAGGGATAGAACTCATGTCTGCTGTACTGCGGGGAGGATTCTTAACCACCGGACCACCAGGGAAGTCCCAGGGCTGGTTCCTTTGTTGTGTGCTTTCCTCTAGCAACATTCAGCTCGTCAGGTTCAAACACAGACAGCGTGGATGGGAGGGTCCAACCACGACTGGGGTTTTGCCAAGCGGATCTCCTGACTTTCTCCCAGAAAGTTGGCTCCTCCTGCCATCTTCCCTGACAAAGTGAATGGCACCTCTGTCCTTCCTGCAGTTGAGACCAAAAATTTTGGAGCCCTTCTTAACGCTTCTCTCACACCCTACATCTGACGGCTGTCAGCGAATCCTGATGGCTCCTCCTCCTCTCTCTACCCAGAATCTACCACTTCTCACAATGTCCTTTGCTGTCACTTTGGTTCAAGCCACCATCATTACTTGACTGTGTCCCTGCTATAGCCTCCTAATGCTTCCACCTTCAGTCATCACAGTACCTGGAGTGAGCCTTTTAAAAGGTAAGTCAAGGACTTCCCTGGTGGCCCAGTGGCCAAGACTCTGAGCTCCCACTGCAGGGGGCCCAGGTTCGATCCTCGGTCAGGGAACTAGATCCCACATGCCACAACTGAAGATCTGTGTGATGCAACTAAGACTCGGCACAGCCACAGCCAAATAAATATTTAAAATAAATGAAATCAGAACATATCACTCCTTGGCTGCAAGCTACCAATGGCTTCTTTTCTCCCTCAGAGAAAAGCTAAAGTATTTTTTCAGAATATGTTTTTATTTATTTATTTGGCTGCACCAGGTCTTAGTTGCGACACGTGTGATCTTTCACTGTGGTGTACCGGCTTCTCCGTAGTTGAGACACAGGCTCAGGAGTTATGGCAGTTGCTCCGAGGCATGTGGGATCTTAGCTTCCCGACCAGGGACTGAACTCACATCCCCTACATCGGCAGTCAGATTCTTAACCTCTGGACCACCAGACAAAACCCCAGAGTCTTTAAAATAACCTACGAGTCTCTACGTCTTCTGGACTCTCTCTGACATCATTTTTTGCTACTTTCCCTCTCCCTACACTGACCTCGGAGGTGGTTCTTAAACAAGCAAGGCTGTTCCTACCTCAGGGCCTTTAAACATGCTGTTCTCCCTAAGGTTCCCTCCACAGGATCTCCGTGTGAGTCAGTTCTCACTTCCTTCAGGACTCTGCTCAGATGTCACACTCTCAGGAGGACCCTCCCTGCTGTTTACATTTATAGCACTCCAGCCGCTAGAAACTCTTATTGCCCTTCTCTACTTCTTTCTCCTAAGCATTTGTCACAGCTAACACACTATTTATTTTAAGTACTGCGGGGAGGATTCTTAACCACCGGACCACCAGGGAAGTCCCAGGGCTGGTTCCTTTGTTGTGTGCTTTCCTCTAGCAACATTCAGCTCGTCAGGTTCAAACACAGACAGCGTGGATGGGAGGGTCCAACCACGACTGGGGTTTTGCCAAGCGGATCTCCTGACTTTCTCCCAGAAAGTTGGCTCCTCCTGCCATCTTCCCTGACAAAGTGAATGGCACCTCTGTCCTTCCTGCAGTTGAGACCAAAAATTTTGGAGCCCTTCTTAACGCTTCTCTCACACCCTACATCTGACGGCTGTCAGCGAATCCTGATGGCTCCTCCTCCTCTCTCTACCCAGAATCTACCACTTCTCACAATGTCCTTTGCTGTCACTTTGGTTCAAGCCACCATCATTACTTGCCTGTGTCCCTGCTATAGCCTCCTAATGCTTCCACCTTCAGTCATCACAGTACCTGGAGTGAGCCTTTTAAAAGGTAAGTCAAGGACTTCCCTGGTGGCCCAGTGGCCAAGACTCTGAGCTCCCACTGCAGGGGGCCCAGGTTCGATCCTCGGTCAGGGAACTAGATCCCACATGCCACAACTGAAGATCTGTGTGATGCAACTAAGACTCGGCACAGCCACAGCCAAATAAATATTTAAAATAAATGAAATCAGAACATATCACTCCTTGGCTGCAAGCTACCAATGGCTTCTTTTCTCCCTCAGAGAAAAGCTAAAGTATTTTTTCAGAATATGTTTTTATTTATTTATTTGGCTGCACCAGGTCTTAGTTGCGACACGTGTGATCTTTCACTGTGGTGTACCGGCTTCTCCGTAGTTGAGACACAGGCTCAGGAGTTATGGCAGTTGCTCCGAGGCATGTGGGATCTTAGCTTCCCGACCAGGGACTGAACTCACATCCCCTACATCGGCAGTCAGATTCTTAACCTCTGGACCACCAGACAAAACCCCAGAGTCTTTAAAATAACCTACGAGTCTCTACGTCTTCTGGACTCTCTCTGACATCATTTTTTGCTACTTTCCCTCTCCCTACACTGACCTCGGAGGTGGTTCTTAAACAAGCAAGGCTGTTCCTACCTCAGGGCCTTTAAACATGCTGTTCTCCCTAAGGTTCCCTCCACAGGATCTCCGTGTGAGTCAGTTCTCACTTCCTTCAGGACTCTGCTCAGATGTCACACTCTCAGGAGGACCCTCCCTGCTGTTTACATTTATAGCACTCCAGCCGCTAGAAACTCTTATTGCCCTTCTCTACTTCTTTCTCCTAAGCATTTGTCACAGCTAACACACTATTTATTTTACTTATTTACCTGCCTCCTGCCACTAGAGTGGGAGTCCTAAGAGGCAGGAATTTTTGTCTGTTACATCACTGGTCTATCCAGTACCTAAAACAGTGCCTTGTGCTAAATGTAAAAACAAAACAAACAAACAAAACAAACTCTTGAATGGAATGATTTTTTTTTTTTTAGGCAATTGCTATAGTCTTCCCAGGCTATTATTATGAAATCTCATCCTTTCAAAAAATTGGTTAATTTTTGCCTGTCTTTGGTCTTCTGGCATCTGCATTCTTTATGAATTCCCACCAGTCCCTTGACCCTCATTCCAAGAAGCATCATCTTAATTTTTTCTGTAGCAGTGTTTATCTTCCTCCTTCAAGTCTGAAGGTCATGTTCCTTGAGGAAAGTAGAGGAGGAGCTGAATAGTTCTTTTTGTGGTCACTTGTTAATATTATCTCTTCTGAGCCCAGGGCTTATCTTTGACTAGTCCGTTTTCTTGCTAAAAACCCTTTGGTTGCTCAGAGCCTTTTTTGCAACTAATTACAGGCAATCATAGGCTATACTTTTGCAGCCCTTTAAAAATCTTTTTATTAGCTAAACTGACTTAAAAAAAATAGTGTTCTATTTATTTTTGGCTGCGCTAGGTCTTCACTGCTGCACTCAGGCTTTCTCCAGTTGCAGCGAGTGGGGCCTGCTCTCTAGCTGCGTTTGAGTTGCAGTGCTGGGGCTCTCGTTGCAGTGATTTCTCTTGCTGCTGAGCACAGGCTCTAGTGAAGGCTTCAACAGTTGCGGTGTGTGGGCTTAATTACTCTGTGGCATGTGAGATCTTGCTGGACCAGAGATCGAATGTTTCCCCTGTGTTGGCAGGTGGATCCTTAACTGTTGGACCACTAGGGAAGTCCTAAAGTGACTCATGAATAATTTGTTCACTTAACAAACATCTACACCATGTCTCAGGAATACTCCCAGAATCAAGACAGCTTTCATGGAACTTACATGTTAGCAGGGCATATTGTCACTGAACAGGGCCTGGAAGGAAGAGCTACTTTAAATTTCTCTGGGATGACATTTCTTCTGAAAGCTAAGAAGTGAGCCTTCTGAGGATCTGGGGAAACAGCATTCTGGGCAGAGGGGTCAGCAAGACCCTGGAGCTGCAATAGCTTCAGGTGTCCCAGGACAGAAAGGCCAGGGTAAATGAAGTGCAGGCGGTAAAGGGGGAAAGAGGTTGGAGAGAAAATCAGGGCAGAGCACGCTGGGCTTTCTACTGTTGTTAGATGCTGGATTTTATTCCCATTGTCAGGGCCATTGGAGAGCTTTAGCAGAGGAGGGCTAATATCCAATTTGATTTTTAAAAATAATTATTTTTTGCCTTGCTCACTTTGCCGCTGCACGCAGGCTCTCTCTACTTGCAGTGAGCAGGGGCTACTCGCTAGCTGGGGTGCACAGGCTTCTCTTGTTGGGGAACACTGGCTCCAGGTGCTTAGCTGCCCACAGCATGTGGGGTTTTCCCAGATCAGGGATTGAACCCCTGTCCCCTGCACTGGCTGGTGGATTCTATACCACTCAACCACCAGGGGAATCCCTGATTTAATTTTGAATAGCTCACTGAGAGAGCACACATGGGCTTCGGGGCAGGAGACAGAGGAAGCAGAGACCCATTATGAGGCTGTGATCCGGGAAGGAGTGACGCGGGGACAAAACTGGTGGTAGTCAGGGTGTCTCTTTGGGGTGGGGCTCGAAACACTTGTTGGGTGTGAAATAGCACCGAGGGTGTGCAGGCTTAGTGTTAACTCCAGTGAGAGCAGGAAACAGTTAATGGTACAATCAGGGCCTGGCTCCTGATGTGGACTTTTCCCCTCCTCTCCAGCTTCGGAAGCAGGAAGCCTCAGAGAGTTCTGGTCTATTCCTAGAACAGAAGGGCTTTGGGGCTGTGGGAATTCAGACAGGAGGGCAAGAGGAGGTGAACTCCAGGGAGACAGAGAAACTAAGAGTTAGGAGCCTAGAGTAGCTCCGGTGCCTTAGTCGGGGCGTGGAGGCTGTTTCCTTCACCACACTGCCACCCAGTGGTCCAGCGTAAAACTGCATGAGCAGGACTCCGCCAATAACGCGGTTTCTTATCACAGGTCTTCAAGTGGACAGGAAGCAACTCTTTCTTTGTGAAAGGCGACTTGGATTCTCTGATGATGGGCTGTGGCAGGTGCGTGTCTTGAGTCTCGCGGTGGTCTGTACTCTGGTCCTTTCCCTGTCTGGAAATGCTGGGTTAGGCTACCCAGACCAAATGGGGGAGGCTGCTGACCCTCAAGAATCTCCTCTTCATAGGTGCTGTGGCACTGCCTGCACCCCCCCCCGCCCCCCGCCAGCCAACCCCCTAAACTCCGCTCTAAGCCGATACTGAGAGGAGAGGATGGCGTGAAGCGTCCCCCAAAGTGTTTGGTTGGTGACAGCATGTGTGTGTGTGTGTGTGTGTGTGTGTTGGGGGTGGGAAGTGGAGTGAGTTTTACAAGGTCAGGCTCGCCTCTGGTGTGACCTGCATATTCGGGCAGAGTCGGTCTTATCCTGAGGGCACAGATGGCAGCACTGCCTGATCAGCTTGGCTCTCCCAGCTGTCTGAATAGCCTCCACAGAGGTGGACTGACACGGACCCCAATTTGCAGTAACCCACTTCCCAGCTCCGGCCTAGGTGTGCAGTCAGGAGAGGGACTAGAATGGATGCCCTGGTCTGACGTGTTCTGGCTTGGAGTC
Organism: Cephalophus harveyi; assembly: GCA_006410635.1. Lineage (NCBI taxonomy): Eukaryota > Metazoa > Chordata > Mammalia > Artiodactyla > Bovidae > Cephalophus > Cephalophus harveyi. The sequence goes on from SJYT01082442.1 coordinate 261,491, forward strand.
CAAGCTTATCAGAGTCCGTCCTTTGGTTTAAGGCATTGCCATCTTAATGTTGTGAAGGTTCTAAAACTGGTCTGTGGTGATGGTTGCTCCACTACATATGTTTATCAAAATCATTGAACTGTTCAAAAAAAAAAAAAAGCTTGAAACCCCGAGAGGGACAATGTGTGAGTCCTTAACAATTTGGTACAAACTGGTTTCAGAGGAGATGAGACTAAGGCAGAGCAGTCATGGTGTGCCAAGGGCTGCTGGGGCAGGTCTAAGGGTGCTGGAGGGAGCTGTGCCAAGACTCTCCTCTCTTTAGTGGCCGCTTTGGGCTGTGGTTGGATGGAGACTTGTACCGTGGGGGGAGCCACCCCTGCGCGACCTTCAACAATGAGGTGCTGGCCCGGCAGGAGCAGTTCTGCATCAGTGAGCTGGAGGCCTGGGTCCTGAGCTGATGCCACAGCGGGCAGCTTCCTGAGCCGACAGGCGGCGTTCAGACCTGCCCCCGGATGCCGACGAGGCCGCGCTCACCCTGGGCAGCCAGTTCCATCCGAAACCCAGATGGAGAAGTGTCCGGGTGGGCTGCGGCTGAGAGCAGCCTCCTGGTGCCTGAGGACCAAGACAGCTGTGGAGACAGGCCGCATTCTACTAGAGAGGGGATTTGAGGGAATAAAAGACAGTTACACCTCACCCGAGCACCACAAAATTCCTCAGGAAAATGATCCTTTTAGAGAATACACAGTTAATGTGTGTTTATTGTAGAAAAATCAGAAGATGTAAAAAAAATAAAAATTGCCTAAAATTCAACCACCCCCTAAAACACTAACATTTTCATGTATATCCTTCCAGACAGTTTTCCAAGGAGGTGTAGGGGATTCTTACAAAATGGGATTCTTCTTTATATGCTTTGGACATTATTTTAATTTAAAGAATATTGTCAAACCACAGATACCTAACTCAACCAGTGAAATTAATAAAGACTCCAAAATAGCATTCTTTTCCCAGAAAACTGACCAGTCTGCTGCCACTGTGCTGGGTACTTGAAGATCTCTTATTTAATTCCACAAGGAAAATATGAAAGCAGAAAATGAACTATATGCACATTTGGGTAAAGAAGCTGAAATTCTGTAGATGGGAACTCAGGGAGATTAAAAAAGGAAGGATATTTTTTCTGGCAAAAGAGGAACTTAGAAAAACTAAAAAAAAAAAATCCATAACCCATGCTAGAGCCTGCCTCCTGACAGAACAAGATTCTTTATCAGGTCATTACTTGCCATTATTGAATGAGGAAAACCCAACACAGTAGTACTAAGGTATCAAGAAACATCTGGGCACATTCCTAGACCAAACACAGTTCTTTTGCACAAAACGGTCAAAACTGGGCACACGAGTGTGAAAGTCACTGAGGAAGACACCACTGATTTCAAGACAGAGATACATTCATGAAGCTTTATTGCAGCTGTTTCCCTCACCAGGATGAAGCGACCAGGCACTTGAACCTGCAGCCTTATTTACATTCTCAAGGTGACAAAGCTCGGTAACTCTAGATGCCAAGCTGTTAAAGGCTCCTTTTTATACCAATAGTGAAGATGCTTCTTAAGAAAAATTTAACCTTGTCAATGGCACGTGGTTCCCATAATTAAAACACTTGCAAAGAGCATAAAGTGCAGCTGCCAAAAAGTAACAAAAGATGCAAACAAAACTGATTCAAGTTGTTCCTCAGAGAGCACAATGATACACTCTGAGATGACAAAATTCCAGAGTAAAACAATGATGTAAATGGAGGAGTGGCAAAAATCAAACAATCTTTGCAGAGAAACATTACATTCTTGACCTTGGGCCTGGACACATGAAGTCTGAGGTGGAGGATTCTCCCCACTGGACGTTTTGGAAGCACCGTGGCCAAAACAGACACGACCTGGTACCATGATCACTTTCTTTGGGCTTCTAGGAGCCCACTGTATCCACATCCCCATCACACGGCATTGTGGTGGGAGAGGAGCACGGTTTTCACTACTCTAGGAATTAGAGTCAACTCGATTATCTACTGGGGGTGGGAGAGGGGTGACAGAGCAGAACAGCAGACATTCCAAACGCCTGTCACCCTAGTGTCAACAGAGGAGCACCTGGTTACACAGTGGACGGTGGCAGCACCCCCAAGATGCTGGGGGTGATCTTCTGCCCTGCGGTCTGAGCTCCTCCCCGTTCGCTCTTTCTCTGACCCAGAGCCAAGGCTGGCTCCCCACGCCCAGGCTGCCAGGGAGGCTTCTGTGAGGGTGTGGTGAAGTACAGGACGTCAGGGCTCACGACTGCACTCCCCATGGCCCTGCCTCTGGCAGCCGCTGGATTTAGCTCTAACTCCAGACTCTGTTTAGCTCAGGAGCGCTGCTCAACCACAGTGGTGGCTACTCCACTGCTGGAGGTAGAGACACAAAGGGGAACCTGGAATTCACTGGGTAAATCACTTTGTCTCAGCATAGGCAGCCAGTCTTTGCCCTGAAACTCATCAAATGCACTGAACTGGCAAAAATGAAGCCCCAGCTCTGAGCAGCCCTGAGGGCGGTCCCTCCGATGGCCTCCGATCAGCACCCAAGCGAGAGGCAGAGGTCGGGGGAGGGGAGCTGCTTTCTTCAGGCTGGGCAGTGGTGGAACCCTCTGGGACCGGGCAGTGAGCACTCAGGAGAGAAAGAAACCCACAAGGGCTGGAGCCACAGCTGACCCAGAGGACAGCCTGGTTTGGGGAGTCCCTCTGCTACTGGAGCTAGGGGGTCTCCTATAAGGCAGTTTTATGTCTCACTTCAGAGGAGGCCAGCACCCTCAGATCTTTTCAACAAATCGATCAGGCCTCTCATTGAAGAGCTGGAGCCCCTTCATGGCCCTCCTACACTGTTGACCCCAACCTGGCAGTTTATGGGGGGCTAAAAGGGTGAGGGGAGGTGCCTTTTACTAATGTTGCAATCACTCAAGGGAAGCTAGCCTCAAATTCAGGGTGACAGGCACCTCCTCAGAGGGCTGGGGTTTCACATACTGTTTTTAATCACGGCTGTTCATGACAACCCCAACTGCAAATTCCAGTGTGCGCCTTTGTCTTATTTCCAAATTTTTTTAAAAAACAATCTTATGTCATAAGAGTTCAAAGTACTTTAAAAAGCTGTTAATTCTAAGAAAATAGACTGCTAAAGAAGAAAGACTTTGATTAATATTAAAAAGGGGCAAGGCAGCGCTTTCCATAGCTCATGTTAATAAGGTCTGCCTAATACCTGTTCCTCTGGATAAAAATGACTTAGTATGTGCATACATTCAAGATATAAAATAAAAAGCACTAGCTGTCGCTCCATTTGTAGACCTCTGTGATCAAATTCCCTAAATTAATTGTGCTGGGGGAGGAGGGAAAGGGGATGGGGAGGGGCTTTTTGTAAACAATTGAGTGCAGACATTCACTTCGAGTCACTTGGGAAAAGCTGGGTTTTGGCTTTTTTGGCCTCTTCCTGGGTGCCAGCTGTATTCCACTCCGATTTCCGAGGTGTTATAAGCGGGGCTACAACGTCACCATCCTGTCAAAGACAGAGTAACTAGGAAGAGAGAAAAAAGCCAGTTCTCGTGGTTTTGAGCGAATGTCTCAGGCACACGTATCCTTGTCCTGCAGACAGCCTGCTTCTGGACAGACTTATTCTTGGGAAACCCCGGATGGTGTACAGGTGTACATGCTTAATTAGAGACAAACGGTCCTGGGAAGGGAAGAGCTTTCAGAGCAAAAGCCACCATGCCAGTTCTTTTCACAGATGGCCGGAAGCAGCATGTGGCCCGGCTCGGCGACCCCTTCCCTTCATGTAGCTTCCAGGGATGCACTTGTGTCAGGAGCTGCCCTTGTGTCCTGGTTTTCCAGGGAAAGATGGAATGTGCTGGACCCTTGCTGGACCCTCTTTCTTAGTCTCCCCTGTAACAAATGGCCCAGGTCTACGAGATGGCAAAAAGGGGGAAAGATAGTGTGTACCTGTGGAACTTGACCTTTGCTCCCTAATCAAAGCTGTCACTTTGGCCTCAGCCTCCTAGATCCCACCCAAAATGAGAGTTGGTATCAAAATGAAGCGACACTACGAATGGAAATCAGAGTGTAAGAAGCTAGGCCCTCCAACGCCTGACTCTATCCTGAACTGTTTTTGAACTCGTGGCTGGATTCTCTAGGCTACATGAGGATACAGGACTGTCAGAGCCTTTACTGCACGAGGAAGAGAAGGCTCGTGGAGAACACTGTGGGCCTCACATGCCTACTTGCTCTCAGATCCGCTCTCCGCCTCCCTCTGCCCTGCTCTGTGTAACAGGAGCTGCTCTTGTGGACCACATCTCCCAGCTCCCCTGCCTACTGGCCTCTAGTCAGGTTGGGCTAGTGGGAGGCACTGGTGGGAGACTGGAAGAGAGGTGGGCAGAGAAGTCAAGGTGCTTCTATGAGCCCTCTGGTCGGGTACAGTGGCCGTGACTTGGCTGTAATGTGCTGACTTCAATGTGTCACTTTCCTGCTTAAAACACCCATTGCTCTGGGGCTCCTGGCTTACAGGACTGTGCACAGAGCCCAGATCTCAGCCCTAAATGCACCTCGTTTTCTGTCACCTTCCAGTCCCCTACCCCCTTTACCCAGTTGACTCCTCATCCATCCTTCAGGTCTCAGCTTCCAAGCCCTTAATTTTTGGTTGTGCTGGGTCTTCATTGCTGCACACGGCCCTTCTCTAGTTGTGGCGGGTGGGGTCTGCTCTCCAGTTGCAGTATATGGGCTTCTCATTGTGGTGGCTTCTCTAGTTGTGGAGTGTGGGCTTTAGAGCACTGGCTCAGTAATTGTGGTACACGGGCTTACTTGCCCCATGGTATGTGAGATCCTCCCAGGCCAGGGATTGAACCCGTGTCCCCTGCATTGGCAGGTGGATTCTTAACCACAGATCACCAGGGAAGTCTTTCCAAGTCCTTCTTTAAATGAGTCTTTCCCAACCAACCAACTCTGGCATAAACCCTTCACCTTTTTGCTCCTCTAAGACTGTACACACTGCTCCGACCCCAAAGTACTTACACACTACTGTGATTATTATTTACTCGAGTTTTTACTGTCCCCAACTAGACCGAGACCCTTGGGAACTGTCTCAGGTACTGTTCTAAGCCTGGTCCCGGACACAGGACCTGGGGGAACACTCATTCCCTGAGTGAATGTATCGGGATTTAGGGTCCAACTTGAGTAGCTGAACTTGAGTAGCCTCTTGTCTCTCTATTCCCAGTCTCTCCACATGCCACTCTATCTGTCACTAGAGTCTTCCTTTCTCATCAGGGGTTTAGTCTCTTTAGAAACTATAGTTCTTTTTTTTTTTTTTTTTGGTGGACGTGAAATGTTTGCTTTTATTTTTCCTCGTGTGTGTATTTTCCACGTTTTCTACAATGAACATGTATCCCTTAATACTTTTCTGTTAGAGTAACCTAACACAACTGCAAACGCTAGTTCTAAAAATGTACCAATGACACCATGTTACTCATGGAGCAAAATCCAAACACTCACATGGCCCTCAAGGCCTTGTGTCCCTCAACCAGATTCTTGGATGGAGATAACGAGTCTCCGGTTCTCTGACTCAGAGAGAACTTCACCGAGTCCTTTCAGGGTGGTCGGGAGAATCAGGTCAACCAGGCTGCTGCTGCTGCTAAGTCACTTCAGTCATGTCTGACTCTGTGCGACCCCATAGACAGCAGCCCACCAGGCTCCCCCGTCCCTGGGATTCTCTAGGCAAGAACACTGGAGTGGGTTGCCATTTCCTTCTCCAATGCATGAAAGTGAAAAGTGAAAGTGAAGTCACTCAGTCGTGTCCGACTCTTCGTGACCCCATGGACTGCAGCCTACCAGGCTCCTTCACCCATGGGATTTCCCGGGCAAGAGTACTGGAGTGGGGTGCCGTTGCCTTCTCCAGAAACTATAGTTCTTAAGATGGACATACTTCCCATATTCCCACAGGTCTAGCTAGAGATAAAAGCCCAGAAGTAAATAATAATTACAGCAGGGACTTCCCTGGTGTACAATGGACAAGAATCTGCTTGCCAATACAGGGGACATGGGGTTCAATCCCTGGACTGGGCTGGAAGATCCCACATGCCACGGAGCAACTAAATCCATGCACCGCAACTACTGAGTGCGTGCATCACAACTCCCGAATCCTGGGCACCTAGAGCCTGCACTCCACAACAGGAGCCACTGCAATGAGAAGCCTGTGCGCTGCAATGAAGAGTAGCCCCTGCTCACTGCAACTAGAGAAAGCCTATGCACAGCGATGAAGGCCCAGTGCAGCCAAAAATAAATCAATAAAATTAAATTAAAAAATACATAAATAAAATTGTTAAAAGAAAATAATTATAGCAGCACGGTAAGTCTTGAATACTCTCGGCAATTCCTTCCCCACTGTGCGTAAGAATAACTCTTAGCTGATTACCAGTGCTTCTCTACAATCAAGCCGATTCTTTCTGTTTCCCCGTCACCTCAACAATAAGACTTTTCTCCTCCAGTCAGACTAGTCTCTTCATAGCTCCCAAACACACCCGACTTGTTCCAGTTTTGTTTTTGTGTAGCTCTCATTTTTCTCTGCTACTCATCCAAACACAATCCAGCTTTCGGATCTGGAAGAATCCTCCCTCCTACTTGACAGCTCTCTCAACCCTGAATACTAAAAGACTTCCCTGTGTCCCTCCCTCTGGCATTTGACAAAGATCTGATATGCTGGGCTACTCTTTCACATCTAACCTTTCATTTTTGTTTCCTTCAGTATCCAGTGCTTGGGGGGAAAAGCAGGTAGGATGCTGTGACAGACAGTACTAGACCAGGAAGCAGATTGCTGCTTTCGACCTACCTACCAATCATTTGTTCAATCAACAACTATCAATGTTCTCTGTGCCAGGCATCCACCACGTGCAGGTCAATAAAGGACCATTTCAACAACATTCTCTATGGGATTGGCAACTAGTGAACTTAAATAGGTTACAAGTTTGGGAATGGGAAAGTGATTTTACTAATAAAGTGAGCAGGAATTAACCAGGTTTAGGTAGGAAACAAAAGAATTACAGGCAGAAGAAACAGCTCTGAGGCACAAAGGACAGAAACTTGTCTGCTAGTTTTAGTAAACACTGGTGGTCTTAGTGAGAGCAGATTTAATACAGGCCGAGACCTTGGAGATACTGCAATACATGCAAAGTACAATAAAATGACTGGCAAAACTACCAGGGTGTAAAACAGATAGCTAGTGGTAAGCTGCTGTATAGCACAGGGAGTTAAGCTTAGTGCTCTGTGATGACCTAGGCGGGTGCGATGGGGGTGAGTGGGAGGGAGGCTCCAGAGACAGGATTTATGTTTACATAGAGCTGATTCACATTGTTGTACAGCAGAAACTAACACAGCATTGTAAAGCAATTATACTCCAATTTTAAAAATAATTAAATCAAAAGATTAAAAGGGAAGCTTAATGTGGAAAAACATTTTTTTCCCCCAAATCAAGTCAAATGACTATTATTTTCTTTTTGTTTTATATTGGAGTACAGTTGATTAACAATGCTATGTCAGTTTCAGGTGTACAGCAAAGTGATTCAGTTATATATAAATATGTATCTATTCGTTTTCAAATTCCTTTCCCATTTAAGTTGTTACTAATACTGAGCAGAGTTCCCTGTGCTATACAGAAGGTCCTAGGTCTTTGCTGGTTATCCATCTCAAATATGGCAGTGTGTTCATGTCAACCCCAAACTCCCTAACTATTCCTGTCCACCTCCATCCTTCACCCACGGTAACCATAAGTTCGTTCTCTAAGTTTGTGAGTCTGTTTCTGTCTTGTAAGTAAGTTCATCAAATGACCATCATTTAAATGAGAACTTTTCAGAGGGAATATTGCTTGTGGTTTTTACTTAAAAATTTCTGTGACGTATGTGAATAATAAGTCACCCACCTGTGGCTTGGTGAAGTCATTGATTAAACACCAATGGACGAAATGCTGTCGTGCAGCAAACAGAGTCTTTTCATCTGTCTTCTTACAGTAAACTCGAATCAGCTGCTCAGCAAATCTCTCTGGCAAAAACTGAGAAACCTATTTAAAGGAAAGATTTCACTGTCACCTTGAATTCACATGCTGAAGAGAGATCAGCTGTTCCTAAGCTCTGTGCTCGATGTGGTACTAAACGCACCACGTTGTCTTGGTATTTTATACCAGTGATAATCCAAAGAAAAGAATTCAGGGTAACTGTCATACTACAAGATGTCCCATAATTTTATGTCCATTAATAAAAGATGAAAGGTTTGCATGATATAATTGTATGAAGACTACAGACTCTCTTACAGAAGATATACAAATAAGCACATTTAAATTAGATGACTTCAAACATTTGATATTCCTGTCCCACCAGACTTATAAATTACCTTCTAAACCAAAAAAATGGAGCTTTCTTCAAGTTCAGCAAACAGGAAAAACTGGCTGTTAAGATGGTCTAGTCTACGAAAATCATGTATACTTTAATTTAAAAAATATGTTTCTGTTTCTTTTTTAAAAACTGAATACATTGACTTCAGAGCCTAACCTGCATGTAAAATGCAACTTTACTACAAAGATTTGCCAAATGCCACTATAAGTAGTTACCTGGTTTCTAGTAATCATGATTGCCTTGCTGAGGTCACTCTTACAATAGAAGCGAACATGATCAATAGGATTCTTGTCGTCCATCCCATAATCCATGTTGATAACCTTAATACAAGCAATAAATGAGCGATCATGTACATAACAGCAATGAGAATTAAATTCAGGATTGTGAGGGTATCACAAGAAACGAAGCTGCACTCTCTGGAGAAGTAGGAGCCCTGCTGGAGCAGCTCATCGTGAAACACAAGTAGTTCTGGTGCATGACCCATAGGGATTTGAAGTCTGGGTGGAGTGAGGAGAGACATTCTGTGCTTTCAACATAAGTAGGGTATAAAGTGGAGAAGGCAATGGCATCCCACTCCAGTACTCTTGCCTGGAAACTCCCATGGACAGAGGAGCCTGATGGGCTGCAGTCCATGGGGTCGCTGAGTCAGACATGACTGAGCGACTTCACTTTCACTTTTCACTTTCATGCATTGGAGAAGGAAATGGCAACCCACTCCAGTGTTCTTGCCTGGAGAATCCCAGGGATGGCGGAGCCCAATGGGCTGCCGTCTGTGGGGTCGCACAGAGTCGGACACGACTGAAGTGACTTTGCTTAGCAGGGTATAAAGTCAATATCCACTATGTGAAAGACACGTGCCAGGCACTGTTGTGCAGAGATACAAGGACGTTTGATAAAATCCCAGCCCCTACAAACCACATGGCCTAGACTAAGGTAGAACAAATAATTATAAAAGTAATTACTGGGAATTTACTGGTGGTACAGTGGTTAGGACTTGGTGGTCTCACTGCTAGGGACCCAGGTTTGATCCCTGGTCAGAAGACTAAGATCCTGCAAGCTGTATGGTGGTGTGGCCAAAAAAAAAAAAAAATTGTGATCCACACAGTCAAAGGCTTTGGCATAGTCAATGAAGCAGAAATAGATGTTTTTCTGGAACTCTCTTGCTTTTTCCATGATCCAGCGGATGTTGGCAATTTGATCTCTGGTTCCTCTGCCTTTTCTAAAACCAGCTTGAACATCAGGAAGTTAACGGTTCACGTATTGCCGAAGCCTGGCTTGGAGAATTTTGAGCATTACTTTACTAGCATGTGAGATGAGTGCAATTGTGCGGTAGTTTGAGCATTCTTTGGCATTGCCTTTCTTTGGGACTGGAATGAAAACTGACCTTTTCCAGTCCTGTGGCCACTGCTGAGTTTTCCAAATTTGTTGGCATATTGAGTGCAGCACTTTCATAGCATCATCTTTCAGGATTTGAAACAGCTCAACTGGAATTCCATCACCTCCACTAGCTTTGTTCGTAGTGATGCTTTCAGGCCCACTTGATTCCAGGATGTCTGGCTCTAGATGAGTGATCACACCATCATGATTATCTGGGTCATGAAGATCTTTTTTTGTACAGTTCTTTTGTGTATTCTGTGTATAACCAGGCTTAGGTAGGAAAGAAAAAGAATTCTAGGCAGAAGAAACAGCTCTGAGGCACAAAGGACAGAAACATGTCTGCTAGTTTTTGTAGCACTGAAGTCACTGGTGGTCTTAGTGAGTAGTTTTAATACAGGCCTAGACCTTGGAGATATTGCAATACATGCCAAGTACAATAAGATGATTGGCAATAAAACGAGTAGAGCTGTATAGTGATGGTGACAGAAAAGCGGTTCAGAAGTAGAGGAAAATGGACTTCCCTGATGGCCCAGTGGTTAAGGCTCTGTGCTTCCACTGCAGGGGCACAGGTTTGGTCCCTGGTGGGGGAAGTAAGATCCCGCATGCCACGTGGCATGGCTTAAAACAAACAACAATAAAACAAAAAAGCAAGTCGAGAAATAAAAGAAAGAAGACAACTCTTAGAAGTTTGGTTGTTAAGAGAGGCAAGAGGGGAGACTATGGAGTGGACCGTGGTACCTAGGAAAGATAAGGGGACAAGCTGGAGGAAAGGAAGGAGACAATAAAAGTTCCCAGTGATCTAGGAACAAGAAAGTAAGGAAGAAAGGGGTTTGTGGACAGAGATGGGATGCTTAAACTAGTGAATTTTAGAGGAAGGGCCTTTTTCAATGTCAATAAGGTTCAGAATACATAATCTGCTGAGTGTGCTGGCTGAGGTGGAGGGGATAAGGTCATTGAGGATGAGGATAAGGAGATCAGAGCTGGTGTCATGGGGCTATGAAGCCTCTAAAGATGATGGCAGGAACTGGAGTGAGTGGACGGCTCTATACTATACCAAAATCTTCAACCAAGAGGACAGAAGCTGGTTTAAGGATGGCAGTCTCAGAGGAACGGGGATCTTGCATGAGGTCTGGAGATGGCAGTAGGGGATTAAAGGACTGATGACCAGGAAGATCTCCTGACCCTGAGGAATGTGCTTTTCCTGAAACAGCTGCAGGGGAATAAGGTTCTCAGGGGACACCAGGCTGCATGCAACAAAGGCAAAAAGATAGTGAAGAGGCTGAAGATACAGGTGCATTAATTATGGAATGAAAATTCCTAAGGGCTTCATGGACAAGTTCTGGACAAGGGAAGAAACTGGAGGTGAAATAACAGCAAGAAATAGAGTAATGTGGCGAGGATAGTGCAAAAAAAAAAAAAGAGAACAGATGGTAAGAGGGACTTATCCTGTGAGTGGTGACAGAAGAAAACCAGTATATGAGCTTTGGTGGCGATGCTCCCTGTGAGAAGCGTGGACATCTGAGATTCAGCTGTGGGCCAGAGGGGAGCCCAGCGTCTGCAGTCCACGGCTGGCCCTCCCATTCTGAGTGGTCCACTGGCTCTGAGAGCTGCACCCCTCTGACGTGAGGGAGAGCTCCTCAGTCCTCCCCATGATCCCAGGGCTGGTGCTGTCACAGGCCTCCGTGTAGTGCCATGTGCAAGAGACCTGATGCAGCCCTGACATTTTTACCCATCATGATGAGGCATGCATGAATACTCATCAAATTTTCAACCATTTTACAAGTGCTCCTAGCTCTTAGGTATTTATTTCCTTGGCTTTAGAATTGGAATAAAAGGTAATCCTCATTTTCTCTACAACGTACTGTAAATTCCTCCTTTAAGCAGATTTGATGAAACAGTTATTCTTCCAGAGGGCAATGTTACAGTAGTTGGAGATCCCATTCTTTAAGGGCTCTTGGGCTCCGTAGGTGTGGCTTGTGGGCTCTAAAGCGTGGACTCAGTAGTTGTGGTGCTCGGGCTTAGTTGCCCTGTGGCATGTGGACTCTGCCTGGAGCAGAGATCGAGCCAGTGTCCCCTGCATTGGCAGGGAAATTCTTAACCACTGGAGCACCTGGGAAGTCCCAGAGATCCCATTTTTAACCAAGGACTCAAGAGTAAAAAGTAGCTACAGACCAACAACTACATATTTTTAATTCTAACTAGCAAATCATGTTTTACAGCCCATTAGATAATCATAAAATTACTACTTGCAGTCTTAAAAGGAGTCACGCATGGTAAAATGGACCACATAAACATATCACACTGTAAAACTAAAACTGAAATGCAAACACACGATAAGACATGTAGTTAGCAATTTTACTTGCTTTCTCAGAATATAGAAGGGCTTTACCCATCTTAAAATAGATAGTTATTTTTTCTGATTATGAAACTTATACCACACTCACTATAAGAAAAAGTCACCTGCAATTCTACCACCCAGGTACAAACAATGTTAATATATCCAAGATTTTTCAGTGTGTTCACTGTATACACACGTGTATATAAATTTAAAGGTGCAAAAATAAAATAATTCTATATGTACTTTTTTCACTTATTATAAACATCTTTACATGTTAAAAACAACTTTTAATGCTTGCATTATTCCACTGACATATACACTTTCCCTCAAATTTCACACTATAATGCTGCTACTGCTGCTGCTAAGTCGCTTCAGTCGTGTCCGACTCTGTGCGACCCCAGAGACGGCAGCCCACCAGGCTCCCCCGTCCCTGGGATTCTCCAGGCAAGAACACTGGAGTGGGTTGCCATTTCCTTCTCCCACACTATAATAATGCCACAATAAATATATTTGTGTTTTGGTGCAGAACTGATTATCTCCTTAGGACAAACCTCCAGACGGAAATTGCCAGGTCAGTTAAAATTGACCCAAGTTTGATCTCTTGTGTCAATTGACACTTCCATTATCACATATCTTTATTATCACAAAATCTTAAAAAAAATTTTTTTCACCTTATATATCTGAGAATCAAAAACTCACTGCATCAATTTGCCTACAGGTTAATGAGAAAGTTAAACTTCTTTTCATGCCTACTGGCCATGTGTATGTCATCTTCTATGCATGAGGCCACCTAGATGGAGATGCACTGGGAAGTGGGGAACTACTAGGAGCAATGCTCGGCACTGAGGCAAGGACAGACATGTGCAAGCCCAGGGGTAACATTCCGGAGACGGAAGCCTTTCAGAGCCTCAGGAAGTCAGGATGTGAGATCCCTTTATTCTGATGGAACTTCATCTAATGAAACAGAAACCTGCAGCCTGATCTGCAGATCTAAGGCACTGAACACACAGCCAAGGAAATAGAAAGGGGGTTCAAGGGCAAAGAATGGTTATAGAAAGATTGTCCTTCACTCAAAGATGCATCAGCAAGCAGATAAGAATTGAGAGGCTTATGGAAAAAGTACACAGGGAAGACTGTCCTGAGATTTCAGGAGTAGAACTCTGAAAAGAATTTCTTACGAGAGAACAGAAGAAAATGTTAGAAAGTCATTTGGCATTCTCATAAGATATAAGAAGACACTACATTCTCTACGAAAATAGAAGTCAAAAAGTGTTAACTTTTTCCCTTTGTGTGTGTGTGTGTGCTATTAAAAAATTATTGGTATGTATTACTTTTTTTTTTTTTACTTACTTTGGCCTAGTGGTTTGCCCTACTTTCTTCAACTTAAGTCTGAATTTTGCAATAAGGAGTTCATGATCTGAGCCACAGTCAGCTCCTGATTTTTGCTGATTATATAGAGCTTCTCCATTTTCGGCTGCAAAGAATATAATCAATCTGATCTGGGTATTGATCATCTGGTGATGTTCATGTGTAGTCATCTCTTGTGCTGTTGGTAGAAGGTGTTTGCTATGACCAGTATGTTCTCTTGACAAAACTCTGTTAGCCTTTGCCCTGCTTCATTCTGTACTCCAAAACCAAACTTGCCTACTACCCCAGGTATCTTCCTATTTTTGCATTCCAGTCCCCTATGATGAAAAGGACGTCTTTTTTTGGTGTTAGTTCTAGAAGGTCTTATAGATCTTCATAGAACTGTTCAACTTCAGCTTCTTTGGCATTAGTGGTTGGGGCATAGACTTGGATTACTGTAAAACTGAATGGTTTGCCTTGGAAAGAAACAGAGACCATTCTGTCATTTTTGAGACTGCACCCAAGTACTGCTTTTCAGACTCTTTTGTTGACTATGAGGACTACTCCATTTCTTCTATGGGATTCTTGCCCACAGTAGTAGACATAATGGTCCTCTGAATTAAATTCGTCCATTCCTGTCCATTTTAGTTCACTGATTCCTAAAATGTCAGTGTTCACTCATGTCATCTCCTGTTTGATCACTTTCAATTTATTTTGATTCATAGTCCTAACAGTCCATGTTCCTATGCAATATTGTTCTTTACAACATTGGACTTTACTTTCACCATCAGACACATCCATAACTGGGCGTTGTTTCCACTTTGACTAAGCCTCTTATTCCTTCTGAAGCTATATCTCTGCGCTTCTTCAGTAGCATATTGGGCACCTACCAACCTGGGGAGTTCATTTTTCAGTGTCATATCTTTTTGCCTTTTCATACTGTTCATACAATTATCAAGGCACGAATGCTGAAGTGGTTTGCCACTCCCTTCTCCAGTGGACCCCCTGATGTGAAGAGCCCACTCATTAGAAAAGGCCCTGATGCTGGGAAAGATTGAAGGCAGGAGGAGAAGGGGATAACAGAAGACAAGATGGTTGGATCACATCACCGACTCAATGGACGTGAGTTTGAGCAAGCTCTGGGAGATAGTGAAGGACAGGGAAGGCTGGCATGCTGCAGTCCATGGAGTCACAACTGAGCAACTGAACAACAACAATTACTTTTTTGATCAAGAAAACATTCAAAAATCACTATATACAATGCTCTGTTAGTAACATGACCACAATTACATAAAAATATTGACAATATTGACATAAAAAAATGTCAAAGAAAATTCTGTTCATTGTTGTTTAGTCCCTCGGTTGTGCCCGACTCTTTTGCGACCCCAGGGACTGTTAGCCCAGCCTGCCAGGCTCCTGTCCATGGAATTTCCCAGGCAAGAATACTGGAGTTGGCTGTCATTTTAAAAATCTGCCTAATGTTAGTTTTTTCTGTGATATCATAGGTGATTCTCTTCTATCCATCTTTTTTCCTATATTTTCCAGATTTTCTAATGAACATGTACTACTGTTATAACAGGGGTGGTAGTGATGCTTTACCTTAAATAAATTCTTTGCTTAGCATGTTATTGAGCTAACTACTTACATCCACGATCAAATCTTCAGCCTTCAGTTCAGCTTCCAGCTCTACATCACTGGGTTTAGCACTGGCGACCTCTTCCGGAAGGTGTTCATAGTTTTCCTAGAAAAGACAAGGCTCCTCATGTTAGAACTCCAGTTCTTCATCCTACAATGTTTGTGCCACCAAGAGGGTTCTTCTCTAAAAATGGCACTTTAACAAGAAACGTAGATAGAGATTTCCCTAACAAACATATACCCATGCTACCTTTTAATCAAATCACAATAGTGTGGTTTTCATAACGGAATTTCACATTGAAAAAAATGAGGCACTAACCTATTAGTAAAACAAGTAGTAAAGTGTGACCTAAGGAAGTATTGTGAGGCGGGGTGTGGTTATCAGTACAGATTGTGTTACAGGATTTTTGACAAAGATAAGACCCTTCAACAAGCAGGAGAGAGAACTAATGACTGAACCAAGGAAGGCAGGCAAGCACTGTCTGGGAGAAAGTGATAAACCGTGAAAGAAGCAAGTAGCTAAAAAGCAGGTCCTTAGAGTCTCAGAGCAGCTCATGCAGAGGCCTGATTTTGAGGCCCCTTTTCCATTACATTCATTTTCTGGTCTTTGGATCTAGATAAAATTTGAGGCCCCTTCTCACTTCCGGGTTGAGAAAGTAAAGGTTTGGAGTAAATGAGACTTGACCTTGAATCCTAGCTCACTAAGTGTGCTTCTGTAGGCAAGTTATTGAATCTCTCCCAAGCTTCAGTTTGTCTGCAAGATAGGTCGCAAGAGATTGATGTGAAGATTAAATGAGATGTATTAATATAAAGGGCTTAGAATACAGCTGTGGTATTGTGATGGGTATGGTTTCCTCTTGTGGGAACAGAGGACCTTTCAACTTACCTTTTTAATTCTTTCTATCATGGGCTGAGTCTCACCCACAAACTTGTATAGATTACGGGATTCAATTTTCTTTAAAATCGTTCGTGCATCATCCAGATTGGGATCAGTGGAGTATAAGATCTCCAGAAAAATGTTATCTGCCAAGTTGATGAAATTTCAGTTATATTAAAATGAAAAAAAAAAAAAAAAAAAAAACCCAAGATTTAAAGAGACTCACACATTGTTGTACTTCTGAAATGATTTCAAGCAGATGTTTACAAATGTAGATACACTATGATTATAAAGATGTGAAAAAACTTTTGTAAAAAGTGCTCCAATCAGTGTCTTGGATTTGTTTCAGGATAACCTAATGAGTGGGAAAGGGGAGAGATGAGATAAGACTGCACTGGAGATGATGACTTGAGACTGAGTTTGGGGTACAAAAGGGTATATTAGTTTATTGCTTTTTTTTTTAAAAGAGAATGAAACTTAAGGAATTACAAAATTATGTCTGAGATCTGCTTCAAAATGGCCCAGGGTCTGATGGGGTGAAGGGATGAAATAAAACTGCCACGCTACGTATTGCAACTATATCATGAAACTAAGTGATATAAATTTCCTTAATAAAAAGTTTTTAAGGGAGTTCCCTGAGGTACAGTAGTTAGGACTCAGTACTTTCATTGCTAGGGCTTGGGTTTGATCCCTGGTAGGGGAACTAAGATCCTGCAAAGAAAGGCACAGTCAAAAAAAAGAAAAAGCTTTTAAAGGTTTCATTCCATGATGATAGAAGGTAGCTTAATTTCCTTCTTCCCTTTTCTTCAAACTTTTTATTTTAGAAATTTCAAAATAAAATACCCTTCACCAAAATTTATCAACTGTTTTGTTTTGACATATGCAAATACTCTATGTGTGCACATATAAATTTTTGAGGACACATTTGAAAATTACAGATAGTAAGACTCTTGACTCCTAAATATTTCAGCATATACATCCCAAGAACAAGAACAATCTCTAACTTAATCACAATCATGTCAAGAAATTTAACACTGATATAAAGATATCTGACATACAATCTGTACTTGAATTTATTTGTTGCAATAATGCAATTTACAAATTTTTGTTGCTGGATAGAGATACCAATCAAAGATGACGGACGACTTTAGTTGTCATGTTTTCTAGGTTCCTCCCATCTAGAACTAGGTAATTCCGACTTCTTTCATGATGTTGACAATTTAGAAAAGTTCACGCAGTCATTTTGTAAAATGTCCAGACTGCGAACTTGTTTGCTGTTTATTTACCACTAGACTCAAGGAAAACACTGTTATGAAGAACATTATACAAGTGTTATAACATCTAAGAGCACCACATGAGCGTGGCTCAGTGCATCACATCACGTGTCACATAATGGGCTTTGTTAACAAGTTCCAAAAGTTGGTTAGGGCAATAATCCTCAGGTTTTTCTCTGTTATAAATGAATCTTTCTGCAAGGTGATATCTTCAGAGGCTCTGATTATCCCAGTAAGTTTTCAACCAATGGTTTAGCATTCATTCATTATCCTTGACTGAATCAACCATTGCATTTTGCAAAGTGAATTTTATTAAAATGCCCTTTCTTGACAAAATATTAGCAGCCTATGTCATTCATGTCACCTACATGTATATGTATGTTCTTCCCTCTTAATCCGTGGTTAACAGACTCCTCACCCTCTCAGTGATGTTTTTGAAAAACATTTTTTAAAAGCATGTTCGTTTTATTCGTTTTTCACTGTGCTGGGTCTTTCTTGCTGTGCGCGGGCTTTCTCTAGCTGCGGTGCTCATGCTTCTCTTGTGGTGGCTTCTCTTGTTGCAGAGCAAGGGCTCTGGTGCCCATGGGCTTCAATAGTTGTGGCGCATGGACTTAGTTGCCCCACAGCATGGAGAATCCTGCCGGACCAGGTACTGAACCCACAGCCCCTACACTGGCAGGAGGATTCTTAACCAGTGGACCAGCAGGGAAGTCTAGTTTTCATTATTTCTTTACATATTATATTCAGTTTGAAAAACAAAACAATTTTAATATAATAAGACCACACTTTTCTAATCCATGCTTTACCCTACTCCCAGCTAAATCAGGGAAATGCTTTCCCCCACGACAGAATCTCACTTCTTGAAGGTCTATCTAATCTCTGAGGTTCATCTCAAAAAGTGCCTAATTATGAAACCTTCCCCAGTGCATCCAAATCAGAGATGTAATTCCTTCTTCCCTCGAACCCCAAAGAACTTGACTGATACTCTTCTTATGCCTTTCATCTTATTCTACCAGGTACAAGTTTTGGGGTGGACTGACGTTTCCACTGGCTGAGTGGGCAGAAGAGGGATTAATGGGTCATAGGATACATATATGTTTAAAAGAAAATGCTCAACTTTGTCCAAGTGGCTGTACCATCTGCATTCCCACTGGCCATGTATGAGAGTTCTATTTGTTCCACATACATGTTTTCGGAAAATAGTCATGTACAAAAGTAAAGGGAAACTGCTTGTCTATTAAACTGAATGATTAAAGTGTTTACTAAAAGAGTGTAACCATTCAACTTGGGAGTCAGAAAACTTGATTTGAGCTCAGGTTTGTCATTTATTAGGATAAGTTGCTTTCTTTCATTTGGCCTTAGTTTCCTCATCTGAAGAGTTTTAAGCAGATGATCTCTAAGGTTCTTTTGAATTTAACATTCTAAGGCCCCAATTTAATTAAGGGATTTGCAAGGGAAGAGAAGGAAGGAGTAAGATCCACCTACTGCTTAGGAATATTGCAGAATAAAGACCAGGGTAAGAAAATGACTACCTAAGACAGTGGTCATAACATTTGCAATGCTTACGACAGTTGCATCCAGATAAGCTGAAACACCCATCAGAAATAGGAATTTAGGAAGCAGAGAGAACAGATAAACGAACAGTGGCATATTCATACAATGAACTACTACTTAGCAATAAAAGGGAATGAATTACTGATACATGCAATCTGGATAAACCTCAATGCTAAGTGAAAGAAGCCTTATGCAGAAGAATATATACTGTATGATTCCACTGATATAAAACTCTAGGACAGGTAATAGTGGTTGCTTCTAGAGATGAAGTAGAATAGGTATTGTCTGGGATGGAGCATGAAGGAACTTTCTAAGGAGAAGATAATGTTCTGTGTCCTTCATTTGTCCAGCAAATGTTACCCTTATAATTTTTGTTAACATATAAATTGCATGTAATTTTGCATAAAAAGAAAAAAAATCTATAACAGTTACTGAACTTTAGTTAATCTGCATGCTGCAGGAATTAGGGTATACTGATGTCTGAAATTTACTTTCAAATGTCAAGCTTTAGATAGATTAATAAATGGATAGAGGGATGGTAAGTAATAAATATGCTATAAAGCAAGTCCAGTAAATGCTAGAATTTAGGCATATAGGTTTTAACTGTAAAATTCTTTTAACATTGCTGTTTATTTTCAACACTTGTCCCTAAAACATGAAAGAAAATTCTAAAAAATTTGAAAATAAAAATTGAAGATTTTCAAAATAAAGATGAGTTGCTTTTGGAATTGCAACAAAAGAAAGGAAGGCTTACGGGATCCTATTCCTTCAAGGTCGTGTTATTATTAAGGACAATAAGGATCATATGACTGCTTAGAATAACATGCAAGAACAGTAAGATGATTCCTGGCTCAAATGACAAAAGTGGAAAGGCAGTATGCTTATTCTCTTATATTCTGACAGGTAAAGCATAAAAACGTGACCTAATTTCTTTTCTGGGATTTTTGGCATTGTGACAACATCCAAGCAAGTGATCAGTGAACTCATCTCACCGAACAGGGTAAAAGCCAGTTTCAGTGTTCTAGTCACCACGTTCATGGTGAGCAAGAGCTATGTATAGACACGTGCAGTTATGACCTCATTAAGATGTATGATATTTGACAGTTTGTCAGTTAAACCCAAAAGTGTATACAATCCAAAATTCATTTTTGTTTTTAACTGAAAAGATAATTTAAATGTAACATACTGTTATAGGATAAATGGTTAGGATTGGTCTCTGAGGATGACTGAAGATGATTTTTTTAAATACAGCATCATTTGCTTCAGTATAAGCAAAAGTTTGGATATGACTGAGAGACTTCACTTTCACTTTTCACTTTCATGCGCTGGAGAAGGAAATAGCAACCCACTCCAGTGTTCTTGCCTGGAGAATAGGGACGGGGGGAGCCTGGTAGGCTGCCGTCCATGGGGTCACACAGAGTCGGACACGACTGAAGCGACTTAGCAGCAGCAGCAGCAGCAGCAATGGAACACTAGTGTACCTACTATGGTATTATTAAAACAAAACACAGAAACAATTCAAATATATTATCCCCTATAAGTAACTTTGTCATCAATCCAACCCCAATGAATTAACAAGAAAAAGGTAAACTCACTTGTCACATTATAAACTATAAATATTGATGGACAGTGTTCTCAGTGTATAGACATTTGATACACAGAATTACCATTTCACTTCTTACCTGTAGTTTAGGTATGACTAGAAAGCACCTAAAAAGTTACAAGTGTAATGGGGACTCTATTAATTGCCTGAAGGTAAAAGTATTGGTTGCTCAGTGGTATCTGACTCTTTTCCATTCCATGGACTGGAGCCCACTAGGCTCCTCTGTCCACGGAATTCTCCAGGCAAGAATACTGGAGTGGGTAGCCATTCCCTTCTTAAGGGTATCTTCCCAACCTAGGGATTGAACCCGGGTCTCCTGCATTGCAGGCAGAGTCTGTGCCATGTGAGCCACCAAGGAAGCCCATGTATTAACTGCCTGCTGCTGCTGTTAAGTCGCTTCAGTCGTGTCCGATCCTGTGCGACCCCATAGACGGCAGCCCACCAGGCTCCCTGATCCCTGAGATTCTCTAGGCAAGAATACTGGAGTGGGTTGCCATTTCCTCCTCCAATGCATTAAAGTGAAAAGTCAAAGTGAAGTCACTCAGTCGTGTCCGACTCTTAGCGACCCCATGGACTGCAGCCCACCAGGCTCCTCCATCCATGGGATTTTCCAGGCAAGAGTACTGGAATGGAGTGCCACTGCCTACACCTGTATAAAAAAAATTTAGCAGTGATGGAACAGGAAGCTGATCTTGGTTGTGTGTGAGGCCACTCAGCTTCTGCCATTCTCTCGTTTCAGAAACTCCAGCCTTCTCACTGATTCTATCACTTTGTTTTTAGTTAAGCAGAGTCAGTTTCAGGATTTGCAACTAAGAACTCTTAACTGGTATATACTTTTTGGTTTACATCTCTTGCTTTACTGATCTTAAACTTTCCCACATTAAAGAATCAGTTGTGACACCTCACCCTTCTTCCTTCCCACCCTAAGTTGCAGAGTTTGTTTCTGCTGAAGGGCACAGAAATGTCTTTGGCATCCTGTTTTGCAACAAAAATTATGTTAAATGAGCAAGTCAGCTTTTTGGTATTGGTCTGGTTTTATGAAAGTGTAATTATGTATTATAAAAGTGTAAGTCGTGTCCCACTCTTTACAACCCCATGGACTATACAGACCATGGAATTCTGCAGGCCAGACTACAGGAGTGGGTAGCTGGTCCCTTTTCCAGGGGATCTTCCCAACCCAGGGATCAAACCCATATCTCCCACATTGCAGGAGGATTCTTTACCAACTGAGCCACCAGGGAAGCCCAATTGTATTAGAAGGTAAAAATAATTAATATTGAGCACTTAGGCTACCCTGGTAGCTCAGCTGGTAAAGAATCCACCTGCAATGCAGGAGACCCCAGTTAGATTCCTGGGTCAGGAAGATCCCCTGGAGAAGGGATAGGGTACCCATTCCAGTATTCTTGGACTTCCCTGATGGCTCAGTCAGTAAAGAATCTGCCTGCAATGTCGGAGACCTGGATTTAATCCCTGGATTGGGAAGATCCTCAGATCCTCTGGAGGAGGGCATGGCAACCCACTTCAGTATTCTTGCCTGGAGAATCCCCATGGACAGAGGAGCCTGGCAGGCTACAGTCCATGGGGCCACAAAGAGTCTGGCAAGACTGAGCGACTAAGCACAGCACAGCACTTGTGTGCCAAGTACTATTCCAAGTGCTATATGCTTCACTGCAGCATCACAACTAAACTACATGCTAGGTATCATTACTCCCACCACAGATGAGGAAACAAGGTTCAGAGAGGTTAAACAACTTTATCAAGGTTATCTTGTTAGTACAAAGCAGAGATAAAACTCAAATCCAGAAGCTAAACACATTGGAATGTTTGGAAAATAACCCATCTGCAATCCAGGGAAGGTTTACACGGTTTCTGAGATGGACCACCTATGTTACCTTCTACTTCTTACCTGTCAGCTTAGTGAAGGCTTCCATGTCATCAATTGCTGTAGAAATGTGATACTTTCTTCCTGCAGAACCTGTTATTTCTATGTAATCATCTGCTTTGAGGAAGGCATCTGTAATCCTAAAGATCATTTTATAAACATTTATGTTTATGAGGAAATTTGAATATTTGCTTTATGCTTTACTTAAAATTTAGGAAACCTCTCTACTTTTAAGAAACAAAATCTTGAGACACAATGTTCTAAAGGCAACTGCTTCTCAGATTATAGAGAACAAACTAGTGGTGATCAGTAAGCAGAGGGACGGGGGCAGGTGAAGGAGTAAGAGTTATAAACTACTAGGTATAAACTAAGCTACAAAGATACACCGTACAATGGGGAATGTAGTCAATATTTTATAATAGCTATAATGGAATATAATCTTTAAAAATTGTGAATCACTATATTGTACACCTGCAACTTACAATTAAAACAACAAAAAAAAGACAACTGCATCTCAACCATGCTAAGTAAGTCCATGATGATTTGTGGACTGTAATATTTACTGTGCTCTAGGCATTACTACAAAGCTTTAGATACATCATCTTATTTCATCTTTCTATCAGTAACACAGGTGTAATCAACCTATATTATACAGACATAGAAATTAAGTAATTTTCATTTAATCAAGTGAGGAAGAAGCAGTACCAGACTGTTCCTAGATCTGAGTGTCTGCATTGAAAACAAACAAAAAAAAACCTCTTACCAAAGTAACAGCCATACAAATAGAAGAAAGGATTCTAACTAGTCTGCTCATGACAAAAGATGAAGAAAAAAGTAGAAAAGTAAATTTTCTCAACACAAATGTAAACATGAACAGTAAAAGCTTAAAAGAGATCCATTTAAAACTATTTTAGGGTCACAGAATTAACTTGACTAATAGCCCACTTTTGGAAATTCCTCATGAGGTCTCTGAGTCACTTAGGGACCTAGCTGTACTTTTCTGCTTTGGTTCTGACTGGATCAGGGAGAAGTAAAATTTCTGTGGTGGTGGTCGCTCAGTTGTGTCTGACTCTTTGCGACCCCACGGACTGTTGCCCGTGAGGCTCTTCTATCCATGGGATTCTCCAGGCACGAATACTGGAGTGGGTTGCCATTTCCTTCTCTAGGGGATCTTCCTGACCCAGGAACTGAATCTGGTTATCTTGCATTGCAGGCAGATTCTTCACTGACTGAGCTACGAAGAAAGCCCAAAATTCCTGTAGGTTTTACTGTTTTCTACTAATGTTGATAATTGACAGGGTAGGGAGAGACATTAATCTTCAAAATTCATTTTTGTCATTAATTTCAGAGTGTCAATTATCCACATCTCATTTCTCACCTCAATGATTAATATCTGGTACCTAAGTGACTACCTGTGTGGAGATCTAAGACATCCCAGGGTGGCCTCTTCCTGTCTAGCCTAAACCCCCTCTTCTGCTTGAGTCTATCGTCTTTTAACACTCACCTCCTCACCTCTAAATTCACTTTATGCTAATTTTTGTTTTGTTTAAGGGAACCATTTTAGATTTGTTCACTTAAACTTTACTTGAATTTATTTAGAAATCTCAACTTGATCCAAGTATGATACTCTAGTAAAAATCATGGAAAATTTTATAGGAAAATAACAATCAAATTTCTTACATTGTATCAATGATGTTGCCAACTTTGTGTTGGTAAGCTCTGCGGTGCAAACAGTTGCGTGTGTGGAACATGTCATACAGGTTTCCAACCTCCTGCAGAAAGAGATGAAACGAACATTAAGGTAGGATCAGGTTAGGTTCCCTTGTTAGTAGTAGACAGCATATAAGGCAAGAAAAAGGGATGGTGGCATAGAAGAAGACTGGACACAGGTAAAATTCATCAAACCCCTGAGACTCCCAAGAAAGAACAAGGAAGACTCATAATACTACTAATCTGCAACTTTTATTCTTACTAAACCAAAATCTACTGAGCATCTTAACTCTGTGATGCATTCTGTTTTAGGCATCTTAAATATATTTTTAAAATTTCCCAATAATTCTAGAAATTAGGTATTCTTCTTCTTCTAGTCTTCATTCTGAAAAGACTTTGTATAGTATGAAAGTGAAGTCACTCAGTCGTGTCCGACTCTTTGTGACCCTATGGACTGTAGCTTACCAGGCTCCTCCCTCCATGGGATTCTCCAGGCAAGAGTACTGGAGTGGGTTGCCATTTCCTTCTCCAGGGGATCTTCCCGATCCAGGGATCGAACCCGGGTCTCCTGCATTCCAGGCAGACGCTTTAACCTCTGAGCCACCAGGGAAGCCCTTGTATAGTATAGTACTGTTATATTCTTTAGTTATATGACTAACCTAGCAGGGAATTAATGATTATAGGATTATAATTACTATGAAACACACAATATAGTGATTAAGGACAAGACTCAAGCCAAACTTCCTGGACTGAAACTCCAGTTCTGCTATTAACTGTATGCCTTCTTTGTGCTTCAATTTGCTTATCTGTTAAATGGGAAAATAATAGTTCTGTCTTACAGGATTGTGAAGATTGAGTTAATCCTCTAAAGCACTTAAAACAGTGCTGAGAACAAGACTCAGTAAATGTCTACTGTAGACAGTAGACCACACAGGAGAAGTGAAAAGAGCTTTAAAATACAAATGCTAAGCATGAAGTAAAGAGATAGACAATTTACCAGGTAGTGATTTTTCCAAATTACTGAAAGGGTATTTCTAGACTTCAAGCTAAGAATCACACCTTCCTTATTGTCCTCTGACATAGCTTACCTTTTCTCTAGTACAAATATGCTTCATATTATCTACTTCACAGACACGGGCAAACTTAAGAAAGCGCTTGTAATCAAAGCTATTTTGGATTCCAAGATGATGGCAGTCCCTGGAGAGATTCCCAAACAGAGAGATGAAATTTTTCAGCAAAGGAAACCGTACCTTAAATATCAATACCAAATTTATATAAGGGTTTTATTTTGCTTGCTTATTTACTTAAATAAAAATTGTATCTATTTAAAGTATCTAAGATTTTTAATCAATTTTTCTGAAGTGTTCAGTGCATACCTGGCAAAATAATCCCATTTGTCCACATCAATGCCATTTCTTTTATTGGCCACTATCTCATAAAGGAAGCTTTTTTCTATAGGACGCCCTTTATAGAGCCACTGGAAGAGAAGAAAACCCACTGAAAGTTATAGAACAGAAGATAAATCTATTTATAAGCAAAGCAAGTGTATTAACCTGAAAATTATAAACAAATATTTGAATGGGAACATTAGGTGAGAAGGTTCTACTCTTTTTTCCTTCACTTAATTCCCAAATTAGTAGAAAAGGGAAAGAAAAGCTTGAAATGCTAAAATATGATATCCTATTAATACTAAACCTAGTGCCTTTGGAAGGATCCTAACTCTATTACACTTAGGTAACCAACAAGCTTTCTTGTTATCTTGGTTTAAAAGATTTTTAAAAATATTAAGATCTATTTATAAACTAGTAAGAATGTTCCTTATATTCGAATACTTAAATTCAGGAGTGAAAATTTTTGGAGCTCTGTTTTTTTTTTTTTCCTGGCTGCACTGAGTGATCCTGGGGATCCTAGTTCCCCAATGAAGGATGGAAGCTGGGCCCTCGGCAGTGAAAGCGCCAGAGCCCCAACCACTGGACCACCAGGGTATTCCTAGGAACTCTGTTTTTTGGAAATAGGACATTTGCTATAAAATCTTCCTATTTATCTACACAAGTAGATTTGTGTGTTTTAAGGAGAAAAAGACTAAAAAACACAAAGAGAAATTCTTTTTCCTAATTAAAAAAGATCAAAAAGCAAACAAAGCATACTTCCCTCTGAACTAATTCAACTTTTTTCTAGTTCTTCACATATCTAAATAATCTAAACGTTAATTTTAATGGGTAAACACATACTTTCAGAACTAAGTTACTTTAGGCTTCTATATAAAATTCTGCATATATATTCACTAAAATATTAATATGTGTATTTTAATTTGGGGGATAACTTTTAAAGAACTCAGTTAAGAGCTGGAAGAACTATATAAGCCTTTTATTTTTTGCACTAAACAGTAGAAATGTATCACATATTTTATCATTTAGTCTCCTAAAATAGCAAAATGTCACCCCTTCAAATACAGATCTGAAGGAACCAAGAAAAGACTAGATGAAAAGAACCAGTCAGTTCAAATTAGGTTGTACACAAACTTACCTTTGAAGAATCTTTGATCGGTGATTCAGGTGGTCCTGTAATTTGTTCCTTGATAAACAAAATATCTTCTTCAGGGATGAGACCATAGTGTTTCATGACATCTCGGAGTCCGTTAGAATTGACGAGGTGCTCAAACATCATAACTGAGCCCTGCTCATGCTAGGAAAAGTCAACAGTATGGTCTGTTACAGACTCTAGTCCATCAGGGACCCCTGATTATTCAAATTACTCTTGGCTCCCTGGGCTAATTCAGAGATAAAGTTCTAATGCACATTAATGATCTAGTTTTCAACTACAGTCTTACAGATATTTTAAAACATCTGTCAAATTTGTCTGTATTTTACCAGTCTACAAAACTTTATAATCCAGGTGCATCATTATTTGATAAATATATTTAATGAGATATAATCATTTATAATATGTATGTATTCCAGAGCACAGCTGAATATTACCAGATTATAAGGATAGAATACCTTTTCATTTGTTTTTGGTGAGCTTCATGGTTTGCAGAATCTTAGTTACCTGACCAGAGATCAAACATAGGCCCTTGCAGTGTAAGCGCCAAGTCCTAACTAGTGGACTGCCAGGAAATTCCCAGTAGAATACCATTTTAATGAATATTACTATAAAATTTAGTTCTATAGTATCATCAGCTTTGGAATTTGTGAAGCTACAAGTTCTATTAGCATTTCCATCTAGTGGTGAAAAGGGGTAATTCCAAACTTGGAAGCAAAAAAAAAAAAAAGTGGTGGGATGTTCCAGAGATCTGAAGTCAAAATCTGGGCTGGAATCTCAGACTCATTTTACTCATAGTCTCTGTTCAGTCATTTATAATTGTTATAAAGAACAAATGGCCCCCTAAAGGGCCTTTGCTTTTCTAAGAACTGTGATAGGACAGATCTTTGCTAAGAACTGCTCTACACAGTTCTTAGCAAAAACAAACTCAAGAAAGATGAAAACTCAACCCTGAATGATATCTATTTTTTATTTTTAAATGAATCAAGGTACACTAATTATATAGAGGAAAAAGAGTAAGTTCATAGTGGGGAAATTTGGCAGCCATTGCCTTCATCAAGTGATTTAAGTTAACATTACCAGTAATGGCTTTAGACTTCATGTGCCTCTGATGGAACACACTAAGGTCACTATGTGGCATTTTGTCAAAAATAGATAGTCTGACAGTATGAGAAAACCGAAAGCCAAAACTCAAATTGAGGAACATTCCACAAAATAACTTGCTTGTATACTTCAAAAGATGACAAGGTCATGAAAGACAGGATTGAAGAATTGTTGTAGGTCAAAAGAAACTAACGAGAAATGACAACTAAGTTGTAACGTATGGATAAATCAGGATCAAAAAAGGTTTTCTTCCCACTTTTCTATGGATAGCTGATGAAATTTGAAAGTCTATAAGTTAGATAATAGTATTGTATCAATATTAATATTGTATTATATATACAATTATATGTATTATGTATGTGTATATGTATGTATATATGTATAATGTATTACGTATACAATAACAATACTGTATCCTGATTTTGATAAATGTACTGAGGTTATGTAAGAGAATGTTCTTATTTTTAGGAAATACCCACTGATGCATATAGGATTAAAGGAGCATTCCTACAACATATTTTAAAATGGATCAGAAAAAAATTTATACACACAGAAAACTTTTAAGTTTCACAAAGATAGCACAGACAATAATGACTGGCTTCCCTGGTGGCTCAGAGGGTAAAACGTCTGCCTGCAATGCAGGAGACCCAGGTTCAATCCCTGGGTCAGGAAGATCCCCTGGAGAAGGAAACGGCAACCCACTCCAGTACTCTTGCTTGGAAAATCCTATGGATGGAGGAGCCTGGTAGGCTACAGTCCATGGGGTCACAAAGAGTCGGACACGACTGAGCGACTTCAGTTTCAGTTTAGGAGTAAACACAACAAAATATGTATAAAATCTTTATGGAGAAAATTACAACATTTATAATAGAAGAACAAAAGGCCAAAGATACCTAATAAAACAACAAGGTGTGGACAGCTGTCCTACCAACTATCAAGACTTACTATAAAGTAGTGACAACTATGAAAGTGTGGAATGGAATAGAATTCAGGAAGATTCATCATATACAGAAAGTTCAAAAAATGTTGGGGTTGGTATTATAGAATCAGTGGGGACAGTGTAGAGCATCTGATTAAAGATCAGTGGGAAAATTCAATAAATAATTATCCATATTAAAAAAGAAATCAGATTTCTACCATGCTATGCAGAGAAATAAGTTCCCATAAGGTAAGGACTTACGTGTGAAAGGCAAAATATTTAAAGAAAAACACTTGCGAAGGCTAAATAGAGCCTATTTAAATTGACCCTGCTGGAAAACTGTTAACTCTGGATAACTTCCTGACCACCCTAGACAGCATATTAAAAAGCAGAGACATTACTTTGTCGACAAAGGTCCGTCCAGTCAAAAGAACAAGTCAAAAGAACATACATTCCAGGAGTCATGTATGGATGTGAGAATTTGTTAGGGGAAGCACACTGATTGAAACCGCCCACCCTGGCCAGGCACCATAGTAACCATTTGCATGAGTTGTTTTACAACAGGAGATCCTGCTAAGGAACACGGAACTAAGCCACCACCAACTGGAAGAGTTCAGGAAAGGTCAAAAGGAGACACCACATGTCCAACCACCTCCCAGAATCATTCTCTCTGGCATCCATCTTGGCTGAACAAGGCATACACCACCAGGAAGGACTCTGAGTCAGAATGATTGGCTAAGGACAACCCAGAAACTAATCCCATTACCATAAAACCCTGAGACTGCAAACCATGTGGCAGAGCTGTTCTCCTGGATTCCCTTACCCTACTGCTCTCCACCCAGGTGCCCTTTCCAATAAAATCTCTTGCTTTCTCAGCACATGTGTCTCCTCGGACAACTCATTTCCGAGTGTTAGACAAGAGCCCAGTTTCGGCCTTCGAAGGGGTCCCCCTTCCTGCAACAAGTTGGACTATAAAGAAAGCTGAGCCCCAACAAATTGATGCTTTTGAACTATGGTGTTGGAGAAGACTCTTGAGAGTCCCTTGGACTGCAAGGAGATCCAACCAGTCCATCCTAAAGGAAATCAGTCCTGAATATTCGTTGGAAGGACTGATGCTGAAGCTGAAACTCCAATATTTTGGCCACCTGATGCTAACAGCTGACTCATTTGAAAAGATGCTGATGCTGGGAAAGTTTGAAGGCCAGAGAAGAAGGGAACGACAGAAGATGAGATGGTTGGATGGCATCACCGACTCAACGGACATGAGTTTGAGTATACTCCAGGAGTTGGTGATGGACAGGGAGGCCTGGCGCAGCCCATGGGGTTGCAAAGAGTCGGACAGGACTGAGCGACTAAATGGAACTGAACTGGACTTCCTGAAGGTATTGAATTACCACCAAAAGCAGGCAGATGTTACAGGGAATTAAACACTTGGAAGAGAAACATTCCAGTTCTTGTTTGTTGTGGGCAACATTCCAGTTCTTTTATGGCTATTAGCCTGAGGGAGGCCCTAGGGCAGCAGAACTGGAAAGAAATTATTCTTTTCACAAGGTGGAAGAACCAGAATACTTCATCAAAATTTTAAATTTTCTTTCTGAAAAGCCACCTTTGTTAAAGAAATGAACTAAGATTTTCCTGGCAGTACAGTGGTTAAGACTGCCTTCCAGTGCAAGGTGTGTGGGCTCAATCCGTTATCAGAGAGCTAAGATCCCACAGGCCTTGTGGCCAAAAAACAAATAAAAAAAAAACAAAAATCCACGAAATGGAAGCAATATTATAAAAAATTCAATAAAGACTTTAAAAGTGGTCCACATTAAAAAAAAAATCTTAAAGAAATGAACTGGTAGTTGGTAAGTCAGAGAAAAAATATCTATAATGCATGTATCTGACTATATATATATTTATTCAAATGGATAACTAAAAGGTAAATATTCAATTTTTTTTAATGGGTAAATGGAAAATCTCTTTACAAAAGATCATTTATCAGTGACAAAGTACAGGAAATGGGAAGTTAACACACCATAGAGAATGCCAAATAAAAAAGGGAAAACCCCACAAGAGACTATTTCACACTCGATAGAAAAAATAACCAAAAATCTAAATGTTGGTAAGGCCAGGGAAGAACAGGTACTCTCACATTGCTGGCAGAGTGTGAAATGGGGAAGGTCTGGTAATTTCTTATAAAGTTAAATATGCATCTACTTGATGACCCAGAAATTCTACTACTAGGTAAGGAGAAATGAACCTAAGACAAATGAAAATATTTTCCACAAAAACTGTGTATAGTAACATGTACAACATCCTTATATTTGTAATAGCCCTAAACTGAAAACAACCCAAATTCTACAAAAGGAGAAAAGGTAAACAAATAGTGACTTATTCATACAATGGGCTATTACCTCAGCAATGAATAGTGACAAAAAATATACTGCAAGAATACAAACAGGACAAAACAGTACCTATTATAGGATTCTACTTACATCAAGTCTAGAGACAGGCAAAATGAATCTGTTTATAAAAATTAGAAGGTGATGATGATGGGGAGAGCAGGAACTGACTAAAAAGGGTCGCATGGGAATTCTCCAGGAAGATGAAAATATTGCACATCTCAACTTGAGTAGTGGCTGCATGGATGAATACACTTGTCAAAACTCACTGAACTATACAATGATGATCTGGACAACATATTTAAGATGAATTATACCTTTCTAAAAATGAGAGACTAAATAGTGGTTGACATGTAAGAAGTGTTCAGTATGTACTGATATCATCTTCTGCTCCAAATATAGTACAGCCAAAAGTGGAAGATAACCTACCTTTACTTCTCAAAAACTGATTCCTGCAAATCTGTAATTATACAAAGAAAGTGAAAGTGAAGTTGCTCAGTTGTGTCTGACTCTTTGCGACCCCATGGACTGTAGCCTACCAGGCTCCTCTGTCCATGTGATTTTCCAGGCAATGCTATTGGAGTGGATTGCCATTTCCTTCTCCAGGGGATCTTCCCGACCCAGGGATTGAACCCGGGTCTCCCACATTGCAGAGAGGTGCTTTACCGACTGAGCCACCAGGGAAGTCCTTAATCATACACAGAACTTAGTATGGAACTTACTTTATGGTCACACAAAATAAATCAAAGCCAAAGTCAGCCTTTGATTTTTTATTTTATACTAGTATGACAGAGTACAAAGAGCATTAAATTAGCTGCTAGGAAACCTGGTTTTCTAGTGCTGGCTCTATCATTTTACAGGCTTTGTGATTTTTGATGCATCAGTACACCTCTGAGTTTTGAGTTCCTTTACACTTACAAAAATGGAGATAATGATTTCCTCCTTAGAGACTGCTGTGAGGATCAAATGAAAGCAACACCCTGAAAAACTGTAACAGGAATTATACTATAACACAGTAGTTACTGCTTAGTCTTTATTTTACTAAATATTGAATATATAGATACATACCGTCCATTTTATCTCTGGTCGAGCAAGTGGAATAAATCTTCCATCAAACATATGAGAAAATGGCCCATGACCTTAAAAACAAAAGCTGTGTTAGAACAGGAACACTGTTTGTAAATTGGTGGAAAGGAAATTTTTTTAGTTAAATGTGAATATCAATGGAAATTAATAATTTATGATCACAAAAAGGAACAAGTTGTTCCTTCCTATTTTCTAAAACAAGAGAACAGGAAGCAGAACAATACAAGAATGTAAATTCTCCATTGAAGGGTCTCTGAGTCACTGGAGTTTACATAAACCTAATGAAAGGACAGTTTTGTGTAAATAAAGGAATGTTAATGACAAAAACTTTTGACTTCTTTAGATTACATATTGGTAGTGTTAGAAAAGCAGTTTTAAGACAATCTACTAGGGTCAGGAAATCATTAGAACTTTATTACTCTGAACCTTTAAAAACATCCCTTTTTATGTAAATTTTATAATGTATGCACTTTATTTTAGACACATATCAGGGCTTATCTTTGTTTTTATTGATGATATGGGCAGTCAAAAGTGGAGATCACTACTTCATCTTATTCATAAGTGACCTTAATCTTATTCATAAGTGACTACAACATCTATCAACATGAAACTTTGCTGAGGCACAAATCTCGAATCATCAGAATTTCTGAAGGAGTTAAACTTGGCCCTCTGCATTCACCGATTCAATCAACCTTGGACAGAAAATATTTGCGGGGGGGCGGGAATTTCAGGAAGTTCCAAAAAGCAAAACTTGAATTTGCCAAGCTTGCTGGCAGTTATTTACATATTATTGGTATTATCAGTAATCTAGAATTGATTTAATCCTAGATTAATTGATTTAATTCTCTATACACAGGAGAGGATGTGTATGGGTTTACAAATTTTATATAAAGGACTTGAGCACTGGGCTTTTGGGGTTGTTTTTTTTTTGTATTCGGAGGGGGTCCTGGAACAAATCCCCCCTACACTTCCTTGTTAGATGGGAGAGGGAGCTCACTTGGACCAGCCCCAGTGCATGTTTCACTACATAAATAAAGGCTTGTTACTGCAGAGTTTAGACTCCTGGGGATTGGTAAAAGATTCCCAAAAGCTCCTTCTCAAAATACCAAGAATCTTAAATTAATGATTGAAGGCTGAATCCTGTAGCCAGGCTCCCCTGTCCATGGAATTTTCCAGGCAAAAGAACTGGACTGGGTTGCCATTTCCTACTCCAGGGGATCTTCCTGACCCAGGGATCGAACCCATGTCTCTTGCATCTCCTGCATTAGCAGGCAGATTCTTTACCACTTAGCTGCCTGGGAAATGCATAGATTACTCCAGTAAGTAGGAATAAATTACAAGGATAGAGGAAAAAACTCCTGTGATAAAGGAGAACATTCTTTTTTCTCTTTGTCTCTGGAGAAAGATGATATTCTTTTACTTGGATTTAAGTGGCCCAAGACTGAGGTTGTGAGTTTAGGTCACAAAGTGAAAGTGAAGTCGCCCAGTCGTGTCCAACTCTTTGCGACCCATGGACTCTAGCCCATCAAGCTCCTCCGTCCATGGGATTCTCCAGGCAAGAATACTGGAATGGGTTGCCGTTTCCTTCTCCAGGGGATCTTCCCGACCCAGGGATCAAACCCAGGTCTCCCACATTGCAGGCAGACGCTTTAACCTCTGCACCACCAGGGAAAGAAGAGATAGGTCACAAGGAGTTCTCTAAATCTGCTGTTAATCTGCTAGAGCAGATTATGTATTCTAGGTGTGAGAAGAATAGATTTCACAAAGTAAATGAAGGGAATTAGCAATTTTATTCAGCAAAGATACAGGAAAAATCAAATTTACAACATTCCAACACACAGTAGTAAGAAAAAAATCACTATTAGAACGTCCTTTCATATAACCTGCAATGAAGGGTGCAATGTGGGAAACTCATTGAAAGACTTAAAAAAAAAAAAGAAAAGAAAGCAATGCTTTGGGCTTATGAACCATTCTAGGAAGAAGCAATGGCAAATTTACACTAACGTTAACTAAAGAATTAGAACACAACTTTCATATTGCTCTTAGTTGTATTTCAAAGAGAGGTGACAGGTGATTTTACACTAGAACTCTGGTTCTTTGAACTGCTTACCAAGATCATGACAAAGACCAGCGATCTGAACACAGAGAATATCTCGTTCACTTATCTGCAGCTCCGGTTGTTTTTCACTCAGTTCACGAACTAGACGTCCTGCTAGATACCCCACGCTGCGGAGCAGGAAGGAACAAAACAAAAACGAAAAATTTATTTTTCTGTTTGGAAGATGAGTGACTGTTAAGATGTGTATTTGTCCATGATAAATCCCTAAGGAGGCTGTGAATCAGACTATGGGTTATAGACCCTTCTCAGCAGTTTGAGTGTAAAAAGCCCTCTTTTTCTCTTTTTGTTTCAGAGTCTACCTGACTGAGCTTGTAGGCGGTATTACATTTCTATAATAGCCTGTATGACTTTCTGGTCCTTGTAGGCTGTTTTATATTTCTGATTTGTAGAGATTTGCAAGACAGAGAGAGTTGATTTTAACTCCCCAAAGAACTGGTCTGCTGCCTGAATAATATCAAAAGACTGATTTCCCCAATTACCTTTTATTTACTTTGATTATTATTAGTTTATGAATATTAGCCCTTATTTTTACATTATATTGTGTAAGTTCAGGTAATCCTATTGAGTTGTTTTGGAATTTTTTATATATTTAATATTTTCTGAGGGGCAGATTTATATATCCTGTCTTATAATACCAGGCAGGAGAAGCATTCCCCAGGGAGACATAATGTTTACACACAATATAGTTAGGAAAAAGAGATATAAACATATTATATTAAGCCCACTTAAATACACCTATTTTTATAAACTGTCATCTCAATCCTATCAACTCTTACACCATTAACTTTAGCCTTCATTAGTACACCATCATACAAGGGGTTCTAGAAACTTTCCTTTTTATCCTCTGGTCATTTTATCTATTTTTACATAAAGGCTCTGGGGTCTCCAGGGAGGGGGATAACTAAGGGACTCAGGTCTTAAAAAAAAAAACCTTTAACTTGATTACTTGGCTTAACTGTTGTCCCAACAATTATTGATTAGGTATCTCAGTGTAATTTTCTTCCAGCCTTCTAAATATATACATAAATATTTTAAACATACATTTAAGTATATTTACTATATATACTGCTGCTATTGCTGCTAAGTCATTTCAGTCGTGTCCGACTCTGTGCGACCCCATAGGTAGTAGCCCACCAGGCTCCGCCGTCCCTGGGATTCTTCGGACAACACTGGAGTGGGTTGCCATTTCCTTCTCCAATGCATGAAAGTGAAAAGTGAAAGTGAAGCCATTCAATCGTGTCCGACTCTCGACATATATATACTAAACTGAGGTAAAAAGAATGGACTTATTTGGGGCCCTTTAATATTGGGCACCAACAGAAGGTTCCCATGGCACCTATGTAAGGTTCTAACCTTACATAGTGTTGTATCAAAACCTTTCTTTTAATCTTATTAACATCCGTTTTAAATATCTAATTTCTTAATAAAATCTAAAGATTTTTATCCTGTTGGGACAAATCCCTTTAAAATTTTCACCTTCTTGGGAAGAAGTCTCTTCACTCTCCTCTCAGCTTTTTTCTCTATTAATCAATCTAATTAACATTAACCTAATAAAACTCCAGTACTTTGGCCACCTCATGAGAAGAGTTGACTCATTGGAAAAGACTCTGAGGCTGGGAGAGATTGGGGGCAAGAGGAGAAGGGGACGACCAAGGATGAGATGGCTGGATGGCATCACGGACTCGATGGACGTGAGTCTGAGTGAACTCCGGGAGATGGTGATGAACAGGGAGGCCTGGCGTGCTGCGATTCATGGGGTCGCAAAGAGTCGGACATGACTGAGCGACTGAACTGAACTGAACTGAACTGACTGAATGCTTTTATTAGCATCTGTCAGGGAACCCTAAATGGACACTACAAAATAAGGCTTCCCAAATTTGTTTGTCTGTTCTAAACTGATGGCACAGCTGTTTTATATACTATCCCTCTTCTAATTTTTTTCACTGGTAACAATAAAACAGCTCTTTATAATGAAAGCTCTCGAAAAAATTTACCAACTTACCAAGTTTCTCCACTTTTAAGGATCCATTGTCTGGTCACTGACAAGTAGTATCTTAACAGTGACTCAAACCAGTAAGATGCAAGAGGCGTCCCCACAAGAGCGTGCAAAGGATGCAACCTTCATAAGATTTAGAAATTTATTTCCCAAAACAGCCTAAGAAAGTTAAATCCTTTGGTGTATAGGAGAATGTAATGAAGGTTAAGATGAAAAAGACCCTTTATAACAAATTTTCCTGAGAGTTGCCACAGCCAGACAAATAGACTTCCCAGTCTATCTGACTGCTTGCCAAATGTATACCATGTGAGTAACTTTCAGGTAGCAGAAACCAAGATCTCAGAACACAGAGGGGGTGGGGGGATGCCTAAGAAGATTAGGTAGAACTTTTATATCTTTAAGATTACAGGAAGAGAAATGCAAATACTCCCAGAAAGACTTCCGTTTCTTTAAGTTCAGAATTTTGAAAAGATGTTTTATCAAGTTGGCTTTTTCTAGCTGCACATGAAAAAAATTAATTTTGGAATGTCAAAGAACCCCATTTTGGCCAATTTTAGGATAAGAGTTAATTCTCAATTAAACAAGTACTTTTAAGTACAAATTCTGTACATGCATAATAAAAATTTCCCAGTGTCTGTCACTTAAGGTAACCTATCAGCAGTTTTTAACTGAGCAAAGTAAGGATATTCTGATACATGCTCCATCATGAGTGACTTGGGGAAATTATGCTAAGTGAAATAAGCCAATTACAGAATGACAAATATTCTATGAAATCACTTATATGACTGTAGCCTGCCAGGCTCCTCTGTCCATGATATTCTCCAGGCAAAAACTACTGCAATAGGTTGCCATTTCATATTTCAGGGAATCTTCCCAACTCAGGGATCTAACCAAGTTTCTTGCATCTCCTGCATTGGCAAGTGGATTCTTTTCACTGTGCCACCTGGGAAGCTGTAATGAGGTACATAAAATGGTCAAATTCACCTGAACAGAAAGTAGAATAATGGTTACTGAGGGACTGGGGAGAACAGAAATGGGAACTTGCTATTCAATGGATACGGAGTTTAATTTTGCAAGATGAAAATGTTTTGGAGATTGGTTGCACAATAATGTGGATATATTTAACATTATTGAACTGTAATCTTAAAAATGGTTAGGAAGGTAAATTTTATATTCTGTTTATTTTATCCCATTTTTTAAAAAAGCAAACTTCTGGCATTGTAATGTTTACAACATAGATTGAAGATATGGTGCCCAACAAATGTTTAATACACTTTTAGCATTTCCACCTGAAAGTACTTCCTGAATGAATAAATATCTTTCTTGTCCCCTAAACTCTGAACTCCACAAGAATAGAAACAGTTGCTACCTTATCAGTCTGGTATGGTCTAACAATTTTTCTAATAATACTTTGGCCACCTGATGTGAACAACTGACTCACTAGAAAAGACCCTGATGCTGGGAAAGATTGAAGGCAGGAGGAGAAGGGGACAACAAAGAATGAGATAGTCAGATGGCATCACCGACTCGACGGATGTAAGTTTGAGTAGCCTCCAGGAGTTGATGATGGACAGGGAAGCCTGGTGTGCTGCAGTCTATGGGGTTGCAAAGAGTCGGGATACGACTGAGTGACTGAACTGAATAATTTTTCAATAAATATTTATTGATGAATAAAGATTGGAGTAGATGCTTGTGTTCTGGCTAATTAAAAATGCTTCTATACAAATAAACAAAACCAAAGTAACACAGCAGTTTTCCCTTATCATTGGTTTCATTTTTCTCATTTCAGTTACCAGTAGTCACCCACAGTCTGAAAATATTAGATGGAAAGTTCCAGAAATACACAATTCATAAGTTTTAAATCAGTCCATTCTGAGTAGCATGATGAAATCTCATACTTTTCTGCTCCATCATGACCAGGTCATGAATGACTCTTTTGTCCAGCGTATCCCACATATTAGCCACTTAGCAGGCAGCACAATTATCAGACTGATTATCAACGTTTCATAGTGCTTATGTTCAAGTAACCCTTATTTTGCCCCAAAGTGCAAGAGTAGTAAATCTAGCAATTCAGATGTGCCAAAGAGAAGCCTAGAAGTGCTTCCTGTGAGTGAGTAGTTCAGTTCAGTTGCTCAGTCGTGTCCAACTCTTTGCGACCCCATGGACTGCAGCATGCCAGGCTTCCCTGTCCATCACCAACTCCCAGAGTTTACTCAAACTCATGTCCATTGTAAGTGAGCTAAAAGGTCAAAATTCTCAAAACTCAATAAAGATAGAAAAAAATTGTTACACTGAGGTTGCTAAGATCTATCATAAGAATACATCTGTGAAATTGTGAAGAAGGAAAAAGAAATTTGTGCTAGTTTCAATGAAACACCTCAAACTGTGAAAGCTACAGCTATGGTGTGTGGTAAGTGCTTAGTTAAGATGAAAAAGGCATTAAATTTATACAATGAGATATTCGGAGAGAAAGAGGGAGAAACTATGTTCACATAACTCTAAAAAAATTTTTTTAATTCATCACATAACTTTTAACTCATTGTATTCTTCTTACCCTACAGAGAAAGTGAAGTTGCTCAGTTATGTCTGACTTTTTGCAACCCCACAAACTGTAGCCTACCAGGCTCCTCCATCCAAGGAATTTTCCAGGCAAGAGTACTGGAGTGGGTTGCCATTTCCTTCTCCAGGGGATCCTCCTGACCCGGGGATGGAACCCAGGTCTCCCGCATTAGAGGCTTCTTACCCTAGACTGTGCTCAAATCGATTGTGTGAAGCTCCTGGAAAAACATAGTAACCGCCTCCCAACTGCTTGATGTATCGCAGGCGCTGAAATTGAGGTGTGTCGATGATTCGGATGAGGAGAGGGTGAAATTCAATGTGGCCATGGATAGGATCATTGATCACCTAGAAAATTATGTTTACATTAATGTGAGCAACAATACATTACCCCATCTAAAATTTTTGTCCACTCCTTCCGATCTACAGTGTGAAGTTAAAGCTATTTGCTTTCAAGTAAGAATACTACTATGGGAAATGACAAGGTATGAAAATCTTAACTTTATTTAGGAATCACTACCAGACAGATCAAGTGTATTGGACCTGGGTACATTTTACTTCTTAATGGATTCTAATAACAGAAGGGTAAAGATTTCAGTCTTTCTGTTATGTATATGATTTCATCAGCCTTTAGTGAATCTAATGGCTTATATGATCTGAATGAGTGTGTTAATGAGTGTGTTTAACTTGAATACAGGACTAACTTACTACTCGGCTTTGCTACCCCAGCTTTCTTTTGATTTCCATTTGCATGAAACACTTTTTCATTCCTTCACTTTCAGTCTGTGTTTCTTTGGGTCTGAAGTGAGTCTTCTGGCAGTCTATATGTGGGTCTTGTTCTTGTCCTCATTCATCCACTTCGTGTCTTTTGGTTGGAGCATTTAGTCCATTTATATGTAAAATAATTGATAGGTATGTACTTATTGCCATTTTGTTTGTTGTTTAGGGATTTTGTGGCTTTTGATCTTTTCTTCTTTGTCCTCTTCCCTTGTGATGTGATGATTATATTTAATGTTATGTTTGGATTCCTTTCTCTTTTTGTGTGTGTATATCTATTATAGATTTTTAGTTTGTGCTTACTGGAAGGTTTATATATAGCAATATATATATTTATATATACATGTATATATATACACGTGTTTATATATACATATATACATACATATATATATGTTGGTTGTTTGGTCACTGTGTCATGTCTGACTCTTTGCCACCCCATGCATTACAGCATGCCAGGCTTCCCTGTCCTTCACCATCTTCTGGAACTTGCTCAAATTCATATATACCCACACATACACATGATAATATTTTAAGTTGCTGATCTCTTCATTTTAAATGAATTTTAACAAACTTCTATTTATTCCCCTTTTCCCATTAGTACTGTTTTTAAAAATTATTTATTTATTTGATTGCCTTGGGTCTTAGTCGAGGCACACGAGATCTTTACTGCATCACGTGGAATCTTCCACTGCGGTGCAAGACTCTCGAGTTGTGGTGCCAGGGCTCATGCAGTTACGGCATGCAGGCCCAGCTGCTCTGTGGCATGTGGGATCTTTAATTCCCTGACCAGGGATCAGACCCAAGTTTCCTGCACTATATAAGGAAGATTCTTATCCACTGGACCACCAGGGAAGTCCCCCTTGAGTACTGTTTCTGGTATTATAGTTTACATCTTTTTATTTTGCGTATCCCTTCACTGCTTACTACAGATATAGATGATTCTGCTTTTTGTCTTTTAACTGGTTTTATATGTGGCTATTTGAATACCTTCACTGTATATTTGCCTTTACCAATGGGCTTTTTCCTTTCATAAGTGCTTTAGCATATCTTGTAAAGCTGGTTTGGTGGTAATGAACTTTTTTTAGCTTTTGCTTATCTGTAAAACTTGATCAAATTTTACTGAGAACTTGCCAGGTAGGTTTTTGGTTTTAACTTCTTCCCTTCATCACTTTAAATATACTCTACCACACCCTTCTGGCCTGCAGATTTTCTGTTGAAAAGTCAGCTAATAGTCTATGGGAGTTTCATTATATAAACTTGCTGCTAGCCTCTGACTGCTTTTAATATTCTCTTTATCTTTAATTTTTGCCATTTTAATTATAATATGTCTTGATGTGTTCCTCTTTGGGTTGGGCCTATTTGGGGCTCTCCTTGTTTCCTGGACTTGGACATCTATTTCCTCTTCTAGGCTGGGTCAGTTTTCAGCTATTATGTCTTCAAATATGTTTTCTGCTCCTTTCTCTCCCTTTTCTCCTTCTGGGACCCCTAGAATGTGAATGCCTGATAATGTGAATGTTCTCTCAGAGGTCTTTTAAACTGTTCTCATTTTTGTTTTCCTTTCTTTTTCTGTTTGGCTTCCACTCTTGTCTTCCAGCTTGGTGATCTCCTCTGTATGACTTAGTCAACTGTTGATTCCTTCTAGGGTATTTTTTATGTCAGTTACAGTATTCTTTATCTCTGCTTGATTCTTCCCTATTTTTCTATTTGTTAAAATTTTCTAACATTTTGCTCTGTGATCCATTCTTTTCCCAAGTTTTTGATCATCTTTACTATTATTACCTTGAACTCTTTATCAGGTAGATTATCTGTCTCTACTTCACTTAGTTCTTTTGTGGTTCTGTTTCTTAGTTTGGAATACAGCCCTCTGTTGTCTCATTTTGTCTAACTTGCGGGTTTTATTTCTATGTATCTGATAGGATGGTTGTTTCCTGACTTTGGAGAAGTGGCCTTTTGTGGGCGATGTCCTGTGTGTCCCAGCATCTCACACTCCTTTGGCTCTCAGGGCTACATGCTTCAGGGGTGCCCCCAGTGTGGGTCCTTCTACTGTGGTGGGCTGAGTATCGTGGGTAGTGCGGTAGGTGTGGCCTGCTCCCCAGTTCGGTTGGTTGCCAGGCCCTGCCTTGTGTGGAGACTCCCAGCCACTGGTTGGCAGGGCCAGATCACAAAGTAGCTGGCTGCAGAACCCCAGAGTGTCCTGCTGGCTCACTGGTGGGCAGTGCCAGGCTCTGAGATGAGAGGTTGTGAGGTGGGGTTCCTGGGTCTGGTGCTGGCCTGCTGCTGAGTGGGGATGAATTCCACAGTGGCTGGCTGAGGAGTCCAAAGTGTCCCAGAGCTTGTGTTGGCTTGCTAATGAGTGAGTCCAGGGCCTGGGGGGTCCCAGGGCTGTTGTCAGCCTGCTGGTGGGCAGGGCCAGGCTCAGGGGGTGTTCCAGGCTAGTGCTAGCTCACTGGTGGGTGGAGCTGGTCCCAAGGTCTCTGGATGCTGGGTCCTTAGCGTCCTGAAGCTGATGTTAACCTTCTGATGGGTGGGCCTGAATCCCAGCACCACTGGCTGAGGCACCCAAGGTATCCCAGAGCTGGAGGTAGCCTGCTGTAAGGCAGGGCCAGGAGGTAGGGCCCCAGGACTGCTGCTGGGCTGCTAATGTGTTGGCTGGGTCCTGACAGGGTAGGCTGTGGGGCTGCAGGGGTCTTGGGGCCTGTCTGCCCTCTGGTGTGTGGGAGGACTGGGGTCCAGGAGATCTTGGGACTGGTGCCCAGCCACCAGTGAATAATGCTGGGTCCTGGAGTTAGTGCCTGCTATGTCAAATACTGTACTTCATCTTCACTATTATATAATTTCTGGCTTCAGAGGCCAACTGAATTAAATTTAGCATGGAAAACCGACTCAAGAATAAGAGGTTATAATCCTGGGCTAGGCAATGGTTTCTTAGATATGATAGCAAAAGCATAAGAGACAAAAGCAAAAACAGATACAGTGAACTACATCAAAATTTAAAACTTTCGTGCTCCAAAGAACACTATTAAGAAAGTAAAAAGATAGGGAATTCCTTGGTAATCCAGTGGTTAGGAGTCCAAACTTCCATTGCTGGGGGCCTAGGTTCAACCCCTGGTTGGAGAACTATGATCCTACAAGCTCCTCAATGTGCCCTAAATAAATAAAAAGATAATCCAGAAGATGAGAGAAAATAGTTGCACAGTGTATCAAATATCAGGGACTTATACCTTGAATAT
The DNA here is from genome assembly GCA_006410635.1 of Cephalophus harveyi. Taxonomy (NCBI): domain Eukaryota; kingdom Metazoa; phylum Chordata; class Mammalia; order Artiodactyla; family Bovidae; genus Cephalophus; species Cephalophus harveyi. The sequence continues at coordinate 304,212 of SJYT01082442.1, forward strand.
ATAAAGAACTCATAATTTGAATAGATTGTGGTGATGACTGAACAACCTTGCGAAATTTCTAAGAAACAATGACTCATATATTTAAAACGAACAAATAAAAGAATGCATATATGTGTATAACTGAGTCACTTTGCCATATAGCAGAGATTAGCCCAATATTGTAAATCAACTACATCTCAATAAAAAATAAAAATGAAAAAATAAACAGTGTATTGTAAGGTATGTGAGTTATATCTCACTAAAGCTGTTTTTATTTAAAAAGAAATAAAGGTAGATGTCAAATTAGGGTGAAGGTGAAGTCGCTCAGTCGTGTCCGACTCTTTGCGACCCCATGGACTGTAACCTACTAGGCTTCTCCGCCCATGGGATTCTCCAGGCAAGAATACTGGAGTGGATTGCCATTTCCTTCTCCAGGGGGATCTTCCCGACCCAGGGATCGAACCCGGGTCTCCCGCATCAGAGGCAGACGCTTTAACCTCTGAGCCATAAAGGTAGATGTCAAATTAGGGTAGAAATCAATTTTTTGTTCAACTCTACTACTGATGAAGCTAAGGTCAAAAAGGTATCAATTTCATTGCTAGACAGTGACTCACTGACTCAAGCACTTAGTAGATTTAAGAGCTATTTTCAATGACTATAGTTCATACATGAGGTTAAACAATTTTGCTTTACATGAAAAACAGAAAAATAAATAAAAGGGAATAAATGAAACTACTGACTTGAAAATTATTTTGAAAAGATTTTTTGCAGCAAATTGTGAAAAAGTGACCTCAGATTATCTGAGATGATCTCAGCTAATGAAGAAAACTCACCTTATCTCTGCCCTGCCTGAAGAGACCACCCAAGCTGCAGCTGTTGAGGAGGGACACAAGAGAATGGAGGACAGTAACGGTCTTCCGACCGCAGGGCGAAATATTTAGATATCATCTTTGGAAGTGATCCTTCTATTTACTTCTTTATGAAAATGAAGTATTTTAACAATAGGTAACTTTTTCTAAAAGGGCTGGGATTAAATAAATTTACTCTAAGAATCACTACTTCGTCTCTAAAAGAAAGTTACTGCAGAATTGAAGCAAATTTTCAAACATGATTTTCAATGGAAAATAAGCAGACTAACCTATAAAAGGAAAATGGCCACAGGATCTAAGATAACTCAGTGCATATAGTACCTCTGATGAAAAATACAAATGGTGACTTGGTACAAGGAGAATGACAACCCTGTCCCCTCTTCCAAATCTGAAACTAAGTTTCCTTACTTTACAGATGTCAGAAGGTAAGCAATGATGTACATTTCCTATCACTATCAAGAAATATTTATCCTTTTTTTTTTTTTAAGAAACATTTCTTTAATTATGGTATTAGAATCATACTGAAGAGCTTGTGAAAAATGCACATTCCTAGGTATCTAAAGTAAGTTCCCATAATCAGAATTTCTGAGATGGGAGCTAGGCAGTTGATTGCTTCTTAAAATGATTCTTGGGACACTAAGTCTGAAAAACAGGGCTTTTAAAATGTCTGGAAGGGGACAGGGGATGAAAAATAAACAATTAATTTTTAGGCATATACCTACTCTTTGACCCATCATTTGATAAAAATGTTTACCAAAAGTGATTAAGTAATTTTAATGTAAAAGCTATTCTAGGGTTTCCCTGGTGGCTCAGTGGTAAAGAATCTGCCTGCCAATGCAGGAGACATCGGTTCTATCCTTGGTCTGGGAAGATTCCACATACTGCAGCTAAGCCTGTGCACCACAAATACTGAGCCTGTGCTCTAGAGTCTGGGAGCTGAAACTACTGAGCCCACATGCCACAACTACTAAAGCCCGAGTGCTCCAGAGCCCATGCTCTGCACCAACAGAGGCCACGACAATGAGAAGCCTGGGTATCACAGCGAAGAACAGCTGTAACTAGAGAAAGCCCATGTACAGCAACGAAGACCCAGATAGCAAAAAAGAAAAAAATGTTATTCTATGACTAAGGGTAGGGCTATATGTGTTGATATGAATATTTCTCAAAAATACATTAGAAGGCTACTTACTGTGAATGAAATTCCATGTATATAATGTCGCTAAGAGTCGGACATGACTGAGTGACTTCACTTTCACTTTTCACTTTCTTGCACTGGAGAAGGAAGTGGCAACCCACTCTAGTGTTCTTGCCTGGAGAATCCCAGGGACGGGGGAGCCTGGTGGGCTGCTGTCTATGGGGTCGCACAGAGTCAGACATGACTGAAGCGACTTAGCAGCAGTGGTGTTTAAAAACAACATGTAAAACAGTACTGTACACTGTTTATGGCTATACACATGTAGTAAAAAATCCAAAAAACATTGAAGAAAATGATTAAACACCAAGTTCAGGATGGTGCTTACTCTTGGAGGAAAAAAGGATGGAAACAGAATTCAAGAAGGATACAAAGGAGGCCTTCTATTGTTTCTAATATTTTGTTCTAAAAATAAAAGATCTGAAGCAAATTAAGCAAAATGTTAAGATCTGACAGGCTCGGCAGTAGCCTATGTATACTTTCTATGTGCTTAAAATATTTTAGCTTTTCTTGACTTATATACTCTATGGTTATTTTAGAAAGCGTAGAAAGTTTAGGAAAGTAATAACCCTACTCTCAATCCAATTGCTGAAAAGAGATTTGTTTCCATTCTTTAAAAAATGAACTCTACATAACTGAGTTATATCACTTTATGTTAAAAAATAATAATTTTTTATTATGAAGATTTCTCTTACCTTCATTGTATGTTGGATACAATTAAGCTGCTTCATTCTCTTCCCATAGGAACTAAAATTATAACAGGATAAGCAAATCTGTCATTATTTGCTTAATAATAATCCTGGAGTATATAATCAACTTTAGATTTTTAGAATAGAAGTCAGATTAAAAGAACAATTAATAATCCAAACATACTCCTCCCTAGAAACCCTTTCCTTTCTGTGCTTTTGAGACATGAGACTTCCGCCCTTTATCCCCTTCTTTCTTGGTAAATTCAGATTTCAACACTTCCCATATCTGCATCACTGAATGCTCAATATACACTTCAAACTTACTTTAACCTAACCGAGGCTAACATCTACTCTAATGATCCTAAAATTTGCTTGATTTATGTAAGTGAAATCTCAAGATAGCTAGGTCACTTTGAAGTAGAGCATAGTGATAATGAAAAAGGTTTTTGGAATCAGGCGGAACTGGCTCACATCTTCGCATGGAATCTACATGACCTTGAAAAAGTCACTTAACTTTGGGTACATTGATATTCTCATCTATAGCAAAGAGATAATACTATTAATATCCCCCCCCCCCAGGGCTGCAGAGGGATTAAACAGTGTGTTCACCACTGATGTTACAACAGACTCAGTTCCTGCCCTCAAGAACTACAGGAGAATTTTAATTATGATTACAGATGTTATAGAAATTACCATTGATGTCCAAGTGAGTATCTGTCCCATCAGCAGTGTTTTAAGTACAAGAATCTAGAAGTTTATTAGTGTAACCATGTGATGAGTATGTAAATGTCATCTACCTAATTGGGCAAAGATGTCACATCTAGGAAAACTACATTTGTTTGACAATCTGAGTCTCTGTCATATCAAAATAACTTTCAAAGAGATATAATTGTTGCTTATATCAATTAAGAAGTATCTAAGATACAATGAAAGGAAATGCAGAATAATACAAAACTTCTTGGCAGGGGTGGTGATCAGTCACAAGATCACAAACAGACTTTTAAAATTCACTATAGTGACGAGTTTCAAAGGTCCAAGTTTGACTTATGAGTATAGGTATGACTTAAGCATGAATCAAATATTTATGGTTTTAGCTTCATTTATACCTATCTTCCTCTATCAGTAATTACTCATAATACTAAAATCCTGAGAAAGAATAGGAATTTAACAGCTCAAAATCCTGTAGTTAATTTTCCTGCTCCATTTACACTTATTAATTAGTCTCCATTTACACTTACTAAATGGTCTAGACATGTCAGCCTCATACCTGGCTGAAGCAGAAGGCAAGGGGTTAGGTTTCATCAATCCGCTAGCTAATCAGACTGAAATGTAAATCGTTTGCTAAAAGTACTTAAATAGACTTGGAGCCAGAAGAACTATAATTGACCCCTATGTTGTACCCTGAAACTCAGGGTAACTACAGAATTTAAGAATGATTTTCCTAGAATATACAGAAGCATCATTACAGCTGATAAACCATTAAAGCAGCATGCTTTGTGTTTACTATTTCCCTCTCCTCAGCTGTTGACATAACAAGCACAGAGAAAGGCCAGGCCAAGAAGTACTTAAAGGCAGAGCTATAACCGACAAAGGTTAAGCATGGTTGCACTGCACAGCATAACCAAGAATCACAGCATAAAACAATACCAAACCTAAACCAACGTCACTGCCTAGTCTTTCCCTCAACTGATATTCAGTATTCATTACTTAATTAGAACTCAAAAAGAAGCTACTGTATTCATATAGAAATCCTGAGGTGACCAAAATGCGTGAAGGAAGTTCAAGAGGTACAAACTTGCAGCTATAAAATAAGTCATGGGTGTGTAATGTACATTATGATGACTATAGTCAATTAATGTTGCAGTACATGTTTCAAAGTTGCCAAATGATAAAATACATTTTATGTTCTAAGGCAGGGCAAGAAAATTTAAGTATAACGTGTTCCCTGCTTGTGCTGGGCCCTCTCTAATGTGCAGTGTGTATCTGGATTACACATTAACCACACTTCTTCAAAGGTGAGAATGCTGGCCTGACCGTAAAAAAATGCTGTTTTTCCTTCTGATGTAAACAATGTAACTCGTTAGAAGACGAATTTTTCCTTTCCTAACCCTGTAAAGGTCACGGTGACACATTACTCCTATGTGCAGATCTGGAGTATGAATCTCTGGTGAACTTTATGTAAAATTTCAGCGCGTCACTTTGATGTATCATCTGTTATCTCAAAAATGTACATGACTGTCTTTGACTTCTAACAGACAGAACATTCCTCAGAGTTTTCTAAAAGGCTGTCTCCTGGGTTATCATCTTCAGGTTGGCTCAAATAAAATTCTCTATTTCTCCTTTATATCGAATTCTAATTTTTTGTTGACTCATGAGAGTAAATTTTTGTTGTTGTTTTCTTGGTGTTGGTTTTTTTCTTGCGCAGCTTTCAGAATCTTAAGTTCCTCAACCAGGGACTGAACCTGTGCCCTCGACAGTGAGAGTGCAGAGTCCTAATCAGTGGATTGCCAGGGAATTCCAAAGAGAGTAAATCTTAAAATTTCTCATCACAGGAAAAAAAAATTTCTTTGTAACTTTGTATGGTGACAGAGGGTAACTAGACTTACTATGGTGATCAGTTTTCTTTTTTTTTTTTACTTTTCCATATATACAAATCCTGAATCATTACATTATACATTTGAAATGAATATAATATTACATGTCAATTATACCTCAATACGGAGAAGGCAATGGCACCCCACTCCAGTACTCTTGCCTGGAAAATCCCATGGACGGAGGAGCCTGGTGGGTTGCAGTCCATGGGGTCGCTGAGTCGGACACGACTGAGCGACTTCACTTTCACTTCTCACTTTCATGCATTGGAGAAGGAAATGGCAACCCACTCCAGTGTTCTTGCCTGGAGAATCCCAGGGATGGGGGAGCCTGGTGGGCTACCGTCTATGGGGTCGCACAGAGTCGGGCACGACTGAAGCGACTTAGCAGCAGCAGCAGCAGCATACCTCAATAAAAATTTAATTAAAAAATTACTGATTAAGGTATATTAAAAAGCCACCCAAAACCTGGAAATGTCTTTATTTGGGCAAAAGTTATGATAAAGTAAATGCTTTTGTTTTTTGGCTGCTCTGTTTGCTGAGCATGTTTTCTCTAGTTGTGGTGAGTGGAGGCTACTCATAGTTATGGTGCGAAGGCTTCTCACTGCATTAGCTTCTCTTGTTGCAGCTCCTGACTCTAGAGCACAGGCTCAATAGTTATGGCACATGGGTTCAGTTGCTCCAAGGCACATGGCATTTTCCCAGACCAGGGATCCAGTCTGTGTCCCTTGCAGTGGCAGGCAGATTCTTAACCACTGGACCACCATGGAAGTCCCCAGATAAATACTTTAAACAAAGATTTGGGCCAGGATAGACTACAGTAAGATTTCATTTCTGTATTTCATCATTTCTGAAATGTAATGTTTCTTATAACTGATGTATACATTTAATGTGACAATGTTTGTTATTAATTTTTTTTTTAGAAAAACCTTTTACAATCATCAGTTAATCATGAGGAAATACAGGAATACTTGTCTAAACTGATTTTCCCATAGAAAGTAGAGCCCATGACAAGAGCCTGCATACAGGTAATTTATTTTGGGATGTGAATCCTGGGAAATGGAGTGGAGGGTTATGAAAGGTAAAACAGGAAACAAGGGGAAAATACTTAATCAGTTGCATTGGTGCTACTGTGAACAACTTCAGCTGATCCCAGTGGGATCCTCAAAGGTAGCTCTGAGCAGGAGAACTTTGTCAAAATGGAAATATTCTATATCTGCCCTGTTCAACATGGTAATCACCAGTCATAAGTGGTTACTGAGTACCTGAAGTATGACTAGTGGAGGTGATGGAATTCCAGTTGAGCTATTTCAAATCCTGAAAGATGATGCTGTGAAAGTGCTGCACTCAATATGCCAGCAAATTTGGAAAACTCAGCAGTGGCCACAGGACTGGAAAAGGTCAGTTTTCATTCCTAAGAAAGGCAATGCCAAAGAATGCTCAAACTACTGCACAATTGCACTCATCTCACATGCTACCAAAGTAATGCTCAAAATTCTTCAAGCCAGGTGTCAACAATACATGAACCATGAACTTTCAGATGTTCAAGCTGGTTTTCGAAAAGGCAGAGGAACCAGAGATCAAATTGCCAACATCCGCTGGATCATGGAAAAAGCAAGAGAGCTCCAGAAAAACATTTATTTCTGCTTTATTGACTATGCCAAAGCCTTTGACTGTGTGGATCACAATAAACTGTGGGAAATTCTTCAAGAGATGGGACTACCAGACCACTTGACCTGCCTCTTGAGGCAGGTCAGGAAGCAACAGTTAGAACTGGACATGGAACAACAGACTGGTTCCAAATAGGAAAAGGAGTATGTCAAGGCTGTATATTGTCACCCTGCTTATTTAACTTATATGCAGAGTACATCATGAGAAATGCTGGGCTGGAGGAAGCACAAGCTGGAATCAAGACTGCCGGGAGAAATATCAATAACCTCAGATATGCAGATGATACAACCCTTATGGCAGAAAGTGAAGAAGAACTAAAGAGCCTCTTGATGAAAGTGAAAGAGGAGAGTGAAAAAGCTGGCTTAAAGCTCAACATTCAGAAAACGAAGATCATGGCATCCGGTCCCATCACTTCATGGCAAATAGATGGAGAAACAGTAGAAACAGCAGCAGACTTTATTTTGGGGGGCTCCAAAATCACTGCAGATGGTGATTGCAGCCATGAAATTAAAAGATGCTTACCCCTTGGGAGGAAAGTTATGACCAACCTAGACAGCATATTAAAAAGCAGAGACATTACTTTGTCAACAAAGGTCCGTCTAGTCAAGGCTATGGTGTTTCCAGTGGTCATGTATGGATGTGAGAGTTGGACTATAAAGAAAGCTGAGTGCCAAAGAATTGATGCTGAAGGAGGAAACAGAACAGGCTCCATCTTGAAAGCAGGACTCCATCTTGGGCCAGACTGTGGACTTTGAGCTATATGCCCAGTATATATGGAAACGGTACACCAACTGGAAAACCAGGCCCCCCAGATGAAGAACCCCAGGGCTCATACCTAGACTCTCCATTGCCTAGAAGAATACCCTAATTATCTGTGTAACCAAATAGAATCATAAATTCTATTATGCTTATTGGGGTATAACCACAGGCCTATTGATAATTGTCCACTGTTAACTACCTAGGCTTAGGGAATATGAATCACAGGTTAACTTTGATTTTATCTTTCTCTTCCTTTGTTCAGACTAGTTTCAGGTAATTTGTGGAGGTGAGTTTGGGCACATACACTTAGGGTATATAAGGTTTTCACAAAACTGGTTGGGGTCCTTGGCTAAGAGGAGACTCTGCCTTGGGCCCACCGGTGTAATAAACTGCACTTCACTATCTGCACTGTCCTTCTGAGTGAGTTTGTTTCCCAGAACGCGTGGCTAAAACAATACTTTTGAACTGTGGTGTTAGAGAAGTCTCTTGAGAGTCCCTTGGACTGCAAGGAGATCCAACCAGTCCATCCTAAAGGAAATCAGTCCTGCCTGAAAGTTCATTGGAAGGACTGATGTTGAAGCTGAAACTCCAATACTTTGGCCACCTGATGTGAACAGCTGACTCATTTGAAAAGACCCTGATGCTGGGAGGGATTGAGGGCAGGAGAAGAAAGGGACGACAGAGGATAAAATGATTGGATGGCATCACTGACTCAACGGACATGAGTTTTGAGTCAACTCCAGGAGTTGGTGATGGACAGGGAGGCCTGGTGTGCTGCAGTCTATGGGGTCACAAAGAGTAGAACACAACTGAGTGAATGAACTATGACTCAGTGTAACTGAGAAATTAAAATTTCCATTTTGATTAATTTTAATTAATTTTAACATATAGTTAGCGGCTACTGTATAGAAAAACACAGTTCTAAGGAGTCCTGCAGAACCCATCTCAGAATTAAGAGATGGACACAAAAAGACGTGACATATAGTGTCCCTTTTGGAATTTGTACTCTTTTGTTAATTCATGTGTCCCAAGTTCTTGGAAGAATGCCTAAGACATAATGGTCCTCCACAAATATTTGTTGAATAAATCAACAGCATTTGGATCCACAAACTACATGTTTCCCTTTTAAAGCAAAACTCTACTAGAAAAATCCATTCAGTTCAAATAGTAAGCAACTACTATACATAAGAATTAGGTAGTAAGAGGGAATTTGGAGGAATGAAGTCTGTTAAAAGTCAGTTAAAGGTACTAAAGTGATCTCTTCCCTCAATCTACTTCCCTTACCAACTACTAAGCAGCAACGCATAAAGTAACTCAAGTATAATCCTTTGTTTTGATCCTTTGCTTACTGTTCCCACTAACAACACTTAACTAAGTGGAATTCCAGAAAAAAGACAATATTTTACTACTGTTGCCAATTCCAATAGAAATAAAGTCTCTATTTAAGGAATATTTAGATATTGGATCCTCAACCTCAATCTTTAAAGTAGACCCAGATCTAGATTCCAGAATCTCCAGTCATACATACGGACCTCAACCTACACATACAATTTATGAAGGGCTTATCATGGGCTAATCACTTTACACACATTGTCTCACAGGTATCCAGTTCACAGGTGCAGAAACTGGAGGGTTAAATAAATTGTCCCATATCGTTCAAATGAAAAATGCCAAACTTCTTTGGACAGTGTTTTTAACACCAAGGAAGCATTTCAGTCTTAAGACGCCTTTAAAAGACCTAGAAATACGTTCAAGATAGGACTGCATTTTGCTTGCTAATGTTTTTTCCTATCGGTTCTACATTTTCTGATGTGAATAATTCAATTATTCTGAACTTGAGAGTAAAAAGTTGGTCACTACAAACTTCATGAAGGTTTGTCAGCAAAAATTTTTAAATAGGAATCATTAATAATACTGAACACAGGATTTGCACAACAAAAACAAAAACAACTGTTAAACAGCAGGTATGGTATTCTGTTTTAAAACCCTACAAATTTAAAATGAGGACAGTTAATATTATAATGATCTTGGGCTTTGTCTTTCAAATATGAATAAAAAGGTCTTAAGTGTGCTTGGGTACAATGTGAATTTTATCATTCTCACCTTATTTCAACATCTTCAGGAAAGGGCAGTAATGAACCTGTCATTTGCTTCTCTATGGAAGAAAACAGAGAAAAAAATAAATGATTTCAATATTTACATACAGCATTTGCTTTTCGATTTCTTTCAGTTTGGATCCATCAGAATTTACTCAGATCAAGATTTTTAGAGCATCCAGTTATGTTGCAGTGAAAAGGACAAAAGAGGAATGAGTTTTTCTCTTTCCCTTTCCTGAGAACAAAGAATATAAAGGAATAGTGAGCAGGTCTCAACATTCCTAGTTTTTTTCACTTTGCTCCTAACTCTGCAAGTCTGAGTTTGCTTTTCTGCCCCCTAACTCTGCAGGAGCTACACTTCTCACCGATTTTCTTTTGACTCTATGCTAAATACATCTCCCTATCTGGTGTTTACCCTTACAACACCCTTCACCTTGTAGCTACATATCAGAAAGAAGGCCACAGAGCCGCTGAACTGCCAGACTCAATCACTGGATTACTAACGCCAGCTTCTGATTGTCTTTGAAACAATACAAGAGGAAGAAAGTAAGATTCTATCACCTTTATTCCTCATCACTGACTCCTGACTGCAAGCCCTTGCCATACATAAGCCCCCAGACTCCTCGTGGAGCTGGGGGCACAGTTCTTCAGGCACGAGCCTACTGTGTTCCCCTCTCAGCCAGCTGAGAATAAAAGCCACCTTTCTATTTCCTCCAAACTTTGTTTCCATATTTTTCATTCAGCTTCAATAGGCAGAGAAGGCCAAGATTTCAGCTGGCAACAAGTACTGGCAACAAGGTACTTCCCAGGTGACGAAGTAGTAAAGAATCCTCCTGCCAAGAGATGGAGGTTCAATCCCTGGGTCAGGAAGATCCCTTGGAGTAGGAAATGGAGACCCACTTTTGTATTCTTGCCTGGAAAATTCCATGGAGCCAGCTCAGGGTCACATAGTGTGAACACTATGGACTCAGCACCTCCCACGTGGGTTTGTTGGCGGGAGGGCAAAGGTGACTCTGGGCCCCCAAGTTTACAGCCAACCTTGCCTTTACAAGGCTAGGGTGAGTTAGATCAAAGCATGACCCTTCAGGTGCCAGGTGAGCAGGGCCTGGTCCAGTAGAAAATTTCTATTTTTTTGCTACTATAACTAGTGGTTAGAAGAATTGTTCTTGAATATATTTCTCTGGACACTGTATAAATATATCTATAAATTCTTACAAGTGAAATTCCCTGTAAAAAGTAAAAGTAAAAAGGTATTTCCAAACTGTCCAGGGTTAAACAAACTGATACTTTCATCAACTTTATTAGATTACCCATTTCTATTATCAATCTTTAAATATCTTTTTGTGTTTACAAGCTGGTTGTCAACTGTTTGTTCTTGTGTTTTGCTCATTTTCCTACTGGGGTGTTTTTTTCCTTGCTCTTAGCTGACTTTATAACTTTGGATATGTTCTCTTTTCTTTCCTTATTGGTTTATTTGTTCCTGTAATGCTGAGGGAAATTCAGTGTATTTTGATGAGAATACTTGTTAAGATATAGCTGGGATGAATTCTGGAGTTCAAAGACCTAATCTTAAAATCCAACTCTGTTTTTTTCTAGTTGTGTGACCTCTGAATCTCAAACATACCATGTTAAAAAACATGGATCACAGCTTCTAAATTCCTGTAAAATTGTATTCCAAAATGAGGAAAGGGACCCAGCACCTTGTGCTTAATTTGTCAAATAAAAATTAATCTGTACACAAGTTACTGTGTATAAAACAACAAGTTCCTACTGTATAGCACAGGAAACTACATTCTATATGTATATATATGGCTTCCCAGGTAGCACTAGTGGTAAAGAACCTGCCTACCAATACAGGAGACATAAGAGATGCAGGTTCGATCACTGGCTGAGAAGATTCCCTGGAGAAGGGCACGGCAACCCACTCCAGTATTCTTGCCTGGAGAATCCCATGGACAGAGGAGCTTGGCAGGCTACAGTCCACAGGGTTGCAAAAAGTCGGACACAACTGAAGCCGTGCACACACGCATGCATATATAAATAAATGTATATGTATATATATATATACACTTCTCAGGTGGCGCTAGTGGTAAAGATTCCACCTGCCAATGTGGGAGACACAAGAGATGCAGGTTTGATCCCTGGGTGGAGAAGATCCCCTGGAGTAGGCGAATGGCAACCCATTCCAGTGTTCTTGCATCCTATAGACAGAGAAGCCTGGAGGGCTACAGTTTATAGGGTCACAAAGAAACACAAATGATCATAGCATACACACACACATTTGTATAACCGAATCATTCTGATGTACATCAGAAACCAACACTGTATATTAACCATACTTCAATTTTTAAAAAAACCTGAACTTAGGGACAGACTTTAATTAATGAGAAAAATTATTTGTGATAGGGAGAATGTTTTGATCTCAGAAATCTGCAAGTGGCTCAAAAATTTTTTTTTTATAGGATAAAGAAGGGACAAGCAGAGATAACCAAAACCTTTGGAGGAGAAGTGACCTCAGTCTGACAGGACATTGTCTGGCTGTGGTCAGCTGCAACATCCATCAAGCTATCCTTAAGACCTGAAACACTAAAGATCCTCCCACCCTAGTCCCCAGCCTAAGCAAATAGGGCTCCACCCCAGACTGCAAAAGTTTTCCGAATTTGCAAATCACACCCACTTGCCTATTGAACACTTCAGAGGGTAAGGCAGAGGTTAAGCTTCACATCCCTTACAGGAAGCTCATAAGATTTCAAGTGGATGGATGTTTGAACCTGAGCCAATAAAGTTGCTTAAAATTCACAACCTACAAGCCAAGTTGCAAGCTCCTGGGAGTTCAGAGGTCAACTGAGCCACTCTAGGGTTTAGAGTTAGCGAGGGAAACTGCTTTTGGAGAACAAAACATGATCTTCACCAGGCTCTGCAGTACAGGCACCAAGCGCCTACAGGGATGGTATGGTAGGCGATGAGGATTCAGAGATTAACAAAAACGTTCTTTCCCCATTAGAAAAACTCCCGGTTGTGGGGGGAGCGGAGGAAACAGAAACTTTCAAGCACCCAGAGTGTGTGTGCTAAGTTGCTTCTGTCGTGTCCGATATTTTCCGACCCCATGGACTGCAGCCCGCCAGGCTCCTCTGTCCATGGGGATTCTCCAGGCACGAATACTGGAGTGGGTTGCCATGCCCTCCTCCAGGGGAATCTTCCCGACTCCCCAGAGATGCAACCCGCGTCTCATTTTAATAAGTCTCCTGCATTGGCTGGCGGGTTCTTTACCATGAGCGCCACCTGGGAAGCCCCTTCGAGCATCCCCACATAATCAGACGTGGCTAGTGTTAAAGGAGCTGCATCAGCAGAGGGGTGTCCCGAACCTGGGGAACGTGAGTGACAGCAACCCTCCCACTCAGGTTCCTCTTAAAAAAAGGGACCCGAGTCTCGCCTCTCCGACGCCGGGGTGTTAAGTTCCTGAAGAAGCCCACCAGAGTTAGACCAGCTGCCCCCTCTTTCTCCTCCAGGATCCCAACCCCCGAAGTCCGCCCCCTGCCTACGGGTCCCCAACCCCAGACGCCCCATTTCTCCTTCCTCTCCATCTCAGGTCATCTCTCCTGGGCGCCGCCGCCACTGGTCCATCCTTTCGGGTGCCTCCCTTGTCAAGTCTCCCCCTCCCTTCCCTCGGGTCCCCTTCTCCGAGGGCTCGCCGCCTCAGGTTTCCGCTCGCCGCCTCAGGTCATTCCCTCCCCCTCAGTCCACCCCTTCGGGTGCCTCCCGCGTCCGGTCTCCCTCGGCCGCTCTGGCCCCTCTTGGAGGCCCCCGCTCACTGCCTCAGGGCGCCCTCTCTCAGGCCCGGCTGTCCCGGGCACGGGTGGCCGGCCCCCCGGCCCCTCAGCAGCCCAGCTTCGATACCTCGGCAGCGTTTCAGCAGTTCCGAATCGCTGAAGCCACAGCGCCTTAGGAAGGAGCACACCTGCTCCGGGCCCCAGGTTCGGTAGTCCGGGTCGAGGTCGTGGCTCGGGGACGTCTCTGCGTCTGCGGGAGGGGAGTTTGGCGGCGTTCTTGGGCTGCCATCGCGCCGGGGCCGCTTAGGGGTCTTCTGGGAGTCGGCATTCTGCATGGCTACGCACACGCACAGCTCGCCTCAGCACACTCAAGAACCCCGGCGCCCGACCCGCGCGCAAGCGCACTCGCAGCTCGGCGCCGGCGGCGAGTCGGCTTAATACTGCCAGGCTGCAGGCCGACCGCGCAGGCGCACTGACAGCTCCGGCCTTGGGGCCAGACAGGCCGCCCACTTCAGTCCCCCAACCCCCCAGCCCCTGCGCAGGCGCTACGACCGCCCAGTGGACCTAAACCGCACCCAGGCATTTACGGTAAAGCAAGTGAGTAGAAGGAAAAGTGAGGATGGTGCTAATAAGGGGCGGGGGGAGCCGGCAAAGGGTGTGCCCAGTACAAGCTGCTACAGTCCAGAGCAGAGGATCTTCTGGTGAACTGAACTTCAGACTATCCCAGGTTTACCCTGGGCCGTGTTTCAGATGCCCTAAACTTAAAAGAAACCTGAAAGGCCATAAGGTTGCCCTCATCTTAATTAAGAGAAAAGTGGGCTGGAAGCAGAACTGGAAGATGCTGGAATGAATTCAAACCTGATGTAAAGCCGTCAGCTTACATTAACAAGTTCTGCAGTATTGCTGGCCAATTAGAGGGTCTTGGGGATGTCTGTCCACGAACTCTTAGGCTGTCTTCAAGTTTCCATACACCAGCAGATGTGAGACTTCTTTCCAAAAGAATCCTCACCCCTTCACTCCATCCCAACTCCCTGCCCAGAGAAAAGGAAGTGGACAATCTGATAAGTTAAAATTTATCTTCAAGGACTTTTACTCCCTGGTGGTAGCTGCCTATGAAAATGGCAAGCATCTCACCTTCATTCTTGCCACCCTGGAGCAGGACCGAAACTTACCTATAAATCTTGATCTGTACAGTTACTTGTAAAAGGATTACTGCTGCTGCTAAAGCCAATACACCTTCCCATCAACCCAACCATAGACCCATCTAGGAGATAAAGGTTGAATGAGGCAGATTATGATCAAGCAGCATGAACCTGTTGGTGGTCTAGCAGTTGAGCCAAATATTTTTAGCAAACACTTAGAGCTTCATTGTGTGCCAGGCACTGTTCTAAGGGTTTTTCAAGTATTAATTAAGCATCACAGTAACCTTTAAGTGAAGTGAAGTGAAAGTTGCTCAGGTGTGTCTGACTCCTTGCAACCCCATGGACTATACAGTCCATGGAATTTTCCAGGCCAGAATACTGGAGTGAGTAGCCTTTCCCTTCTCCAGGGGATCTTCTCAACCCAGGGATAAAACCCAGGTCTCCCACATTGCAGGCTGATTCTTTACCAGCTGAGCCATAAGGGAAGCCCGAGAATACTGGAGTGAGTAGCTTATCTGTTCTCCAGCAGATCCTCCCGACCCAGGAATGGAACTGGGGTTTCCTGCACTGCAGGTGGATTCTTTACTGAGCTATCAGGGAAACCCACAATAATGTTAAGATGTAACGAATTGAGGTACAGAGAAATAAGTGATTTGCTCAAAGTCACCCAGCTAGGGAATGATGAAGCCTGAATTTAAACAGGGGGCAATCTAGCTTTTCTCTGAAGCCCCTGCTCCTACTCACTTGCCAACAATTGCTTGCTAATGGGAATTCTGATACAAAATTATTTTATATTAGTTAACCCAAATTTTTCAATTGCTCCCTTATCCCATAGACCCCTGAGGGAAAGTATAGAGAGGTGACCTTGCCCTCCTCTTCACGGAAGAACAAAAGAACCAGGGCCCAAAAGACATATCTTTAAACCCCAGAATATTTTGAGTAAAGAATGTTTTTCAAGACTTGTGAAACCAAAACCACAAGGGCAAGGAAGTCAAAGAGACAAGTAACATATATATGTGAAAGATACATATTTAAACTTGAACATGGCTGTTTGAAAATTTGTGTTTATAAGACTTGTGGGAAAACCTGCCCTGACAGTAAGGTTTCTTGGACAGTAAAGGTGAAATAAGCAGGGTTTTAAGTTTAATCAGTTGGGTTTGTTCAAAGCAGTTGCTTTTGAGAAATTAATTTTCTATTTGTTTTTGCTTGTTAAAGAGTATGATTTATGCCATAGCTATTATGTTTCCCCTAATCTACTTCATAGGGCCCCTAAATCTTACACAAAGTTGGTTGGTTTCTTGTGGAAGGTCACATGGCTGGTAAGTGACAGACTCAAGATTCGGAACTGACTCCAAAACTTGGATGGTTTCTAGTTTGCTGCTTTACTTCCACTTGGTCCTGGTGATTCTGTTTCATCCAGTTATTCCACAACCTGGAAACAAACGCCTACTAGACACAGGCCCTCTGCTCTGGTCATATTGAGAGAAATGAATATTCACGTGCTCCTCTGATGTCAATCTCACCATAGTTAGAACTAGAAAAAAAGAACTCAAAGTTCAATTAATTTAAGGCCCATTATTTAATGACCTTGAATACCCTCAGCAAGTCCTCCTTGCTCTTCCAAGCTAGCTTCCACCCACCCAGCTGAGTTGGGCAATTTTATTCCTGGCACTATTAACCTTGTGGTTTTACATCTTTCCACAACTTCCTCTTCAACCAGCACTGCTAGTTCTCAGTGCCGTCTATCACCACTCCCTGGTTCTCTCATTGAACCTAACCTCCTCAAGGACCTTGTCTGTTCCATCTGCCAAAATCCCAAAGCAAGCCAAAATTCTTTTTTTAGAAAATATATAGGTTTCTTTGTCTGATAAAAATAATGTTCAAGAAAGAAAACTTGGAAAACAAAATGTGTATATACACACATACAGATCCAAAGATACAGATCCTGATACATACAGATCCTGGTGCATGCCCCATAAGTCTTTTTATTTTTCCTTTTTTCATAAGTCTTTTTTGACATCACGGACTCAATGAACGTGAGTCTGAGTGAATTCCAGGAGATGGTGATGGACAGGGAGGCCTGGTGTGCTGCAATTCATGGGGTCGCAAAGAGTCGGACATGACTGAGGGACTGAACTGAACTGAACATAATTGATCCCATCACTTCATGGGAAACAGATGGGGAAACAGTGGAAACAGTGCCAGACTTTATTTTTCTGGGCTCCAAAATCACTGCAGATGGTGACTGCAGCCATGAAATTAAAAGACACTTACTCCTTGGAGGGAAAGTTATGACCAAGCTAGATAGCATATTAAAAAGCAGAGACATTACTTTGCCAACAAAGGTCCATCTAGTCAAGGCTATGGTTTTTCCAGTGGTCATGTATGGATGTGAGTTGGACTGTGAAGAAGGCTGAGCGCCGAAGAATTGATGCTTTTGAACTGTGGTATTGGAGAAGATTCTTGAGAGTCCCTTGGACTGCAAGGAGACCCAACCAGTCCATCCTAAAGATCAGTCCTGAGTGTTCATTGGAAGGACTGATGCTGAGGCTGAAACTCCAATACTTTGGCCACCTCATGCAAAGAGTTGACTCATTGGAAAAGACCCTGATGCTGGGAGGGATTGGGGGCAGGAGGAGAAGGGGACGACAGAGGATGAGATGGCTGGATGGCATCACTGACTCGATGCACATGAGTTTGAGAGAACACCGGGAGTTGGTGATGGACAGGGAGGCCTGGCGTGCTGTGATTCATGGGCTCACAAAGAGTCAGACACGACGGAGAGACTGAACTGAAGTGAACTGAACATATTTGAATACCTACTATGAATCAGATAGTCTATTTGTGCTTTACTTTATATACATAATTTCCAATCCTTATAACAATGTCATTAGATAGGTATTATACTAGCTGATCTTCTTTGGTTATAAATACGTTCATTCATTCATTCCATCAATATTAATATTTACTGGGTACGTACTAATTTGTTTGGCACCTGGGACACAACAATGAATCAAAGAAACAAAAACCCCTGCCCTAGTGAAACATATTCTAGCTGGGGGAGACTGGCAATGAATAATAGTCTAATTAACAAGAATAAAGTTAGAAGACGGTACTTTGGAAAAAAGTTTTTAAAGAGGAGTAGAGGAGGAGGATAGAGTCACAGTTTTGAGAAGTGGGGAAACTTTTGAGAACGTGAAATTTCTTCCTCAACCATGCAGGTATCTGGAGGAAAAGCATTCCAAAGAGAACACCAAGTACAAAGGCTTTTGAAGCAGGAGCATGCTGGGTGTTAAGAAATAGCAAAGAGGCCAGTGTGGATGGGCAAAGTGAGCAAAGGGGAAGTACTAAGAGATTAAGTCAAGGAGGGTGCAAATCATGTGGAAACATGAGGGCTACCGGCTGCAAATGGCTTTGAGGTCCCATCTTTATGGCTTCATATCTAGAAATAAAGCCTCTGCTCCTCCAGTTCAAATGTAAGGGAATGACTTCAACAAGTCTGGATTGCTTTCATTCCTGGACCAGTTGTGTTATGAAATGATTGACCCAATCAGGATGTCTGTTACCCCTTGGGTTAGAGGGCAAGGTCTAGTATCAGGAAGAAGAGGCTTGGTTCTGGACAAAGATTCCTGGTGTTATTTAAGAAATTTGGAAATGAAGCCCAGAGAGTTGAAATGACTTGCCAAAGGCCACACCCTTATGTTCAGTGCTTTGGGATTTGAACCTAGATCAGCCAGGTGATGCTAGTGGTAAAAAACCTGCCTGCCAGTGCAGGAGACGTGAGACAGAGATTTGATCCCTGGATCAGGAAGATCCCCTGGAGAAGGGCAAGGGAGTGGCAACCCACTCCAGTATTCTTGCCTGGAGAATCCCATGGACCAAGGAGCCTGGCAGGCTACAGTTCATAGGTTTGCAGAGTCAGACACGACTGAAGCAACTTAGCACACATGCACAGCCTTGAAAACCACTGTTCTGTTCCGTAACTTGAGCTGGGTACAAGTTCTATTGCTTTTAGGCAGTAACAGCCAACTCTTCCTATAGAGTTTCACTTATGGTGACTTCCTAGGAGTGCCTCAGTGTATGGGGTGGAGTGACCATGTATTTGGGAGTTAGGATGCTCAAACATTTGAGGGAGTGGCCAGACTTCAGTGGGTTGCTCCTGAGTAAACATAGATCATGAATCCTTTTAAACTCATTGCTTACAGCAATCTCCACTTGTATTGCAACTTATATTCAACTTTGTACTCAGTCGTCTCCTCAGTGATCTTGCGTCTTTAGGGGTAAATCCTCTCAGTTCCAAACCTCCCAGTACAGTCAAGGTTCTGAGCCTTTATTTGGGGGTCTGCTGTGGCTGGCTTTATCTGGAAAGGGAATGGTTCATCTGGTGAGTACTCAGTTGTGGGGAATTAGGTTTCTAAAGGCACTGCCATTGTTCAGAACTCCAGATCAATTAATATTTAAAACTTACGGGCCTTCCTCTTGTAAATTTCTTTTGTGTTGGACTAAAATCACCTGCAATGATTTGAAACTCTGTTGGTCTACTTTTGGCTTGTTCAGAATTTCAAAATTAGTTTATTTGTGTGCTCAACTGGAGAAAAGCTATAGTACAAGACAAAGAGAATGTGAAGCGTATTTCAATTCATATTTTGAGGCCTCCAATCATAATTAATGTATCTGCTTCTATTGCTTCTCCCTGAGAAACTAACCCACCATTATCTCAAAAGATTTCCAAGCTAGAAAAATCCTCTGAGGCTTCTGAGAACTGTCTGTTTCCAAATCTTTTTTTCTGTCCCTCTGAATATCTGTCATAAAGCTCTCCTCATTGCTATCCATCTCTTTCTGAACTTCCTTATTTTTTTGTAACACTGAACTTGATCCCCTGCAGAAGACCATCCATACTGCCCATCCTGTAATGGCAGCCCATTTTAAAGCCAGGTCCAGTGAGGATGGCACCACACCATCACATATATCCTCTGAACTAAGGCATGTAAATCCACCCTTCAAGCACTATTAACTGGACATGCTCTTTAGCATGCCATTTAGCATGTCCAATTAATAGTGACATGACAAAGCTAACCAACAATGTTGCCTGGGCAAAACATAATTTTTTTTTTTAATTTACATCTCAGTTAGAAATCTCCCTCACATAAAGAAGCAAGGATAAAGTAGTTAGATGGGTAGATCAGCCTATGGTGTTATTTACAGTAAGCTATACATTATGAATCTTTGTGAAAGTGAAAATGTAGTTCTAGAGGCAGTTCATATTTCACCCATTCCTTTTCATCATTCCCCACATCTCTCACGTTTATCTCAAAGGCTTGTAATCTCTCTGGGAACTCTTATCTAGACCACCTCCCTCCAGTTCCTAAAATTGAAAAAAAAAAAAAAAAAAAAANTCATATTTCACCCATTCCTTTTCATCATTCCCCACATCTCTCACGTTTATCTCAAAGGCTTGTAATCTCTCTGGGAACTCTTATCTAGACCACCTCCCTCCAGTTCCTAAAATTAAAAAAAAAAAAAAAAAAAAAAAGGAGGGGGAAGGGAGAGAAGAAGACTTTTAAATATACAGCTGCTGGAGTTCCCTGGTGGCACAGTGGATAAGAATCAGCCTGCCAATGCAGGACAGGGATTCGATAACTGACCTGGGAAGATTCCACGTGTCTCAGAGCAAGTAAGCCTGTGTGCCACAACTACTGAGCCCACGTGCTACACCTAGTGAAGCCCACATGCCTTAGAACCCATCAGTTCAGTTCAGTTGCTCAGTCGTGTCCGACTCTTTGCGACCCCATGAATCGCAGCACGCCAGGCCTCCCTCTTCATTACCATCTCTCGGAGTTCACTCAGACTCACATCCATCGAGTCAGTGATGCCATCCAGCCATCTCATCCTCGGTTGTCCCCTTCTCCTCCTGCCCCCAGTCCCTCCCAGCATCAGAGTCTTTTCCAATGAGTCAGCTCTTCGCATGAGGTGGCCAAAGTACTGGAGTTTCAGCTTTAGCATCATTCCTTCCAAAGAAATCCCAGGGTTGATCTCCTTGCAGTCCAAGGGACTCTCAAGAGTCTTCTCCAACACCACAGTTCAAAAGCATTAATTCTTCGACGATCAGCCTTCTTCACAGTCCAACTCTCACATCCACAGGAAAAACCATAGCCTTGACTAAACGGACCTTAGTCGGCAAAGTAATGTCTCTGCTTTTGAAAATGCTATCTAGGTTGGACATAACTTTTCTTCCAAGGAGTAAGCGTCTTCTAATTTCATGGCTGCAGTCACCATCAGCAGTGATTTTGGAGCCTAAAAAAATAAAGTCTGGCACTGTTTCCACTGTTTCCCCATCTATTTCCCATGAAGTGATGGGACCAGATGCCATAATCTTCATTTTCTGAATGTTGAGCTTTAAGCCAACTTTTTTGCTCTCCTCTTTCACTTTCATCAAGAGGCTTTTTAGCTCCTCTTCACTTTCTGCCATAAGGGTGGTGTCATCTGCATATCTGAGGTTAAGGCGCCCGACCTCTTTTATTATCTGAATCTGCACACTCAGCCCACTCAGCCACTCTCGTTTCCACACGGCTGACCCTTCCCCTTCAGTCACGTGGGTTTTATGAGAATACCTCAAGTTGGAGTTGGAAGGAAGATTTACCACGACTTTGAAGTGGAATCAGGGATGACTGGAACCCATGGGAATAGGAATTAAGTTATCTTCGGAGCTGTGTCTTATTTCTTAGTACCTGCTCATATTCTGGAGGCCCTGGATTGGACTTCTGAGAAAAATTAGAACCCATACCCTGCAACAAAAGAAACCACCGCAATGACAAGCCCATGCACCACAATGAAGAGTAGCCTCTGCTCGCTGCAGCTAGAGAAAACCTGAAAGCAGCAAGGAAGGAAGGCCCAGGAACCAAAAATAAAGGGAATAAATAAATTGTTAAAGGTAAATAAATAAAAATACAAGCTGCCATAGAAGAGCCTTTGCCCAGAAATCTAGTTTAAGAAAAGTTTTAAAACAAAAACTATAAGGCCTCTGTTTGCATCTATCTGTATGTTCATGTGTGTGTGTTAGTTGCTCAGTCGTGTCCGACTCTTTCCGACCCCGTGGACTGTAGCCCACCAGGCTCCTCTGTCCATGGATTGTCCAGGCAAAGATACTGGAGTGGGTTGCCATTTCCTTTTCCAGGGGATCTTCCCGACCCAGGGATCGAACCTGGGTCTCCTGCCTTGTAGGTGGATGCTTTACNCCCCGTGGACTGTAGCCCACCAGGCTCCTCTGTCCATGGATTGTCCAGGCAAAGATACTGGAGTGGGTTGCCATTTCCTTTTCCAGGGGATCTTCCCGACCCAGGGATCGAACCTGGGTCTCCTGCCTTGTAGGTGGATGCTTTACTATCTGAGCTATTAGGGAAGACCATGTTCATATGTGTCTATACATAAATATATTGTGAATATGTGATATTTTTCCTGCCTTTGGATAGTGCTGCTAAAATTAATCTGTAAAAGAGTTCTGTTTCATTGGCTTAACACAAACAAGCACTATATAAATTAAGTCTATTTGCAAAAATGTAATAGAACCTAACCCAAATGTTTTTCAAGTTCACAGGATCTAGGGTGAATCTTTAGGAAATAAAAGCTAGTTTAAGTTTGTTGTAATACAGGCATTC
Organism: Cephalophus harveyi; assembly: GCA_006410635.1. Lineage (NCBI taxonomy): Eukaryota > Metazoa > Chordata > Mammalia > Artiodactyla > Bovidae > Cephalophus > Cephalophus harveyi. The sequence continues at coordinate 326,625 of SJYT01082442.1, forward strand.
CTTTAGCATTGCCAACATTAAGTATAACACTTTTTAAGGAGTTTTTTAAAAATAAGTTTATTTGTTTATTATTTATTTCTTGCTGTGCTGGGTCTCTGTTGCTGTGCACAATCTTTCTTTAGTTGTGGTGAACACGGGCCCTAGGGCATGTGAGCTTCAGTAGTTGTAGCTCATGGGCTCTAAAGCACTCTGGCTCAGCAGTTGTGGTACATAGGCTTAGTTGCCCCTTGAAATGTGGAATCGTCTCAGACTAGGGATTGAACCCATGTCTCCTGCATTGGCAGGTGGATTTGTAACCCCTGATCACCAGGGACTGCCAGGAGATCCAACCAGTCCATTCTGAAGGAGATCAACCCTGGGATTTCTTTGGAAGGAATAATGCTAAAGCTGAAACTCCAGTACTTTGGCCACTTCATGTGAAGAGTTGACTCATTGGAAAAGACTCTGAGGCTGGGAGGGATTGGGGGCAGGAGGAGAAAGGGACGACCGAGGATGAGATGAGTGAACCCCAGGAGATGGTGATGAACAGGCAGGTCTGGTGTGCTGCAATTCATGGGGTTGCAGAGTCAGACACAGCTGAGCGACTGAACTGAATGATCACCAGGGAAATCTCAAGTATAACATTTTATTCTACTTAGGTTTACTAAAAGTCAAATAAGCTCATGTTATCTCTGTTACAAAATTTGTCAGTCAGAAAAATAACTTAGGAGGATGACTGATGTTATCTAATGTTTAGTGAAGTATTTTAATAGGAGGTCTAAACATGTTTGTTAAGAACAAATGAATTAAATGTAAATAAGTTGAGTTTTTAGGCAAACTTTTTAGCAATGATATATCTGCTTAGAGTTGGCTACGACTTACGCACTGAACAATAACTTAAAATAGTTTCCCAGGGGGACTTCCTTGGTGGTCCAGTGGCTAAGACTCTGTGCTCCCAAAGCAGGGGGCCTGGGTTCAATCCCTGGTTAGGGAACCATATCCCACATGCCACAGCTAAAGATCCTGCATACCAGAAAGTAAAGATCCCATGTGCTGCAACTAAGGCCCCAAGTAACCAAATAAATATTTTAAATAAATTAAATGGTTTCTCAAATCTCACTGGTAACTTACACCCTTAGAGTTTTACTAAAGTAAGTAATAAGTTAAATTTTAAGTTAAATTCATTGAATATCTAAATTATTTCCAAATAAGATATTGAATTAATTACTGAACATAGACTTCTTTTTACAGAGAAATTAGTGTTTTATGCCAGTCTGGGAAATTTTCTATGAGAAAGCACGTTTCTAGAAATGATAAAATTATTTATAAGGTTGCCAATATACAGAATGCCAATGTAAAACATAGTTCATAATTGCTATTTAGTTCTTATTAATTTTAAAATTAAAGTTTTCTAAGGATTTTTAAGTGGGAAAGTTAAAAACCTTAAGGATTTTTAAGTTGGTATTGGAGAAGACTCTTGAGAGTCCCTTGGAGTGCAAGGAGATCCAACCAGTCCATCCTAAAGGAAATCGTCCTGAATATTCATTGGAAGGACTGATGCTGAAGCTGAAGCTTCAATACTTTAACCACCTGATGTGAAGAACTGACTCACTGGAAAAGACCCTAATGCTGGGAAAGGTTGAAGGCAGGAGGAGAAGGGGATGATAGAGGATGAGATGGTTGGATGGCATCACCGACTCAAAGGACATGAATTTGAGCAAGCTCCAGGAGTTGGTGATGGACAGGGAAGCCTAGCATGCTGCAGTCCATGGAGTCACAAAGAGTTGAACACCACTAAGCAATTGAACTGAAGGATTTTTTAAAAAATTCTAATATATGTGATTAAAGCTAAATAAATAGACAAGTAAAAACATCTCCATATATGAGGAAAGTAGGATGTCTATTTTCAGTAAAAGAAAGTTTATGAAGAAGGAATCTTTAGGAAGGACTTTCATGCCCGGTTAAGACTAGAAATGATTGAAATGAATTTCATTAAATGAGTTTTAATATCAAAAGTAAACTGGTACAAAATTGGAATTTGTTTTTCTGTGTTTAAAGGACAAAGTATTTTCTATGTTTAAAGGACAAAGTATAAAGTATTTTTTTTTTCCTAATGGTCTGCTCTTCAAATAAGAGATTATGAAAGGTTTTTCTTTAAGTAATATGTTTGGCTTTCTCCCTCTGTTAAAAGGACAGTTTTTTGGTTTTGATTTTTTTCCTGTCTGTCTGCTCTTGATAATAAGAAATACGGAAGATTTTTCTTTACCTTTAAGTAATATGCCTAGGGAAAGAAACAAAGATCTTGTGTCTTATCAAAATAATCATGTCTTTATCATATGATAACTTAAGTAATTCAAGTCCTCTTGATAACTAAGATTTGCTCAAAACTGTGGTGGTGGTTCAGTTGCTCAGTGATGTCTGACTCTTTGCGACCCCATGGACTGTAGCCTGCCAGGTTCCACTATCCATGGGATTCTTTACGCAAGAATACTGGAGTGGGTTCTCATTTCCTTCTCCAGGGGATTTTCCCGATTTAGGGATCTAACTCAGATCTCCTGCATTGCAGGTGTTCTTTTGCACTGCAGGTGGACTCTTTACCTCTGAGCCCTCTGAGAAGCCCAACCTTCCATATTTGCCTGTGAATTCTTTGTTATTTTAGTTAAATGAATAAGCATTGTTTCACAGTGATATATGATCCTATTTGACTATTTTAAAACTTTTTGGATATTTTTGACAAACTTCCCCAAATCAAATGCCAAAATGAATTCTTTTTGACTTAGAACTAACTTGAGATAAGAGATATTTCAGAGACCTCAAAGATTTATTCTCTCTCATTGTAAAGGAAGAGATATTAAACTAATCAGATGTACTCGATATGTTTAAATTGTAGGGGAAGAATTGTCAAATAAGCAATGTTTAGCCTTCTTTATGTTGTGTCTATGTGGGTATGTGTTGTAGGTGTTCAAGAAATTGTGTGAAATTCCTAGAAGTCTGATATATCCTGACATAAAATGTTGTCTGTCATCAAATAGAGGCTTACACTAAAAGGACTGAGTATAAGGGGAAAGTCCTAGCTGACTTTCATGCAAAGGCAGCAGCAACAGAATATGTAAATATTGTGGCATTTGTGGATGAAATCCATTCTGCTTCTTCAGAAGAATTGACCTCTCGTTGTCAGACTTTTCCTATCCTGATATCTTGTAACATGGCAACAGACTGCTCCTGAATCAGAGAAATTAAGATGGGTAAACACTGGATGTAAATTAAATTAACAGTGGGGGCTACAGGAAAACCAAAACAACTGCTTGGTACTTCCTGGCTTCCTGGCAAACTAATTTTTTTTTTTTTTTAAGTCTTTGCACTCTACCTACCATAGCACATTTATGGTGACTAATCATTTAAGCTGCTGTGGTCCAAAGCACTGTCTTTGGTTTTGCTTAATCTCAGATCCACTCCTTCAGGAAGAAACAGACTGGTGACTGTATCTACTTACTGGAAATGACACCTTAACAATGCTGTCTTCCAACCTTGTTGGAGGGGACCTTTACAGGTATTGTTAACTAAATTTGTGCTGCTAAACCTAAGGACATTGACTCATAGATTCATGTTTCTCATTTAAAGAAGGCACCGTCTCCTTCTTGGATGTCACAAGTCTACAGACCTGAAGGCAAAGTTAATCAGATAAAGTTCAGGATAATGAAGCAGATGAAATCTGTTGTGAATGGCTTTCCCAAGATTCCGGACCACATGGACCGTCAAATGCAGGAGTCTCTAGCCTCTGGGATCTAATGCCTGATGACCTGAGGTGGACCTGATGTAATAATAATAATAGAAATAAAGTGCACAAGTGTAATGTACTTGAATAATCACAAAACTGGTCCCTGGTGCTAAAAAGGTTGAGAACTGCTGAATGTCATACAATTAATAAGTCATATGAAAAAAACAAATAATTGCTATGAATGACCTAATACCAGGTCTTGGAGAAATACTAAAAGGAATAATGATAGCTAGACATCTGGAGATGACTGACCACTCCAATAAGATTCTTCCTAATAAAGCTTTTTAAACTTTTCTTATTTTGAGTGCCTCTGAAGTCTCACTTCCTAGATTACTCCTTGTTGCTCAAAAATGGCCATAAACTTTCTAAAACCATATCTTTCGCATAGACACCTTTTTCCCTCCTCTGTGTGACATGACTCTCTGGAAAGAGCCTTCCCAGCACAGGGGAAGTTGATGCTGATGTCAGATAACCAGATGGTTGATCATTGAAGGTGAAGGTGAAGGTGAAGTCGCTCAGTCGTGTCCGACTCTTTGCGACCCCATGGACTGTAACCTACTAGGCTTCTCCATCCATGGGATTCTCCAGGCAAGAATACTGGAGTGGATTGCCATTTCCTTCTCCAGGGGATCTTCCCGACCCAGGGATCGAACCCGGGTCTCCCGCGTTGGAGGCAGACGCTTTAACCTCTGAGCCACCAGGGAAGCCCCATTGATACCTCCCAAAGAAAGATCTTGATCAAAAGGGGGAAATGTGAAAGAAAAGTCAAAATGGAGTAGGTATTGCTAAGAGAGGTCACTAAGATGGAGCTGAAAGACCATTGAGGAAAGAGGACTTGTGCATATCTCAGCCTGGAGGGAAACTGAACTTTGACCATTTTTGTCTTAACAAAACATCCAGAACATCTGCCAGAAATTCAAGATACTTATTGACCTTACCCCAAAACAGCTAGTGGCAGTCTATTCCTTAATAACAAATGCTTCTTTATGTCAGAGTCAATGACAAGTCTCACCCAAACACAAAACTCTAACAACCTTGTGATTTTTGTCTTGTAAGCCTGATTCATTTTCTTCTCCTGAGCACTCTTTTGGTTTTCACCTAAATCTGTGTCTCCTGAACTGCAATTCTTAATATCCTAATGAAGTCTTTGTATGTAACCCAGAAACACCTTTGTAGAACATTTATTATGTCACCTTTTCCCCTAACTCCAGTTACTTTTATTCCACAACTAAGACTGTTACCAAACTGAACTTGGGTCCACTTACTTCCTGTGCAGCAAAACCAATTTATTAACACCTGGTTGTAGTGATGAAAGGGCTTCCCTGGTAGCTCAGCTGGTAAAGAATCCGCCTGCAATGCAGGAGACCTGGGTTCAATCCCTGGGTTGGGAAGATCCCCTGGAGAAGGGAACAGCTACCTACTCCAGTATTCTGGCCTGGAGAATTCCATGGACTGTATAGTCCATGGGAGTCGTAAAAGTTGGACACGACTGAGCCACTTTCACTTTCACTTTCATAGTGAAGAAAAGTACAGCTTTTATTGCAGGTGCCAAACGTGGGGTATGGGCAGCTCATGCTCAAACTCTGATGAGGGGTTTTAGGGAACAGTTTTTAAAGGCAACTTTTGGGTGAGGGCTGCAGAGTGCACAGCTTTCTTCTCATAGGAGGATGGTGAGGTAATAGGTTATATTCCAGGAATTTTGTGCTCCGCATGAAGTCACCATCCTCCACCTGGGCGAGGAGACTTAGTTCCTGGAAAAACAACTCAAGACATGTATTGGATTGTTATCTGTATCTCTTGAGGAAGACCTAGGACTCTTTTATTGCTGCACTCTTGTCATTACTTTTCTATTTAACTGCTTTTCCTTTGTTTCTTCATTCCCTTACTTCTCTAATCGGTAATTGTTTGAATCTGCCCTTTGGAACTCTAGAAGGCTGAAACCTTTTTCCTACATATGAGAAATGGGGGACATGGAAGAACTTTTGTACTCAGGAGGGCTCTGCAGTGTCCTGCTCAGTTTTTAGACCATCCTACTTATCCCATAAGCACTCCAGTTCTTCTGCCTTCAAGGAGGCAGATCTGAGACTTGTTCTCCCATCTCTTCACTTGGCTGTCTTGTGTATAAACTTTGATTGTAAACCTTGGCGTTTCAGTATTTGGCTCACTGCACACTGGGCAAATGGATCTGGTTCAGTAACACTAACTGTGCTAGCACCTTGATTTTGGTTTTCCAGCCTCCAGAACTGTTGAGAAAATGAATTTGTGGTTTAAGCCACCCAGTCCATGGTATATTGTCGTGGCAGCCCTAGCAGACTTGATACACTCCTCCAACATGCTTGTACTATGTGATATCCACTCCTGAGTTGATGTCCTGAGGTCGGACATTTTGACTTAGTGGTTCGCAATGTTTGGGCCCCAAACTTCTGACAACTATGGAGTTGGTTACAACCAAGGACCCTTGTGCTGTTGCATAGCATGCAAAATAAAGTCTCATACATACTTGTCTATTTCTCCACTCTAAGTGTGCTATCATTTATATTTATCATTTATTACATTATCATATGATAATGTCATATCATATAATAAATATATATTTATCATTTATCAGAACTAACACCCAAAAAAATGCCCTTTTCATTGTAGGGGACTGGAATGCAAAAGTAGGAAGTCAAGAAACACCTGGAGTAACAGGCAAACTTGGCCTTGGAATGCGGAATGAAGCAGGGCAAAGACTAATAGAGTTTTGCCAAGAAAATGCACTGGTCATAGCAAACACCCTCTTCCAACAACACAAGAGAAGACTCTACACATGGACATCACCAGGTGGTCAACACTGAAATCAGATTGATTATATTCTTTGCAGCCAAAGATGGAGAAGCTCTATACAGTCAACAAAAACAAAACCAGGAGTTGACTGTGACTCAGATCATGNAGGCATAGACAAGAAACGTTCTTGGACTCACACTTGCCATCTCGATCATTCTCATGCTGTTGCTTCTATGTTCTTGGAAAATTGGGTTGTGTTTTTGCAATCCTGCATGAACACGAGGATAGGAATGGTGGGTTTTATGCTTCACCTTTGAAGATATGTATGTGAAGTTCTGCAGAAACTCATTCAAAAAGTAATCCCTGCCCATCAGCTTCTCGATATCAGAATTCATCAATCAGAAGTGAACAATACCTTCACTTTACGGCTGACAATTTACTGTGGCTCAGATCATGAACTCCTTATTGCCAAATTCAGACTCAAATTGAAGAAAGTAGGGAAAACCACTAGACCATTCAGATATGACCTAAATCAAATCCCTTATGATTATACACTGGAAGTGAGAAATAGATTTAAGTCCCTAGATCTGATAGGTAGAGTGCCTGATGAACTATGGAATGAGGATCGTGACACTGTATAGGAGACAGGGACCAAGACCATCCCCATGGAAAAGAAACGCAAAAAAGCAAAATGGCTGTCTGGGGAGGCCTTAGAAACAGTGTGTAAAGAAGAGAGGTGAAAAGCAAAGGAGAAAAGGAAAGATATAAGCATCTGAATGCAGAGTTCCAAAGAATAGCAAGAAGAGATAAGAAAGCCTTCTTCAGTGATCAATGCAAAGAAATAGAGGAAGGAAAACAACAGAATGGGAAAGACTAGAGATCTCTTCAAGAAAATTAGAGATACCAAGGGAACATTTCATGCAAGGATGGGCTCGATAAAGGACAGAAATGGTATGGACCTAACAGAAGCAGAAAATATTAAGAAGAGGTGGCAAGAATACACAGAAGAACTGTACAAAAAAGATCTTCACAATCCGGATAATCATGATGGTATGATCACTCATCTAGAGCCAGACATCTTGGAAGGTGAAGTCAAGTGGGCCTTAGAAAGCATCACTATGAACAAAGCTAGTGTAGGTGATGGAATTCCAGTTGAGCTGTTTCAAATCCTGAAAGGTGATGCTGTGAAAGTGCTGCACTCAATCTGCCAGCAAATTTGGAAAACTCAGCAGTGGCCACAGGACTGGAAAAGGTCCGTTTTCATTCCAATCCCAAAGAAAGGCTATGCCAAAGAATGCTCCAACTTCCACACAATTGCACTCATCTCACATGCTAGTAAAGTAATGCTCAAAATTCTCCAAGCCAGGCTTTAGCAATACAAGAACCGTGAACTTGCAAGCTGGTTTTAGAAAAGGCAGAGGAACCAGAGATCAAATTGCCAACATCCACTGGATCATGGAAAAAGCAAGAGAGTTACAGAAAAACATCTACTTCTGCTTTATTGACTATTCCAAAGCCTTTGACTATGTGGATCACAATAAACTGTGGAAAATTCTGAAAGAGATGGGAATACCAGACCACCTGACCTGCCTCTTGAGAAATCTGTATGCAGGTCAGGAAGCAACAGTTAAAACTGGACATGGAACAACAGACTGGTTCCAAATAGGAAAAGGAGTACGTCAAGGCTGTATACTGTCACCCTGCTTATTTAACTTATATGCAGAGTACATCATGAGAAATGNCGGACTCGATGGACATGAGTCTGAGTGAACTCCGGGAGTTGGTGATGGACAGGGAGGCCTGGCGTGCTGTGATTCATGGGGTTGCAAACAGTCGGACACGACTGAGCAACTGAACTGAACTGAAGGAAGGCTTTGATCTTTTAAAAAATATTCTTTCCTCAAAGTAAAGTATCTGTTACATAGTAATCCTTCTCATCTAAAAACATGACCCTATCTCAAGAAGGTCTAAAGGCATTTTCGTGTTTGGGAGTTGTTAAATACTGTGATTGACAAGGAAAACAGTTTCAGGATTTTTATTAAGGGGAGGTGGGGCCTCCCTGGTGGCTCAGATAGTAAAGAATCCACCTGCAATGCAGGAGACCTGGGTTCAATCCCCGGATCGGGAAGATCCCCTATAGAAGGGAATGGCTACCTATTCCAATATTCTTGCCTGGAGAATTCCATGTACAGAGGAGCCTGATGGGCTAGAGTCCATAGGGTTTCAAAGAATCATACACAACCAAACAACTAACACTTTCACTTTTCACTTTAGAGCCGATAAGCTGGGTGGGACTGGATGGTTGTCTTTAGAGTTGCATTTGAAAAACAAATATATACTAAGTTCCCATACATATAAACCTTCAAGTTGCAAACTTTCAAGATGTAAACCTGGAACTTCCTTGGTAGTCCAGTGTTTAAGATTTCATCTTCCAAGGCAAGGAGTTTGGTTTCGATCCCTACTCAGGGAGCTAAAATCCAACATGCCTCGTGGTGAAAAAAAAAAAACAAAATGTAAAAGAGAAGCAATGTTATAGCAGATTCAATAAAAACTAAAAAAATCAGTTCAGTTCAGTCACTAAGTCATGTCTGACTCTTTGCAACCCCATGACTCACAGCACACCAGGCCTCCCTGTCCATCACCAACTTCTGGAGTTCAATCACTCATGTCCATTGAGTCGGTGTGCCATCCACCATCTCATCCTCTGTCGTCCCCTTCTCCTCCTGCCCCCAATCACTCCCAGCATCAGGGTCTTTTCCAATGAGTCAGCTCTTCGCATGAGGTGGCCAAAGTACTGGAGTTTCAGCTTTAGCATCAGTCCTTCCAATGAACACCCAGGACTGGTCTCCTTTAGGATGGACTGGTTGGATCTCTTGCAGTCCAAGGGACTCTCAAGAGTCTTCTCCAACACAACAGTTCAAAAGCATCAATTCTTCAGCACTCAGCTTTCTTCACAGTCCAACTCTCACATCCATACATGACCACAGGAAAAACCATAGCCTTGATTAGACGGATCTTTGTTGGCAAAGTGATGTCTCTGCTTTTCAATATGCTATCTAGGTTGGTCATAACTTTTCTTCCAAGGAGTAAGTGTCTTTTAATTTCATGGCTGCAGTCACCATCTGTAGTGATTTTGGAGCCCCCAAAAATAAAGTGTGACACTGTTTCCCCATCTATTTCCCATGAAGTGATGGGGCCCGATGCCATGATCTTCGTTTTCTGAATGTTGAGCTTTAAGCCAACTTTTTCACTCTCCTCTTTCACTTTCATCAAGAGGCTTTTTAGGTCCTCTTCACTTTCTGCCATAAGGGTGGTGTCATCTGCATATCTGAGGTTATTGATATTTCTCCCAGCAATCTTGATTCCAGCTTGTGCTTCTTCCAGCCCAGCGTTTCTCTGCGTATAGTCCACATCAAAAAATCTTAAAAAAAAAAAAAAAAAGACTCGAATGTGCATTTGCATGTCCAATCATGGAAGTTAGTTCATGTGTCTGGTGTACACGGTCACTTGTCTGCATCCTCTATAAGTGGTTATGCTTTTGTGTACTTTAATGTACAGTACTGTATAGAGTACAGTAGTACAATATTTTCATTTCAAGGCCAGGATGTCTGTAAACAAGTGAAAAGGAGTGGTGATGTAGCTGGTATTGCTAAGAAGCACCAAGTGAAAACAATGGAACTTTCTGTGCAACACAAAGAGCTTACTAATGAAGGCCTGACGGAATTGGAGGCCCAGAGGAAGGACAAATAGAGACAAGAGGAAGAAGTAGTAACTGAAGAATGGAAGAGATTCATGACACAGGAAATGGTGAGGGGATTTTCCTTATTTGAGGAGGCACTGTTAGTTTCTGAGGCATAGGAGCCGAATGTAGAACAGTGCACAAAGGATGCAGCAGCCATTCAGAATGCAATCCAGTGCTACCATGTCATCTACAATGAGAAAAAAAGAGCTACTACCCAGTCATCACGGGCTTCCCTGGTGGCTCAGAGATTAAAGCGTTGGCCAGTAATGTGGGAGACCTGGGTTCGATCCCTGGGTCGGGAAGATCCCCTGGAGAAGGAAACGGCAACCCACTCACAGTATTCTAGCCTGGAGAATCCCATGGAAGGAGGAGCCTGGTGGGCTACTTCACTTTCACTTTCACCCAGTCATCACTGGACCATTTTTTCAAGCGGGTTCAGTTCAGTTCAGTTGCTCAGTCATGTCCGACTCTTTGTGACCCCATGACCTGCAGCTCTCTAGGCTTCCCTGTCCATCACCAACTCCCGGAGCTTACTCAAACTCATGTCAAGCAGGTAGATAGAGTTGAATCCAGCAAGGAACCAGAACCTGTGCCATCAGTGTCAAGCGTGAGTGATATTGAGCTTGCCCTCCTCTTTTTGCTGATGATCCTTCAGCTCTACCATCTCCCACCCTCTCTCCCTCCTCGTTAGCAAGTCTTCTTGCCTGTTCACTCGATGCCAGCCCCTCTATGCCAGGTGTTGTACTGTACTACTGAACTTTTTAAGGTACTGTACTGTAAGATTAAAAATCTTTTATTTTTTGTCTTTTTTATGTATTATTTGTGTGAAAAGTATTATAAACCTATTTACAGTATAGTACTGTATAGTCAATTATGTTAGTGGGGTATCTAGGCTAACTTTATGGGACTTATGAACAAATTGGACTTACAAATGCATTCTTGGAATGCAACTTGGGGACTTAGGGTATTGTATTTTCCTATATTGTGAGTTAGAGTATGCCAATACACATAGTAATGTCTAGTCAGTTCAGTTCAGTCGCTCAGTC